>CM031239.1:927090859-927690859 GCA_018340775.1 Taxus wallichiana var. yunnanensis | reverse complement strand
GCTTTTTCTTGTCCATTCACAATCCTCCACAAATTTTTGTTCATTAACTACATTTGGATTTTGACTTTCCAAGTGTGGAAATTGAGACCATTAAACTTTTCTAGAGGAATTTCCATTACTAGACATGACACGACTTTTGATAAATAATGTGATGATGACAATTGATGACAACAAAACTTATGTACAAATGACACTTTTCTATTACTTTAATGATATAAAATAACTATACATTTAAGAACATTATATATCTTGGGCTCACTCTTTAGAATTGAACAACCAATATCATGTGTCAAAGAGACGTTGTGAATGAATACAATAAATATGACCAAGAATAAATATTACTTCAAAATTAAATGAAGAACATGGTAATATGACCTACTTTAACATGACATGACAATTAAATTTTAAATTATGTACTCACAAGACGTATAATAACCATAACCTTTCAGAATACAAATTTGACAATTTAAGCTATATACACTTTTTAACATACAATACCCATACATGCGTATTCGAACAATTGTGAATACCACAGATTTGGAACAACTAAGATATTAGACACAATACAAAACGTATTTGACCATTTGGAAAGAACTGAGACAAAATAATGCATTACTAACCATACACGTTGATAGAAGGATCTGCTAGGTATTAATATCTTCATGTATTGATCACAAACCGTGTCATAAACTGACCACAAATCTCCACCTGTAATGAATTGATAATTCTACGAGCCTGTAATTTATAATGATCTTGCGTAGGATGACGTCAGTTGTGTAATGCGGAGCTTATGAGCAGGGTAGAAGCAAGTGCATGAAGAAATGACGTTATAAGTTGATGGATCTGCATATATCCACTTTGAGATTTAATGAAGAAATGACGTTGGTGGTGGTAAACGTGTCCTCAACATCTACACGCATTGAATCCATTAAACCTCTCTTCATGTCTTCAATCTATATTACTGTATAGATTTACAGGAATCGAATTTGCATTGATCTGACTCATTTCACAGGGTTACACAGCTCGAATCAATCTGATACGAGATGATTTGGTAGAGCAATTTACATAACAAATAATAATTTCTTCTTTCATTATTAATAATATGAGTTTTACATGTTCTTATATAGGTAAAATGTTTCCTATTAAATAGAAAATTATTCACCCGAATTACATTGTATTGTTGTACCGATAACAATACTAAATCAACCTAGATATCAATATGATTTGTTCTGTTAACAACTCATTTATTAATGTAATAATTACTATTACATGAAGCACTAGATATTAAATTCCTAACAATAATAAGTCCAATTTCTGACAATAACAAGTCCAATACAAGCTAACAACTAGCAATCACATGTGCACAATGCAATATGAGCACGGAATAATATATGCTATTTGTTTTAGAGGGATAGTTATTATTTGTGGAGTTGATGTTGATAAGGGGTGTGATTGATTTTGTAAATGTAGAATTATAGATGAACCACTTCATTTAATGGTTCTATCTCTACATTTCAAACTTGTTACAAATTCGTACATATATATTTGTAAATCTTGTATAATGAGTGGTAGCATTTTGTGGAGTAGTTTATTTGAACTAAACATGAATACATGAAGGCTCCCGTACATGTGCAAATTTTATATTATGAGTGGTAGTGTTTGGTGAGCAATCTTTTCCGCACTAAACATGACTAAATTTGATACCGCTTTGGATAGTTAATTACTTTTGTAGTTGATGTGGATTGCTATTATTTCGGGAAATTGTGTTGGTGTGTTTGATAGTGGAAGTCTAGGAATATAGATAAACATTGTACATTGAAAGGTTCTATGTGTACATTTCAAGTTTGTTAAAAATTCATACATATACATTTGTAAATCTTATATCATGAAATCTGAACTAAATATGAAAACATGAAAACCTCCATACATTTCAAGTTTTTTATATCATGAGTGGTAGCCTTTTATGGTCAATTTTATTTGAAGAAAACTTGAATACATTTGATACCCATTGAAAGCGGCACCGCCGCTTTAGATTTAAGAAGTGTTGAGTAAATTAGTAGTGGAGGTGGTATCAAAGTAGAGGGTAGTATTTATAATGGGTTGAGTGATAGTAGTCTTGAATCCTCTTTTCTTCTTGCTCCAAGTGTTGGTATGTGCACCATTTTTGTGTAAAGAAGGTTCCGGAGGAGATGCACTTATCCACTTTCTTTGAACCGAGGATGACATTTTTCAATTTGTTGATTCCGCGGTATGTCTCTTTTTTCAGTGGAAAGTGTGAAACAATATTTTTTCCTGATGCCTTTGCTTGTAATTTCACTAGTTACATATTCATCTATAGACAATAGGTGGAGGTCACTAGCTGCAACACCCATGATTGACTCATATGTCTCATCAAAAGTGGTAACTGATTGAAGTTCCCCGTTGGGTCCTTTAGATCGATCCTAAGTGCATATCTATAATCATAGTTCGAACTTGTACATTACAACTCAAACATAACCATGAACCATTTCTATGCCCTCACACTTTTTTCTTACATTGTTTGTCACCTTTTTGAAGAGGACATGCCGTGTAAAAAATTGTCCATGATTATATTTGTGATTTTTGCAATAACCATAGCCCATTCATTTTTCTCAGTGTTCCCCATTTGTAGGATCTACGAAATTGTTGTTACAAAGGTCAAGCATTTTGGAGGGCCCATAAATTTTCTTGTGATAGAGGGCGTTGGATGGGAGTAGTTATCAGAGGCAATCCAACCATGAAGTGTAGTAGTATATTAAATTGGAGGATTAACATAACATTTGGTACTTGAAACATCACAATCGAGGTCCCATTGAAACTGGAGACACGAGCATATTTCAAGGAAAAGACTAGAAAATGTGGTATATAAAGAATGTCTTCAAGTTATTTTCTTATCTCATCTAAGTGTTGTCCCCACAAAGTGACAAAGTGACATCTTGAATCCTGACACGAACTTTAATTGTAGAGTTCTTCTCTTTATTTCAGATTGGTCATGCCTACGAGTAGTTGAGCATGGTGATATCACAAGAACAATGCCAATCAAGTCAATAGAAGAACCGACAACATTTGCAGGTATGTCCTTGATTTTGGTGAAGTGAAAGTCATGGGAAGGTATTGTATCCTCATTTTGTATGAGAGGAGTTATGGTTGAGGACAGTTGTAGGAAAATTTCAAACGCATTATTCAAACGCTTGTAACATATATTTGCATCAACAATCCTCCCATTGGAAATTGTATATAGCTTCCCATTTTCAATCTACTCATAGAATGTTTCTCATGACCTCATTGAAAAGGTCATGTGGATTTCCCTCCTTCCCAATCCACAAAATCAAATCCAAACACCGAACCATCTCCCCGGCATTGTGATATTCACGAAGGGTTATTTTTGCTAGGGCACGACCCTCTATAGACCACATGCAGACAAATGCATTCAATCCACTTATTTAAGTGGGTGTTCTTGCAAAATATCTGTTAACTTTGGTTTGCACTTGCATCCGTTTGCGTAAACCGACTATTTTATAGAGCATTTGTTGATATTTGGGTTAGAGCACTAATTAGCATATGTGTTTTGACAACAACATCCATTTCAATGATAAGAACAATCCTGCAATGGGAAAAAATTGGGAAAAAATTAGAATTGAGCAATGGATGGAAAAACAAATAGAAAGAAATTAGAATTACTATAGGGGAATTATATACATTGGTAATTGAGCAAGAGATGAAGCTTACAATTCATTTTTTATCATTCTAACATAAGATTTATGTAAGCACACAATGGAGCCTTCTTGTATTGATTTTTTGGTTACACGACTTGCAAATTTGGAGGGTAGAAGTGTTGTTTGAAAATGTAGCCCATCTGAAAGGTCAACACGATGTTGGGCACCCGTGTTGAGAACAGAGCGTAGGGAGGACAAGTGCAGTATCTGAAATGTAGGGTCAACATTGGAACCACCCTCAATTAATTGAGAAATGCCTTCATGTGTCAAATTTATTTCCATGGCAAGTAAAAGATGCTCGAGAAAGTGGGAGTTCTGCAAATATATGGTGGAAAATGTAAACTTGTAGCACAGTCAAACATGAAATGAAGGATGTGTTCACATAACATTGTTCACCTTGTATATGACGTAAGTAAATTTACACGCAAACATGAAGTCTAACCCTTAAAACAATTCAATATGCAAAAAATGATATAATGTACAAAGCTTTGGATGAAAACAACTATAAATTGCATGGTTATTTTTTGGTTATATGTAGATATAATGAAAAAGACATTAGAAATGCGTTGTTATTGGTTTACATAAAGAAGCGAGCAATAGTAAAAAGGAAAAATTGAACATGTATGTTGAAAAGTTAGATTTTGTGTCCCATATGTACTGCCACAATATATACATGCATTTATTTGAAACGAATTACAAATTATTATGTTAAGAAAATAGAATGGAAAACAATAAGAACAATATGTACACTTGAACTAACAAAACTATAGGTATTTGTATGGAGATATAATGATAAAGAAATTAGAAATGCATAGTTGTTGGTTTACAAAAAAATGAACATGTATTTTAAAAAGTTTGATTCTTTGTCCCATATATATTGCCACAATAAATACATGGAATTATTTGAAACGAGTTACAGATTGTTTGAAAAACACTTATAAACAAACCAATACAAGCTATTTTTTAAATCAAATTTCTTGCTTTTTGCTTGTGCAATTTTTTTGCACGTTTCTTGTATTTTTGTGCAGTTGTAGATGCCTCAATTGTTATTCTCATTTTCCTCAATTTGTGGGGTGGTTCATATTTCAATGCATCTTCATTAGAATCGTAAACCAAGCAGAAGCCTCGTGAATGCGGTCCAATTGTTCAAAATTTGGAGAGAAAAATTTGGTATGTTGGTAACAAGTGGAGGTGATCTCTAATCATCCCGAATATCACTATTATAGGTGGTTTCATTTTCTTTGCAAAAACATTAACAACACGTTGATACCATTTAAACTCTTCCTCATTTTGTAAGCGAGGTGTTGTTATTGTCAAGCCCATCGAAGGAATGGGAATTGTGTTTCTAGTCTGCATCATATTAAACTGGAGAGGAAAATAAGTGTTTTAGTCTAAGAATATATTCTTATTTATGACGGGAAGCTTTAAAATCCTTTTAAATGATTAGTCTAACATCTAACTTAGGACACTTAGAAATGGCCTCATTGGAGAATGATCCCCTCGGCACATAACGAATCCTGTCATTAACAAAGGAACATGCCCCCACATGTCACTTCGGAAAAAGGATTGGAGGCAAACTATAAATATAAATGAAACAATCAAAAGAAAATAAAATGAAAGTACTCTACAATAATTTTTAGTCCATAACATGCAATAAATAGAACAAATGAATAAATACTTCAATCAATATTGAAACCCACCTGAAGTTCCTTTAGAGACAACACTCTCTTCTTTACCACAGGAGAAAGAGAATAAAAATATCGATTGTTGTATCTTATCCTACAAAAAAGTGAAAGAAGTTGAAGAGTTTTCATAAACAATAAAAAGTGGAATTAAGTGCTTGTAATCTTCACACACAATATTTTATTAACCAACTAGTTCATCTAAAAAATAAGTCTTTGTAGTTTATACAATGCATTTTTAGAGTACTAAGATTCATGAAAACATTATTAAGTTCGAGTCTTGTTAAAGTTGAAAGAGCTGCCATTGAAGTGTACAAATCCATTAGGAATGTTACACCAACTAGGAAAAATAATCCTAACAACAAGATGTGATGAAGATGAAGTAACACTCCTAATGAATTTGTAAACTCTAGGGAAAGCTTAAAAATCTCAGAATTTACCTTATATAACATTACCGGATTCTTAATGCTATGAAGTGAGCTATAGATTTAACTAATAAATTTCAATAGAAAATTTAATCCATCAGAAAATCTCACAATTTAACTTTAAACCACGTCACACAATAAATATTACCAAAAATTTTTAACATTATCAGATGTTTACTTGATTCTTACTTTGTATTTATTTAAAAGAGCTCAAAATTGGCACTCATAATTTACCTTTAAAATAAAACCATTTAGAAACTAATACAATGGTTGTGAGTGTAACAATTAGAAATTGAATAAGTTACTTGAAGAAACCCCAAGCAAAAGTGTTGCACATAAATTATTAACAACAACAAAATCTTAATTACAAAAAAATCTTCAAATTTGATCATTAAATACATATAAGTATACACATGAAAGCAATTTTTTAATTAATTTACTTTTGACATTTTTACATAATTGATTGGATGGACCTAAAACAAATTGAATATATTCATTTTTAACTTTTCCAATCAATCAAATGTCTAATATAGGAGCATCATACCACAAACATGAAGAAAATAAAGAAATTCATGATTGTAGAAAATAGAGATTCTTATATACAAAGTTTTATAGCATAGATATGATAAATTTCTCTCATGAATGCGGAATATAGATTCATATATATAGAATTTTCTAGAATAACACAAAATCATTCTTAGAATTGTTGTCATTGATTAAGTAAATACCAATTATATAAGAGGATAACAAATTAAGTTCCTATATATTTTGCTTTTATGTGCAAGTGCATGATAAACATGTCTATTAAAGTTTCATAATGTATCCCATATCCCCCAATATTAGGTTTCACATTGTTGCGAGATGATTGAAGCCTCTAACAAATAACATACACACAATTTTCAACACATGACATAACCTACAGCTAATCGAAACCTCCAAAGATATAACACACACATAGTTTTCAACACAGACACAACCTACCTACGAGATGTTTCTATAGGAATTCAAGTATCCAATCCACAAGTGATTCAAGTTTCACATTGTTGTAGGTGATCAATCCTCTAACGTATAACATACACACAATTCTCAATATAGGACACAATTTACGAGATGTTTATATAGGAATTTAAGAAGCCAATCCACAAGTGAATTAGGTTTCACATTGTTGCAGCTGATTGAAGCCTCTAAAGCATATAACATACACACAATTTTCAACACAGACACAATCTACAAGATGTTTCTATTGGAATTCAAGTATCCAATTCACAAGTGAACAAAGAAATAGTTACTTGGGAAGATAAAAAAATTATATGTAACATATATTAAACATGATCAACAATATTAAAAAAACTCTATTTTTAAAATAGATCGGTTCGTGAGGTTTTCTTCTTCATGCGAAAAAAATCGAAACGAGTAATTCTTTCATCTATTTGTGTGACAAAAAAATAGAAATAATAATTTTTTCCATCTCTTCATGTGATAGGCATTTAGAATCCTTTGTATGACTCTTATGTTCACTTGCAAGCTTAGATATACACCATGGGGGTTATGTAAGAGCATTCAAGAGGAATCATAGAGGTAGGAGATGACTTTACAACTTAGTGCAACAGTCAAGTATGTTGATTAAGCAAGTAATCCATCACATGCCATGGGTTTCCTCTAGACAGGTGTAGATATAACCAATTCAGTTTTGTTTCTTATGGTTTTTGGATATCAACAATTAATCGATACAAGTAATATTAGCTATATTTTAAATAGCTTAGGTTATAGAGACTTTCTTCTATTATTATCAAAATATTGGATAACTTGGATATGTATGATGTTGTGTAAAAAAATTTGGACCAATGTAATGAACAACATCCATTTCAAAATTGGAAATTGTTTGCATCTGCTTGGGTTCATGAATACTATTGTGCATAATTATAGCTATGTACCATTCAATCATCCAAAGGCATTTAAAAAAGGATTTGTAAACAAAATGGAGCAAGGTGATATAACTAACATGTCTAGAAATGATTTCATATTGTACATATTATCAAACAACAAATCAGAAAGCAATATCTTATTATAATTAAAATTTAGGTTATAATACTTTAAAGATTTTTTTATTCATTAGGTTGAGAAAAAAATGGATTTTAGAAAAGTAAAAATACATAGAAGAAAATGATTGTATAAAGCAAAATTTTGTTCAATAGATAGAGAAAAAATTAGGTTTTAGCAGAGATGTTGCAATCTAAACTTTTGAGAAATTTGATTTTGGATGCGCTTTATGTCCATGAAGAAGGAAAATGACAGAGTGACTTGTGGTGTCTTGGGAGATGGATTGACTAGATTGAAGGCATTCAAGGAGTTGTTCACCGAGGAGTAATTTAATTAAATTACTTGAATAATTCTGATTAACACCAGCAATAGAACACCAACTAACACAATATTTCGGATAAATGATCTCAATATAATAGTATAATAGCTTAGCCACTTCGAGGGGCAACCTCCATAACATAAAATAAGACTTAAATGCTCAAATGATGATCAATAACTACCTGCTAACCCCTATTTATACTATTCCTATGCTATGGCCATCACTAGGGTTGACCTACTAATGATAATATATCATATATGAAAGAGATAATTCATGATAGCCACAAGTCAGCTATATCCATCCAATGTAAGATATATAATTAAAGGCGTAACATGCCCCTCCCCTTCGTAGAGAACATTGTCCCCAAAGTTGGGAATCCTAGATCTTTGCTACATGAATGCTTCATATGATGCAACCTCAATATTCATGTTCTTCCACTTGATTAGGTACTCGTAATATTTTGGTGTGTGTCAAGAACACCTTCGGGTTGTAATATGATCCTTCGTTCCTCATCTAGTTCCGAAAGCACTTACTGGGTGGAAATGTGCTACCCAATAACTTTCTTTAAGCAAGAAACATGGAAGACTGGATGTATTTTACTTCATGTAGGGAGCTCTAGCTTATATTACACACACCCAATTTTCTACAAAACTCGGTAAGGCCCATAGTATTTAGGTGCAAGATTATTATCCTTCTTCTGTTGTTTTAAGGATAACTTCTTATATGGTTGTAACCTTACAAAAATAAAGTTGCCCTCTTCAGGTGTCGCTCACTACGATGTTGATCACCCTATTACTTCATGCGGTTTTGTGCCCTTACCAAATTTTCTCTAAGACTAGAAAGTACCTCGTCTTTGGTGCTTTGAATGTGATATTCAACTGCTCTCACCTTTGGTTTGACCTTCAAGCTAGATATGAGTGATGGAGGATGGTACCCATAGAGTGCTAGAAATGGAGACATTTTGGAGGAGGTATGAAATGAAGTATTGTACCACCATTCTGCCAGTTGTAACCATTGCACCCAACATTCTTGTTTATCTGAAGTGAAACATCAAATATATCCCTCTAAACATTTATTTACCACCTCAGTTTTCCCATCTGATTGGGGATGATAAGACAAACTCGGGCTAGTTGGGTACCAAGAAAAGAGAAGAAATCAATCCAAAATTTACTTGTAAATATTGGATCACGATCACTTATTATAATTTTTGGTGTGTCATGGAGATTTTAAACTATATCCATAAAAGATATGACAATTGTACTAGTTGTGAAAGGATGAGCCATGACAAAGAATGAGCATATTTGGTAAGTCTATCCACCACGACCATAATGACACTTTTATCTTCTAATTTAGGTAATCCTGTGATGAAATCCATTGATACCTCTTCCCACCTCTCACTAGGAATGCATACATAGGTTGGAGCAAACCAGTGTCTTAAAGGTCTCGCCCTTATTTTGTTAGCAAACCAAACATTCTCGCCACAAGTTTTTGAACATCTCCTTTCAACCCTTCCCAAAAGAATCTTGCTTAACTCTATGATAAGTTTTTAGGAACTCAACATGGCCACTTGTTAGAGAAGTAGCTATGCCAAAACACCGTGTTTAAGAGTAGAGTTTTTACATAGATATAACCTATCTTTGTACCAAAATGTATCCCCTTTCTATGTAAATTGATTTGATAGGGATGGATTTACCTGGAGATTCTGAATGAGAGTATGTGTTGTTGCATCTTTCTTCCACTCTTCCCGTGCTTGATCTACCCAATCTACCTTTAGTATAGAGATGGTACATAACAATGATTCTACAGACTCATCCCTCCTAGATAGAGCATCAACGACAAATTTTCCTTCCCTTTTTTATAAACAATCTCAAATTCATATCCCAACATCTTAGTGAACCATTTTTGTTGTTTTTTTAAAGATAGCTGTTTTCTCTAAGAAATATTTCAAACTATAATGATCAATTTTTACCTTAAAATGTCTACCCATCAAGTATGATCTCCATTGTTTGACTGCATGTAGTATTGCCATCATTTCCTTCTCATAGGTGGGTTTCAAAAATTATTTCCTTTTAGCTTCCAGCTCTCAAATGCAATGGGATGTCCTTCTTGCATAAGTACTACTCTGATTCCATTTCCTGAAGCATCACACTCAACTGTGAAGGTTTTGGAGAAATTTGGATTTTCCAATACTGGAGTAGTGAACATATCCACCTTCAATTTTTCAAATGCCCGTGACACTTCCTCATTCCACTGAAAGGATTCCTTCAATAATTTTATGAGTGGTGCTTCGCTTATACTACCATAGTTTTTACAAATCTGCGATAATACCCTGTGAGACCTAAGAAACCTTGTAATTGCTTGAGGGTTCTTGGAATTTCCCATTCCACCATGGCTTGGATCTTGTGAGGGTCCACCTTAACACCTTCATGAGAAACAATATGGCCCAAGTATTCCACTTCTTGTACCCCAAAAGAACACTTTGAAGGCTTGGCATAAAGTTGATGATCCTCTAAGACTTCTAAGACTGTATTGACTTGTTGTAAGTGTTTCTCCCATGATTTTCTGTAGATGAGTATATCATCAAAAAATACTAAGACAAAATTTCTTAAGAATGGTCTAAATACTAAATTCATCAAACTCTGGAATGTGGAGGGAGCATTGGTAAGACCAAATGGCATCACTAGGAATTCATAATGGCCTTGATGAGTTATAAAAGTTGTCTTATGAATATCTTCTTTCTTTACTCTAATTTGGTGATACCTTAATGTAGATCTAATTTTGTAAAATAAATGGCACCATGCAACTCATCTAATAAATCATCAATGAAAGGAATAGGAAAATTATCTTTGATAGTGAACTTGTTGAGCTCTCGGTAGTCTAGACACATGTGCCATCTTCCATCCTTACGATACACCATCACCAATGGAGTAGAATAGGCACTCTGACTGTGACAAATAATACCCATTTCCAGCATTTCCTCCACCATCTTCTCGATCTCACTCTTTTGCACATATGGGTATTTATAAGGCCTGATGTTGGGAGGTTGGATTCTTGGAATCAACTGAATGACATGATCATGCTCTCTTTCAAGATGCAATCCTCTTGATTCCTTGAAGACAATTGCATGTTGATCAATAACCTTCTGAAGATCAAGATGCAATACCTTCATTTGTGGAGGGACTTCCATAGAGAACATGTGTGCTACAAAACCTTTAGACCCCTTTTTAAGAATCTTCTGCATTTGGTGAGAACTCACTACTATAGGATCTTTAGCTTGTAGACCTCAAAGTTCAAATTTTTTACCCTCAGAATGAAAGTGCATGAACAATTATTGGAAATTTATCTATATGGTGCCCAAAGTTGTGAGCCACTGAACACCTAAGACAATATCAGCTCCCATGGGTATAACAAATATCATAGATTCCAATGTGTAGTCACCCATAATAAGTTGAATTTATGGCATTTACTTAAACATTGGACCATACCACCATCGATAATCATTACTTGAAATTTAGGTGTTTGGGTATATGAAAAAATTCAGTCCTATTGCCACTTATGATTTATGAAATTATGTGTGCTCCATGAATCATTCAATATTGTGACCTTCGCTTCTTAAGATACCACAACTTGAAGGGTTTGTGGATTACTAATACCTGATAGAGCATGACATGAAATAGTATGCTTGGGATCCCCAAATTCTTCTTCTAATTTTTCCACTTCCTCTGTTGATGTTTCCTCATATTCTTCCTCATCACTCTGACCCTTCAATGTAGAACATTTTTTTCTCAGAACATTTATGATTGGGTCCATATTTTCTATCATAGTTAAAACATAACCCTTTGGATCTTTTTTCTTCAATTTGTTGAGGTGTCAACCGAACTGGCCGAGGGTACGAAGGAGGCAAGGTGCTACGATCTTTTATGCTAGAGAAGGACTGCCTTCTACTAGACATAAATTTTTCCTCTACTCTATGTGCCATGATAATAGAATCAAAACCTTGAGTGGGTTAAACATGTGTACCTCATGCTCAATGTGGTCCTTAAGACCCCCAAGAAATAGGTCATTCAAATATTCTTGTGTAATATCTTCCACACGCAAGGAAAAAGTTTGGAATTGATGTACATACTCCTTAACTGAACCTGTTTGGCATAAATTTGATAATTATTTGAAGTAATTCTTAGAAACACTAGAACTATAGTGTAATTGAAGCTCTTCATTGAAAACTGTCTAGGTGATATTTAGGCCATTCTTCTGCCTTTGAGCACATAACCAATGATACCAAACAAATTGATCAGGTTCTAGATATAAGGATGCCGCAATTACCTTTTGTACCATTCGGATATGATGGAGATCAAATAAAATTTCCATTTGGTTAATCCAAGTGAGTGGATCCTTTCCATCAAATTTACGCATTTTCCATTTTTGGGATAATTCCCCACCATTGGTGAGGAGAGCCACTTGAATGAGTAGAGGAGCCTCCATGATTGGAGTGATTTGGGTCTATGTGACCATTACTAGAGGAACCCATATGATTGGAATTGGGATTTTTGTTGGAAATTGATACAACAACTCTTGTTCCATTACGAGAAACCCTTACGAATTTCACTCCACAGATACCTTGTAGTTGAAGAAGCTCATTATTAAGGTAATATTTACTCACCATATTATTTACCCTCTCTTGAAGTTGGATGACCACCTCAGATACTCCCGAACCAGCAGACTCTGAATCCATCTCCTCCTTATTTGGGGTCATTCCTGGAGTTTCTTGTCCTTTCCTTGGCCTCGGGGTAGACTTAGTAGGGCCAAATTTTAGGGTTTAGGGTTTCACAAATTATTTGGCTAAATATAGGAATTCATAAAGAACAAACCCTAGCTATGTTTTGGAGAGGTTTCCGAAAATATAAGAAACTTGGAAAATTTCAAAAATTGCACCCTATGGAGCCGAATTATGAAAAACATAAAACCACTATAAATTTTGTAAATTAAGTCAAAAATACTTGAATTTTGGAGAGGATCTTACTTGATTGATTTCTCCACACCATAAAAAATCATTGCAGAAAAATTAGGTACCAATTTTGAGATATGGTGAACCTTCACAATTAGGGTTTGATGCAATGTTCTGGCCAAGTTCAAGCTCTAATACCACTTGTAATGAAATTACTTGAATAATTATGATTATCACCAACAATAGAACACCAAATAACACAATATTTTAGATAAATTATCTCAATATGAAAGTATAATAGCTTAGCCACTACGAGGGGGCAACCTTCGAACATACAATAAGACTTAAATGCTCAAATGATGATCAATAACTACTTGCTAACCCCTATTTATACTATTCCTATACTATGGCCATCACCACGACTGACCTACTAATGATAATATATCATATATGAAAGAGGTAAGTCAAGATAAGAAGTTATGATAGCCACAAGTCAACTATATCCATCCAATGTAAGATATATAATTAAGGGCGTAATAAGGAAGTGGGAGCAATTGTGGCCAAATACCATCCAAACGATGAAGAGGATATTGATTTTGAACCCTTTCTAAGGGTGAGCCAAATTACAAATTGAACTGAATTTATAACTAAATTAACTTTTTTAACTATATTTTGATTTTTAGCTACGGATTTTCAAGGCCCAAATGTTAACCATTGTTCATAACAATACCTACACTCGAGATTTTCTATAGAGAAGTTTTCTATCAAGGAGCAATCAACCCCAATTCCAGAGATCAAAACATGTTAAAGATGGGTGTTAAAAATTATTGTCTTCATCTAATTAAATAGGCTATTTAGGAGACTTGTTCCATGATTACTCATTTTACTAGTGTGAAATAGGTGGCAACTTGTTGGGTTTGCATGGGAGGAAACTTCTAATATTGGGGCCTAAATTGGTGGTTTTGTATCTGATATTGATTTTTTTGATGTTGAACTGGTGAGGTTTAGGGCTACAATGCTGACCCACATTCATTAGGAATCAGGATGCTCGAGGTCAAATCTCAGCTGTAGGAGGACTTCTTTAGTTTGGAGTACAAGATTCGTTGAAGGGAAACCAATCCAGGCGGCTCTTCAAATTACACCTGATTGAAAGAATAATCACTGATGGCCTATTTGATTAAAATATGTTAAGTCGGGGTTCCTGTTCTGATTGTTATGTTGAGTTGTAGTCCAATATAGTTTTTAAAAACTTAATTTAATTTTATTCTAATTGTTTTATATCAGTTTGCTTTAATTTAAAAGGAACGATAACCAGATCATACCAAGCCAAGAACACATATGCTAATCAAACACCACGATTAATAAGATGAAAGCAATTTGCCAAAATAACTTTACATAAAACCTTTGCAAACAAATGAGCAAAGCAATATCATATATTATTATGGAACTCAATGAAATACAATGAGAATGGGCCTTGCTTATATAGGCAAGAAATAACAATCTAAGAACCAATCAAGGTCATAGATCAAGCCATAAATCATGGAAAGAACCCGGTCATCAAAGAACTAGTCAAGTCCATAGATTTATGAGAGAACTAGACATCAAGGATCTAGTCAATACCATATATCTAGGAAAGAACTAGTCAATACCATAGATCAAGGAAAAAACTATACCTAACAACTAGATAATATCTCCTAATATCTAAATAAATAAAAAGAAATATCCACACACATAAGTGGGTGAGGATAAATACAATAAAGGTAAATAATGTACCTAGGTGAACATGAGCTAAGGTAAATACCTACTCTAACACCCCCCCTCAAGTGAAGCTAGGGGCCAAAATAGAAGTGGCATGTCCATAGTATGAGTCCCGACAACTAGGCCTGATGAGGTACTCATGTACAATATATCCATGAAGAAATCTTGAACCAAAAGAAGGAAAGAATCCTGCTATAAGGAAAGAGAAAGAAGAAGAAGAAGGAAGATGTTCTCACGAACACCCCCAAGAACAACTTCCGAAACCCCAAGCATTCCATGCAACTCAAGGTAGCGAGGTGATGTAAAAGGCTTCGTAAAGATGTTTACAACTTGCTGCTGAGTCGGAAGGTACTCCAAGCAAAGAACTCCATCCTGAATGTGCTGCCGAATGAAGTGGATGTGTATCTCGATATGCTTGGTCACTGGTGCTCAACTGGGTTGCGAGAAATGTGAATTGCACTTTGGTTGTCACACCAAAGTACAATCGATGAATCTTGTGGGAATCTAAACTCTGTCAATAACTAGTGAAGCCAAAGAATCTGCTGACTCACTGTAACTACTACCCTGTACTCTGCCTCTAAAGATGAAAGTGCAATAGCCTGTTGCTTTTTGCACGCCCAAGTAACTGGAGAAGAACCAAGACAAAAAGATAGCCAGAAGTGGAACACCTATCATCAATAGAACCTGCCCAATCTGAATCTGTATACCCAACCAACTAAGTAGAGCCCCTAGTGTAGTGTAGGCCAAAGTGGGAAGTGCCATGCAAATAGCGCAAAATCCTTTTAGCGACTGCCAAGTGACTACTATGAGGAGAATGTGCAAACCGAGATATAAGCCCTACTGCAAATGAAATATTAGGGTGAGTATGGGTCAAGTACATGAGACTCCCAACCAACTGCCTATACAATGTAGGATCACAAAGTGGTGTGGTACATGTGGATGTAAGAGTAACTCTAGACTGAAAAGGAGATGGACTTGGCTTGCAATCAACCATATCAAAGTGCTTAAGAAGATCATGGGTGTACTTTTGCTGACTCAAATGAATCCCTAAATTTTTCTGAGAAATCTGCAAACCAAGGAAATAATGCAATAGCCCAAGATCTGTCATGTCAAACTATGTAGAAAGAGCCCTCTGAATACTCTAAATGTGGGAAGAAGAGCTGCTGTAACTATTAGATCATCAACATACAAGAAAAGTATCACAATATCCTCACCGACATGCTTGGAGATACACTGTATGATCGGAGTGGCAACGAACAAAACCAGTAGATAGAAGAAAACAATCCATCTTCTCATACCAAGCCCGAGGGGCTTGTTTGAGACCGTAGAGAGACCTTCGGAGCTGAAAAATAAGAGAAGAATCCTGAACAAATCCAGCCGCTGCTCCATATATATTTCCTCTTTTAGATCTCCATGTAAGAAGGCACTCTTCACGTCCATCTGGTATACGGGCCACCCTTGTGATGCAGCAATAGTAAGTATAAGGCATACAAAATCCATCTTGGCAATGGGTGTAAAAGTCTCAGAGTAATCAATACCTTCGACTTGTGAAAAACCCTTTGCAACAAGACGAGCCTTATACTTGTCAATGGACCCATCAGCTGCGTATTTGGTTGGTATACCCACTTACACCTAACCATATTTCTTCCTTTAGGAAGAGATACCAAATCCCAAGTATGATTCTTCATCAAAGAAGAATACTCAGCTTTCATCACATCATCCCACTCTTGTATCCCATGAGCCTTTGAAAAGACTGTGGATCCTCAGAAACTACTTGACATAAAAGTCCAAAACTTGTAGAATGTGTGTGATGATGCCTAGTGGGTGGAAGATCCTCTATAAAAGGTGTTGCCTCAAAAACTATAGTACGAGCCCACTTAGGCATAGTGACAACATCAGTGGGAATAGGATCCTCAACGACATCTATAACCTCCTCATCAATCTCCTCAAATAAAATATCCTCAAGATGAGATGATGAAGAAGAAGGAATGGAAGAAGATGAAGAATCATGAGGAGTGAAACACTCATCAAACTGAACATGTGTTCGAAAAATAACATCATGTGTATCAGGATCTAAAAGATGATAAGCTCTCATGTCCTCACAATACCCTACAAATATCAAGGGTTTACTCTTCTTATCCAAAGCTTTCCTTTTCTTCTTTGGCACAAAGGCCCAAGCATGGCTCCCAAAGACTTGAAAAAATGAGACATCTGGCTTAGTGTTGGACCAAGATTCCTCTAGAGTCAAATGCTCAAGTGCTCTGTGTGTGGTGTGCGATTTTGAATATAGTTAGCACAATTAATCGCTACTTTGATAGATAGGAGGTATATCTCTAGAATGCATCATACAGTTAGCCATTTCCTTCAAAGTTCTATTCTTCCTTTCTGCTAATCCATTCTATTGTGGAGTATGAGGAACAAAATGTTTAGTGAATAATGCCTTGAGTTTCCAAAAATTTAGAAAACTCATTGCTGAAGTACTCCCCCATTATCAGTATGAAGGTTCTTTATGCTACTAGAAGATTGTTTCTCGACCAAATCCTTGAAGACTTTGAAGTGTGAAAAAACATCACTTTTGTACTTGAGAAAATAAACCCAAGTACGCCTCGAGAAATTATCAATAAATGTAAGTGCATACTTAGCTCCATTGAAAGATGGGGTAGGAAAAACCATCAAGTCACTATGCACAAGCTCAAGTGGTGAAGAAGCTCTCTTAGAAAAATTATTAGGAAAAGGATCTTGGTGTTGTTTCCCTAATGCACAACCATGACAAACTCCCTCAAGACAAGAAACTCTAGGAAGACCATCTACCATACCATGAGTGCTCAACTCCTTCAAATATCTGTAATTGAGATGTCCAAATCTTTCATGCCAAAGCTTACTCTCTGAATCTGAATGAGAAACCAATCCTGTCCCTATAGAAGAAGTGTCATCAAAACCTTCAAAGTGATATAGTCTTGAACTATGATCAACAATACCCTAAGCAACAAGTGAAAAAGGCTCCAACAAAGTTCTTACTTCTGCCCCATGTGGTGTAAAATTCATTGTTTTTCCTTGACCAGAATGACAAATTTGATATACAAAAAGCAAATTTGTAGTGATGTTAGGAACATATAGTGCATCTTGGATATTGCCACCATCAAGTTGTATATCACCTTTTCCCTCAACATAAAGAAAGGAAGAATCTCCAACCTCAATTTTGGAAGTAGAACTCAAACCTAGAGAAATAAAAGACTCCTTAGAAGAAGTCATGTGATGAGAAGCACTAGAATCTATAACCCAATTATCTGCAAGTGGTGATTGAGATCTTCCAACAACATTAAGTACTTTTCCATGCTGATTAGAAGGAGGTGGAGTGGAGATAGAAATTTTGTGTTTCTTGACTGCATCCTCTAAGGCTTGCATTCGCTTATAACACCTATTTTCTTCATGATTACTACCCCCACAAAAAGAGCATGAATGGCTAGACTTATTATTGGATTTAGAAGACTCCTTGGGTTTTGAGTTATTTTCTTTGGGTTTAGGAGCATTTTGAGATGGAGAAGGTGTGGATTTGGTTTTACTTGTTTGGTTTTCCCTTGCCCTTAGGATTAGATGCAACTAATGCCTTTTGAGAGGTGGAAGACTCAAGGTGAGATAATTTGGATTCTTCCCTAGTAAGTCTTTCACAAAATGTTTCTAAGTTAGGCATTTTGAAGGCTGTCACCTAAGGCATCCATGCTAGAGAAAAAGGTAGAAGCAAAAATTTGGAATGGTCCTCTCAACTTGGATAGAATCAAGTAAACACACTCTTCATCTTTCTTATCTCTTCCACTCCCCTTCAACTGTGTCAATAAATGCTTGAACTTGGTAAGATAGTCTATAATTGTTGGAAAATCTTCAAGATTAAGAGAGGTGATCTCAATTTCAAGTTGCATAGCTCTCATATGATCCACCTTACCAAATAAATCCTCCAATTTCTCCCATATTTTGAAAGGAGAGTCACACTTTTCCAAATGAAATAAAAGACTATCACTTACATAAGTTCCTATCAAACCCATACACTCATCAAATTTGCACTGGTACTAAAATTTCTCATATTCTCTAGTGAACACTGGTTGTTCTTTAGAAGTTAAAGCCCATAATCCTTTCTGCTTAATTATTGTTTCCATTCTTGGTTTCCATGTGTGGTAATTATGTGTTGTTAATGGCTCAACATGAGTTAATGTAGAATTAGATGCCATCTTAAAAAAAATCACCAAAAGAAATGGAAGAACCAAGTAATGCAACAAGACCCCCAAGCAATGCAACAAGAGCCCCCATTTTGGCACTTTATAAGGAGTGCGTGTTACAATATGACACTTTATAATTATAGTGTGATTCTCAAAATAAATATTTCCAATGGAAAGAGCATAAAAAACTACGCACTTTTGCAAAAAATGACACTCAAAACTAAGTTACCGATCAAAAGATACAAGGTTTTCAATATTATGCTCTACTATTTATTTTAGTTTCCACTAAAATAGAATAAAATGCTCTTGCCTTCACCACACAAATAAAATGAAAGGGGGCTGGAGTTAAGCACCTACTAGTAGGAATCACAAGCTTTAAAGTTCTTTGTGCAGACAAAACAATTATATGTAACATAGATTAAACATGATCAACGGATGAAAAAAACCTCTATTTTTTAAATAGATCGGGCTCCCGAGACTTTATTCTACATACCAAGAAAGAGTGTTTAGTGTTTATTCTACAATTATTTTCATTACTTTGATCTTCAAGCAATCAATCCAAGATTTTCTTCATTGCTTTGTTCTACATCCAAACCTTTGGACATGAAAGCATGTGTATTTTTGTATCCCTTATCAAAGAACATGTAGTGTATTTTAACTCATCTAATTAATCACCAAATAAACAACCGTGAACATAATATTGGAAAACATTCAAGTTAATTCACTACTTATAAATGTTGGTATCAAAGTAGAGGGTAGTATTTACGACGGGCCGAGTGATAGTAGTCTTGAATCCTCTTTTCTTCTTGCTCCAAGCGTTGGTTTGTGCACCATTTTTGAATAAATAAGGTTATGGTGGAGATGTAATGATATCCACTTTCTTTGAATTGAGGATGACACATTTCAATTTTTTGTTTCCGCAGTATGTCTCTTTTTTCAGGGAAAGTGTGAAGCAATATTCATTTCTAATAACATTGCTTGTAATTTCACTAGTTGCATCTTCATCTATAAACAATAGGTGGAGGACACTAGCTACAACACCCATGATTGACTCATATGTCTCATCAAAAGCGGTAAATGATTGAACTTCCCCTGTTGGGTCCTTTAGATCGATCCTGAGTGCATATCTATAATCATAGTTTTGAACTTGCATGTTGCAAATCAAACAGAACCATGAACTATTTCCATGCTCTCACACTTTTTTCCTGCATTGTTTGTTACCTTTTTGAAGAGGACATGCCGTGTAAAAAAATTGTCTATGATGATATTTGTGATTTTTGCAGTAACCATGGCCCATTCATTTTTCTCAGTGTTCCCCATCTATAGGATTTGCGAAATTGTTGTTACAAAGGTCAAGCATTTTAAAGGGCCCATAAATTTTCTTATGATAGAGGGCGTTGGATGGGAGTAGTCATCAGAAGCAACCCAACCATAAAGTGTAGTAGTTTCTAAAATTGGAGGGTTAACATAACATTTGGTACTTGAAACAGTGTCAATTGAGGTCCCATTGAAACTAGAGATGTGAGCAACTTTCAAGGAAAGGACCGGAAGATGTGGCATATAAAGAATGTCTTCAAGTTATTTTCTTATCTCATCTAAGTGTTGTCCCCACAAAGTGACAGTGACACTGAATCCTAACATGTCATTTAATTATAGATTTGTTCTCTTTGTTTTAGATTAGCCATGACTACGAATAGTTGAGCATGGTGATATCACAAGAATAATGCCAATCAAGTCAATAGAAGAACCAACATCATTTGTAGGTATGTCCTTGATTTTGGTGAAGTGAAAGTGATGGGAAGGTATTGTATCCTCATTTGCTATGAGAGGAGTTATGGTTGAGGACTGTTGTAGGAAAATCTCCAAAGCACTGTTCAAATGGTTGTAACATAGTTTTGCATCAGCAATCCTCCCATTGAAATTGTATATAGCTTCCCATTTTCAATCTGATCATAGAATGTTTCGGCAACCTCATTGAAATAGGTGATGTGGATTTCCCCTCCTTCCCGATCCACAAAATCAAACCCAAACACGAAACCATCTCCCTTTGCATTGTGATATTCACGAAGGGTTATTTTTGCTAGGGCACGACCCTCTATAGACCACACATGCATAGATGTATTCAATCCACTTATTTGAGTGGGTGTTCTCGTAAAATATATATTAACCTGGTTTGCACTTGTATATGTTTGCGGAAACTAACTATTTTAGAGAGCATTTGTAGCTATTTGGGTTAGAGCACCGATTAGCATATATGTTTTGACAACAACATCCATTTCAATGATAAGAACAATCCTGCAATGAGAAAAAAATTGGGAAAAATTAGAATTGAGAAACGGATGGAAAAAACAAATGGAAAGAAAATAGAATTACTATAGGGGAATTATATACATTGGTAATTGAGCAAGGGATGAAGCTTAAAATTAATTTTTGATCATTCTAACATAATATTTATGTACGCACACAATGTAGCATTCTTTTATTGATTTTTTGGTTACACGGCTTGCAAATTTGGAGGGTAGAAGTGATGTTTGAAAATGTAGCCCATCTAAAAGGTCAACACGATGTTGGGCACCCGTGTTGAGAACAGAGCGTAGGGAGGACAAGTGAAATATCTGAAATGTAGGGTCAACATTGAAACCACCCTCAATTAGTTGAGAAATGCCTTCATGTGTCAAATTTATTTCCATGGCAAGTAAAAGATGCTCATGAAAGTGGGAGTTCTGCAAATATATGGTGGAAAATGTAAACTTGTAGTGCAGTCAAACATGAAATGAAGGATGTGTTCACATAAAAATTTTCACCTTGTATATGACGTAAGTAAAATTATACGCAAACATGAAGTCTAACCCTTAAAACAATTCAATATGGAAAAAATTGATATAATGTACAAAGCTTTGGATGAAAAAAACTATAAATTGCATGGTTATTTTTTTGGTTATATGCGTAGATATAATGAAGAAGACATTAGAAATGCGTTGCGGTTAGTTTACATAAAGAAGGGAGCAATAGTAGAAAGGAAAAATAGAACAAGTATGTTGAAAAGTTAGATTCTGTGTCCCATATGTGTTGCCACAATATATACATACATTTATTTGAAACGAATTACAAATTATTATGTTAAGAAAATAGAATGGAAAACAATAAGAATAATATGTACACTTGAACTAACAAAACTATACGTATTTGTATGGAATATAATGATAAAGAAATTAGAAATGCATAGTTGTTAGTTTACAAAAAAATGAATATATATTTTAAAAAGTTTGATTCTTTGTCACATATATATTGCCACAATAAATACATGGAATTATTTGAAACGAGTTATAGATTGTTTGAAAAACACTTATAAACAAACCAATACAAGCTATTTTTTAAATCAAATTTCTTGCTTTTTGCTTGTGTAATTTTTTTGCACGTTTCTTGTATTTTTGTGCAGTTGCAAATGTCTCGATTGTTATTCTCATTTTCCTCAATTTGTGGGGTGGTTCATATTTCAATGCATCTTCATTAGAATCGTAAACCAAGTAGAAGCCTCGTGAATGCGGTCCAATTGTTCAGAATTTGGAGAGAAAATTTGGGATGTTGGCAACAAGTGGAGGTGATCTCTAATCATCTCGACTATCACTATTTTAGGTGGTTTCAATTTCTTGCAATGCAAAACATTAACAACACATTGATATCAAGTTTAAAATCTTCCTCCCTTTGCAAGTGAGGCGTAGTTATTGTCAAGACCCCGAAGGGAGGGGAATTTTGTTTCTAGTCTGCATCATATTAAAATGGAGAGGGAAAATAAGTGTGTTAGTCCAAGAATATATTCTTATTTATGGTTCGGGAAGCTTTAAAATCCCCTCACAATGATTAGTCTAATGTCTAACTTAGGACACTTCAAATGGCCTCATTGGAGAATGATCTGTCGACACTAAAATTTTCCTCCGTAATTTCTATTTCATTAATGTATGTATTAGGAATAGGATGTTGTTAAGTATAATTAGTAGTAGCGTCTGATAGAAGATAACGGCACCGCCAAAGATGCCACCACCAATAATGTATAGTACGGTAATAGTCAAGTACAATAGGAATGTTGTGGTAAAAGTAAATATTTGTCATAAGTGTTCGGTAATGTTAAAATGTCAAAGTTAGGGTAAGTAGAGAAGTAGGGTCTACATGATTAGTAATTAGAAATATTATATTGGTAATAAGGACAAGGAGCGAGGTCATAAATATTTTGTGTATTTTATTTCTAAAAAGTCTAAAAATGTGGAACCCATGTGAAATGATAAGGTTTATCTTATCTTAAAAGATAAGCTTACATGTACGATAAGAGTTAAGGTATGGAATATGATTTGTCGAGTAGATTTCTTATCCTATCTTAGAGATAAGATGGATAAGCCTAGAAGTTCTATAAATAGAGGCCACCCCCTTATTTAGCATAGAAGGAAGTAGTGAGAAATATTGTATGAGTAAGTGTGTAAAGGAAGCCATCATTTTGAAGGTGTGTTAAAGAAGCCATTAAGAGGTGTAATTGTGAAGTTTCTCCCATAGTTATTGTTAGAAGGCAAGTGAAGTCAGTAACACTTGAAGTACCTCATGGGTGAGATTGTAACAATTTCATGTTGATATTATAATTTACACTGATATTTCAGATTTATCATCATTCCTTCTTATCATAGTCTATGGTATTCTTGTGTTATGTTTGTTGTTGTGTTTCTAGATTTCATCCACCAAACTAAAAGTTGTGCATTAGTAAATAATCATAGCACGAGGAGTTCCCAGTGAAGAATTATCATAGTTCCGGATTGGTGATGACAGATCCCTCGGCACATAACGAATCCTTTCATTAACGAAGGCACATGCCACCACATTTCACTTCGGAAAAAGGATTGGAGACAACTATAAATATAAATGAAACAATCAAAAGAAAATAAAATGAAAGTAGTCTACAATAATTTTTTAGTCCATAACATGCAATAAACAAAAAAATGAATAAATACTTCAATAAATATTAAAACCCACCCGAAGTTCTTTTAGAGACAACACTCTCTTCTTTACCGAAGGAGAAAGAGAATAAAAATATCGATTGTTGTAACTTATCCTACAAAAAAGTGAAAGAAGTTAAAGAGTTTTCATAAAAAATAAAAGGTGTAATTAAGTTCTTGCAATCTTCACACATACTCTTTTATCAACCAAATAGTTATCTCTATAGTTTATACAATGCATTTTTAGAGTACTAAGATTCATGAAAACATTATTAATTGCAGGTCTTGTTAAAGTTGAAAGAGTTGCCATTGAAGTGTACAAATCCATTAGGAATGTTACACCACCTAGGAAAAATAATCCTAGCTGCAAGATGTGATGAAGATGAAGTAAAACTCCTAATGATTTTGTAAACTCTAGGGAAACCTTAAAAAACTCAAATTTTACCTTATATAACATTACCAGATTCTTAATTCTATGAAGAGAGCTCTAGATTTAACTTATAAATATCAATAGAAACTTTAATCCATTAGAAAATATCACAATTTAACTTTAAACCATGTCACACAAGAAATACTACCGAAATTGTTAATATTACCGATGTTTACTTGATTATTACTTTGTATTTTTAAAAGAACTCAAAATTGGCACTCATAATTTACATTTAAAATAAAACCATTTAGAAACTAATACAATGGTTGTGAGTGTAACAATTAGAAATGAATAAGTTACTTGAAGAAACCCCAAGCAAAAGAGTTGCACAAAAATTATTAACAACAAAAAAATCTTAACTACAAAAAAATCTTCAAAGTTGATCATTAAATACTTATGAGTATACCGAGGAAAGCATTTTTTTAACTAATTTACTTTTGACATTTTTACGAATTGATTGGATGAATCTCGAACAAATTGAATATATTCATTCTTAACTTTTCCAATCAATCAAATGTCTAATATAGGACCATCATACCATGAACATGAAGAAAACAAAGAAATTCATGATTTTGGAAAATAGAGATTCTTATATACAAATTTTTATAGCATATGATAAATTTCTCTCATGAATGTGGAATATAGATTCATATATATAAAATTTTCTAGAATAACACAAAATCATTCTTAGAAATTTTTCCATTGATTAAGTAAATACCAATTATATAAGAGGATAACAGATTAAGTTCCTATATATTTTGCTTTTATGTGCATGTGCATGATAAACGTATCTATTAAAGTGTCATAACGTATCCTGTATCCCCAATATTAGGTTTCACCTTGTTGTAGTTGACCGAAGCCTCTAGCATATAACATACACACAATTTTCAACACAGACATAACCTACATGATGTTTCTATAGGAAATCAAGTAGCCAATCCACTAGTGAATTAGCTTTCACATTTTTGCAGTGACCGAAGCCTCTAGCATATAACATACACACAATTTTCAACATAGGACACAACCTACATGATCTTTCTATAGGAATTCAAGTATCCAATCCACAATTGAATTATGTTTCACATTGTTGTAGCTGACCGAAGCCTCTAACACATAACATACACACAATTTTCAACACAGGACACAACTTATGGGATGTTTCTATAGGAATTCAAGTAGCCAATATAAAATACACACCATTTTTAACACAAGACACACCCTACAAGGTGTTTCTATAGAAATTCAAGTAGCCAATCCACAAGTGAACAAAACAATTATATGTAACATAGATTAAACATGATCAATAATATGGAAAAAAACCTTTGTTTTTTAAATAGATCAGGTTTGTGAGATTTTCTTCTTCATGTGACAAAAAATAAAAAACGAGTGTTTCTTTCATCTATTCGTGTGACAAAAAAATAGAAATAAGCATTTCCTTCATCTCTTCAGTGATAGGCGGTAGAATCATTTGCATGACTCATATGTTCACTTGCAAGCTTAAATATACACCATGGGGGTTATGTAAGAGCATTCAAGAGGAATCGTAGAGGTAGGAGATGACTTTATAACTTAGTCTAGTAGTCAACTATGTTGATTAAGCAAGTAATCCATCACATGACATGGGTTTTCTCGAGACGTGTGTAGATATAACCAATTCGCTTTTATTTCTTATAGTTTTTAGATATCAACAATTAATTGATACAAGTAATATTAGCTATATTTTAAATAGCTCAGTTCCAGAGAATTTCTTATATTATTATCAAAATATTGGCTAACTTGGATATGTATGATGTTGTGTAACAAAATTATGGACCAATGTAATGAACAACATCCATCTCAAAACTGGAAATTGTTTGCATCTGTTTGGGTTTAGTAATACTATTGTGCATAATTATAGCTATGTACCGTTCAAATCATCCAAAGGCATTTACAAAAGGCTCTGCAAACAAAATGGAGCAAGGTGATATAACTAACATGGCTAGACATGATTTCATATTGTATAGATTATCAAACAACAAATCAGAAAGCAATATCTTATTATAATTAAAATTTAGGTTATAACGCTTTACAAAAAAAAATTATTCATTAGGTGAGAAAAATATGGATTTTAGAAAACTAAAAAAACATAGAAGAAAATGATTGTATAAAGCAAAATTATGTTCAATAGATAGAGAAAAAGTTAGGTTTTAGCAGAGATGCTGCAATCTATGGTAATTTTGAACTTATTGAGAATTTTGATTTTTAGATGCAGTTTATGTCCATGAAGAAGGAAAACGATAGAGTGAATTGTGGTGTATTTGGAGCTAGATTGACCAGATTAAAGGCATTGAAATAGTTGTTTAGTGAGGAGGAAGTGGGAGAAATTGTGGCCAAAGAACAAAGAGGATATTGATTTTGAACCCTTTAAGGGTGAGCCAAATTACAAATTAAACTGAATTTATAACTAAATTAACTTCTTTTAACTATATTTTTATTTTTAACTACTGAGTTTCAAGGCCCAAATGTTAACCATTATTCATAACAATACCTACACTCAGAGCTTTTATGTAGAGAAGTTTTCTATCAAGGAGAAATCACCCCGCCCAAAGTAGATCAAAACATTTTAAAGTTGGGGTGTTCAAAATTATAGTCTTCATCCAATTAAATAGGCTATCTAGGAGACTTGTTCCATGATTACTCATTTTCCTAGTGTGAAACAGGTGGCAAATTTTTGGGTTTGCATGGGACGAAACTTATAATATTGGGGCCTAAATTGGTGGTTTTGTATTTGATATTGATTTTTTGATGTTGAACTCGTGAGGTTTAGGTATACAATGCTGACCCACATTCATTAGGAATCATGATGCTCGAGGTCAAATCTTAGCTGCAGGAGGACTTCTTTAGTTTGGAGTACAAGAGTCATTGAAGGGCAACCAATCCAGGTGGCTCTTCAAATTACACCTGATTGAAAGAATAGTTCTTTGATGGTCTATTGTATTAAAATATGTTAAGCCGTGTTCTTTTTTGATTGCTATGTTGAGTTGCAGTCCAATATGGTTTTACAAAAACTTAATTTGGTTTTATTCTAACTATTTTATATCAGGTTTAGTGTAATTTGGCCTGGTTCATCTTCACCTTGTTTACTTTGATACTCAGCATTGAACCAGCCATGGTATAATTTGACTGGTTTTGTATTCTCGACAGTAGGGTACTTGACCCTTGTTTGGGTTTTTGTAGGTCAAGGCCCCTATAAAACCTTGTTTTAATAATTCACAAAAATTACATGAATCCTTTTCAAGTGCTCTTGACATTTTTAATATTTACTTTTTTCTTAATATATAATATTCCTTACAAGTAAATCCTTTCCTACTGAGTCATTGGAATTTTCATAATCTCTCAATTTATTCATATACATTTTCTTTCTAGCTATCCATTTTATTTGTACCTTTGAAGTTTTTACAAAATCAAAATTTTCCTCAGCCTATCAAATATTTTTTTTCTTAGTTGCTTCTGAATTTTCTAACACCTAATTTTTTACATAATCTATTAGATACAAATTCCCTTCACGCCGTGTCATTTTTCATTGCAAAATCTATAAACAATTCAAAGCTATTGAATCAAAGTTTCTTTGTAGACATCATTTTATTATTTGCAAATGAAAATTTAAACAAGCCTCTAACATATAACATACACACAGCTTTTCAACACGAACATGTTGGAAATATGCATGCACCATGCATTGCTAATTCCAACCGTAGCTATTTTAGAAGGATTAAAAATAGATTTAATTTTCTTTAGTTTAGCATGAGTCTTGCTTTAGTTAAATTGCTATTTTTAAGATTAGACTTAATTTAAATAATAAATCTTCTTTGTTTGCACAACATGCTATTGTTTTAAAGCAAGAGTTTAATTTTAGAATGCTCTATTTTTAGAGCTGTAGAAGATTATTTATTCGTAGCAATTTGTTATTTATTTACAAGCAAGGATGTGCATTGAAAGCACACATTACAAGCACAACTTGATTGTAAAGAGTTGAAGCTCGAGTATGATGAAGCTTTTATTAATGGAGATTACGCATAACAAAGGTCTCTTGGTTTGAATATTATTCTATTTATGCAAGTTATTTAATTGTTTTGTTTATTTCTTTTATGTTGTTTATTGTATAAGACTGCAGATTTTCTACAAATTGGTATCAGAGCGAGGTTATTCCAGCAACTTATTAAATTGGTAGCAAGTTATGGCTTCTACATCCGGCATGCAGACACCGCAATTTAATGGAAAGAATTATGAATATTGGTCATTGACCATGAAGGCACTATTCAGATCTCAAGATGTGTGGGAGATTGTTGAAGATGGGTACACAGAGCCCACATATGCAGCAATATATATTGCACTTTCTCAGATAGAGAAAGATACTTTGAAGGAGTTATGAAAAAAGGATGTAAAATCTCTTTTCTATATTAATCAGGCAATGCATGAAAGCATTCTTCCAAGAGTTGCAGTAGTCAGTCAAGCAAAGACCACATGGGACACATTACAAGTTGCATATCAAGGTTAGGAGAAAGTAAAAACTGCCAAGCTATAATTACTTCGTAGAGATTTTGAGAATTTAACAATGAAAGATTCGATTCTCAGAGAATCATTTTTTACTTATGTAGTTTGCTTAGTCAATCAAATCAAATCCCATGGTGAGACTCTTGAAGACATAAGGATTATTGAAAAATTTCTTAGAAGTTTGCCTACAAAATTTGATCCTTTAGTTGTTCTTTATTGAAGAAACTAAGGATCTGAGTCAATTTTCTATTGATGAGTTGCATGAATCACTAATAAATCATGAACAGAGGATGAATAGATCACATGCAAGTGTAGATCATGATTTTACATCTCAGACATCAAGTAATCATGGCAAAAGAAGAGGTAGTTTCAGTCCAAGAGGCAGAGGAAAAGTCCATCTAGAGGACGTGGCAATGGTTCATCAAACTCAGGTGGAAGAGGACAAAATCAAGAATAGAGTTATGGTTAGAGACAAGATAAGTCTCATGTTCAGTGCCATTATTGCAAAAATTATGGGCACTATGCTTATGATTGCAAGAAAAAGTAATATGATCAGGAGAGGCAAAATAAAAATCAGGTTGGAAGTTCTATTTCTAAACCTATGTTTATTACATGCAAAAGGATTGCGAAGCAATACCTTCTTTATCCCATATTGGATGTAATTTATCAAAAGAGAGTCCATGTGATGTATGGTATTTGGATTCAGGTTGCAGTAATCACATGATATGTAATCTAGATGTGTTTTCTAGTTTGGATGATTCAGATTAAGAGTGATGTAACTCTTGGAAATAACAATATTGTGTTTGTGAAAGGAAAAGGCATGGTTAGTATCCTAACAAGACAGGGGAAGAAAAAAAGTATACAAGATGTTTACTATGTTGTAGGTTTGAAACATAACCTTATGAGTATTGGACAACTGGTACAGAATGGATACCGATTCTATATGGAAGACAATGAGTGTGTGATTGTGGACAAATATTCTAACACTCAATTATTTGAAAAAGTGAAGATGAACAGCAATAAGATGTTTCCATTGATTTTAAAACCTAGAAAAAAGAAGAAATAAGATCTGTTTGCAGCAAAATCAGCAACTCAATTTGTAGCAAAGTCTCGTGCTAAGCCAAATCAGTCTTTTGTTGAGTCCTACGCTCAAACAAATGAGTCTCGTGCAATGCAAATCAGGTTTGTGCTACAGCAAGCGAGTCCTATGATGATTCTGCGTAAATATAGTTGAGTCATGTCTTTGAAGAATACAACCAACTTTTCATTCAGTCATGAAGGATGAATCATGGCTTTGGCATCTAAGGTATGGACGTTTGAATTTTGGAGGTTTGAATTTATTACATAGAAAGAATATGGTTAAAGGTTTGCCATTGATTCAGAAACCGAAAAGGGTATGTGAAGGTTGTGTTTTGGGGAAGCAACACAGAGATTCATTCCCGATTGGAAAAAGAGTAAGAGCAAGTGCACCACTTGATATTTTACACTCAGTTTATGTGGACCTATGCAGACAAATTCTATTGGAGGTTGTATTTATTTTATGACATTCATTGATGATGACACAAGGAAGACATGGGTTTATTTTCTGAGAAATAAATTAGATGCGTTTAATATATTTCAGTAGTTCAAGGCATTAGCGGAGAAGCAAAGTGGATACTACATCAAAGTTCTCGAACGGATAGAGGAGGTGAGTATGTTTCTAATGAGTTTATGAATTTTTACAGATATCATGGTATACACAAGTAGTTTACTACTAGGTATACACCACAACCAACGAATGGTGTGGCAGAGAGGAAAAATAGAACCATCATGGAGATGGTGAGAAGCATGTTGAAGGAAAAACATATTCCAAATGATTATTGGGCAGAAGCAGTATCAACTTTTGTTTATATTTTGAACAGGTGTCAACGAAACTTGTTAAGAACATGGTTCCTCAACAAGCATGGACTAATAGGAAATAAAGTGTTTCAGATTTCAAAGTTTTTGGTTGTGTAGCGTCTCGCACATGTACCGATGAGCTAAGGAAAAGTTAGACAATAAAGGAGAAAAGTGTATTTTTGTTGGGTATTCAAAGAATACAAAAGTGTACAAGTTGTACAATCCAGTCACTAGAAAGGTTGTGATCAACATGAATGTATAGTTTGTTCGAATGAAGCATGGGATGGAAGTATAGAGAAAACATTGAGTATAGAAATAACTATTCCGCATGATGATATGGCAGTTGAAATTTTAGAGCAACAAGGTATTGTATCTAAAAATCTTGGACATGCACCACAAGTTGTAGCACAAGCTAAACCTCCATCTACAATTAGGAGGTCACCAAGATTTCAGCCATCATCAACCATACAAGAAACACCACAAAGAACACTAGAAGCTACTCCATCACCACAAAGTAGTCCTGCATCAAATAGTCCTACGCAACGGAAAACACGAAGTCTAAATAAGATTTATAATGTTGATACAACTAATTAATTTTTAGTTTTTGCATTATTTTCTCAAGCTACAGATCCAAAGATATTACGAAGAGGCTATAAAGAATGATCTTTGGGAAAAAGCCATGGATGATGTGATCGATGCTATAGAGAAGAATCAGACATGGGAGCTGATGGATCTTCCAAAAGGAAAGGATGTGATAGGAGTCAAGTGGGTCTACAAGAAAAAATACAATGTTGATGGAAAAGTACGAAACACAAAACAAGGCTGGTTGCAAGAGATTTTATGCAGCAATATGGAGTTAACTATAATGAAACATTTACACCAAGAGCACGTTTAGACACGGTAAAGAATGGTTTTAGCAACTACAGCTCAAAACAAATGGCCTATTTATCGATGGATGTTAAATCAGCATTCTTGAATGGATTCCTTGAAGAGGAATTTTATGTAAATCAGCCGAAAGGTTATGATATAGAAGTTCATGAAGGAAAAGTATACGGATTGAAGAAAGTGCTCTATGGTCTCGAGGCAAGCACCCGTGGCTTGGTACAACATAATAGATTCTTATTTGATTTAGAACGGTTTCGATAGGAGTAGCAAGGTGAGCCTACCTTATACACCAAGATAAATAAGCATGGTAAATTTTTAATTGTTTGCTTATACATAGATGATTTGATCATTACTGAAATCTATTTACGAGTCATTCAATTCATCCATGAAGAAGGAGTTTGAGATGACATATCTTGGTCTTATGCATTATTTTTGGGCATTCAAGTTCAACAATTAGAAGGTGAAGTTTTTATCTCACAAGAAAAGTATGCAAATGATGTTTTGAAAAGGTTTAACATGTTGAATTGTAAGCGCCACCAACACCAATTGTAGTAGGTTTGAAGTTGAGCAAAGAGGATGAAGGATCATTTGTGGATTCAAAATTGTTTAAAAAGTTGGTTGAAAGTATTATGTATTTAACGACCACAAGGCCTGATATCATGTATGGTGTGAGCCTCATATCAAGGTTCACGAGAATCTCCAAAAGATTCACATTGCAAGCTAGAAATTTTTTTTGAGGTATGTACGTGGAACAAGGAATCATGGAATTATTTATTCAAGTTCAGATGAGTTCAAACTAATTGGTTATATAGATAATGACAGTGTTGGAAGTATAGATGATCGAAAAGCACATCCGGCTATACTTTTCACTTTGGAATAGGAGTGGTTTCATGGGCATCAAAGAAACAACCCATTGTCACGTTATCTTTAGCAGAAGTAGAGTATGTAGTAGCAACAGGAGCAACATGTCAAGTTGTTTGGATGAGAAGAGTGTTGATAGATTTACAACAGAAACAAGAGGAAGCTACACAATTTTTGTGACAACAACTCAGCCATAACGTTGTCCAAAAATCATGTTTTTCATAAGAGGAGCAAGCATATTGATACGAGGTATCATTTCATCAAGGATCTGTAAACAACAAGGAAATTCATCTTGAATTTTGTAGATCCAAAGATTAGTTTGCAGAAATTTTTACAAAGGCTTTGGCAAAAGAAGTTTTTGAATATTTGAGAGACTGTTTGGGAGTTTGTGATCCTGCGCATAACAAATCTGAAAAAAGCAAATGAAGGTCCAAAAGAGTGAAAGCTATAGTTTTAAATTAAGGGGAGTGTTGGAAATATGCATGCACCATGCATTGCTAATTCCAACCGTAGCTATTTTAGAAGGATTAAAAATAGATTTAATTTGCTTTAGTTTAGCATGAGTCTTGCTTTAGTTAAATTCCTATTTTTAGGATTAGATTTAATTCAAATAATAAATTTTCTTTATTGCACAACATGCAATTGTTTTAAAGCAAGAGTTTAATTTTAGAATGCTCTATTTTTAGAGCTTTAGAAGCTTATTTATTAGTAGTAGTTTGTTATTGTTTTACAAGTAAGTAAGGATGTGCATTGAAAGCGCACAACTGAACGCACAACTTGATTGTAAAGAGCTGAAGCTCTAAGTATGATGAAACTTTTATTAATGGAGATTACACACAGTAGTGTTGGTTCGAATATTATTCTGTTTATGCAAGTTATTTAATTGTTTTGTTTATTTCTTTTATGATGTTTACTGTATAAGATTGTAGATTTTCTACAGAACACACCCTACGAGTGTTTCTATAGCAATTCAAGTAGCCAATCTACAAGTGAAGAAAGAAACGATTCTTGGGAAGATAAAACAATTATATATAACATAGATTAAACATGTTCAATAGTATGAAAAAACCTCTTTTTTAAAAATAGAACAGGCTCCCGAGAATTTCTTCTACATACCAAGAAAGAGTGTTTAGTGTTTAGTCTAATTTTTTTTTCGTTACTTTGATCTTAAAGCAATCAATCCAATATTTTCTTGATTGCTTTGTTCTACATCCAAACCTATGGACATGAAAGCATGCTTATTCTTGTATCCCTTATCAAAGAATAGGTAGTGTATTTGAACTCATCTAATTAATCACCAAATAAACAACCATGAACATAAGATTGGCAAACATTCAGGATACTTCACTGCTTATAAATATATCTGTAAACACGATCTAATTTAAATTCAAGAGGTAGATATTCTTAACCGCAAAAATATTCACGACACTTATTTATACTCATCAAACCGATGTTACCAAAAAGAAATATTTCAACAATAATATCACTCTAGAGGCTTTGTGGTCTTAAACAACAAACACCTTGAAATTATATAATATTACATAAATCCTAGAAAAGAGAAATTACATTATCAAATTAGATCTAATGAATTCAATTAAAGGAGAAAAGAGAAGGAGATGGAATATCCTAAAATCCTAAAAATTACTTACAATCTTGTGCAAGATCGTAGGTCACGAGAGCCTTCACTTCGGAAAAATCTCTTGCAAACAAGAACACGTAACTTCAAACAGAGAGAGTAGATATATACCCTACATGATTTGCTAAATATTCCTCGTATTCAACATGTAAAACTACAAACAATAAAACCACATTTATCATGTAAAAATAAAAATAAAAAACTAAAAAGCAAAAGCGCTAAAAGAGTGAAAAAATCCAAAATGGCCATCGTAATCGTAACCATGCCCGTCAAATTTAATCACTCAAAAAAAGTCAAAATGAACGTCAAATTTAGGCCAAAGGGCATGAATGACCATGAAGAATTTACCATAGGGGAACTCCTTCGGTGTAATTAACCCTTAGAATCCGTTACGGTCATAAATAACCTTTTTCATAGGATTTAACATGATTTTGTTGACAAAACATATGAGAGATTCTTTTTAGAGTTTGAGTTATTTAATACATATATAATATAAGAAACATAAGAAAATAATATAATGTCACATGATTGATGCATTCAAGTATGAAATATAAAAATTCATTCTCACACAATTGCATATTATGTAGAAGCATAATTTTGTTAGTAACATTAAAATTTGAAATATGATTTATTTATAAAAATTATATATTTTAATGGAAAAATAAAAATAAGTGCATACTTAATCAAGATTGGAGTTTAAAATATATGAATAAAAATCCCATATATAATCACAACAATATTGTGGAATGTCATTGATCTTCACACTAATCTCACTTATCTTGTACTCTTTCCATATTATTTGGAACAAATGTACCATCCCCTTTTTCCCACTTCCTATTGTCTTACACCACTACATAATATGTATATAACGCCATAATTTGGGTCTTTTTCATGTCAAAATCGGACTTTTAAGGAGAATTCATGTCGATTTGTGCAACACAAAAGTGACTCACAATCAACACGAATAGAAAACTTTGATTGCATTAATTTGTGTCGCTTTTGTGCCACATTTAAATCTGATTTGTGTCTACTTTGCACCATATAAAATCGATGCAAGACCTACAATGTTAACAATGTAAGGTGGCGTAAAGATGACACAAAATATGTTTGATAAATTTAAAAATAATAATATTAATAATCATAATTATAAACGTTATAATTACAAATAATTATATTGTATTTATTGTTTTGTTTAAAACTATTAAACATTATATACTTAAATATTGAGCAATTCTACAATAATTTGAAAAGTATCCAAATAGTATTGTTAATAATAAAAGAAGACATTGCTTGAATTTAAATGTGATCTACAATAATATACGACAGTGTAATTTCGAGGAAGTATCAAGGGGACCCTTTCGAATTACAAAAAAATAGATGTAAAATTATATCGTAAATATCCAAGTGATCGGTCATGTTGTCCTCCCCTTGATCCTTGCGCAATCTTCTTTCTCTTCCTTAATTGGATACTCCTAGTTTTCCTCATCATCCTCTTCATCATGCTTGTCCTCATCTTCTTTCTCTTCCTAAACTTAATCATCCCCATCCTTGTTTAAATCCGTTTCGTCCTTCCAATTTGTTTTACTAAAAATTAATGATAAAATGTTAAAAGTGTGAAATTTTAATTTATAGTTTGTGTGTACAAAAAATTGAGCACTACATGTATTACTAGTACAAACTAATTATCTTGGGCCCATTGATTAAAGGATTTTGTGTTCCATCCCAAATATTTTAATGCCACACACACTTTCTTTATTGTGTGCTTCTTATAGTGCTCTTCTTGCGTGAATACAAGTATATGATTAAATTACATATATTAATATTTTTATTTTAAAAATATATTAAAACAAAACAAATAACTCTATAAATAAATTATATAAAACTTACAAATTTATTAGCGGCCTCTTTTAAGTTTTGTCGGGCCAAATGGTGAGTCACCAATATCCCTTGTCGGACCCGACTTCATACTCCTTACGCATATTACTTTTGATATATGCATTAATTGAAATATGTATTAAAATTTTAATCGATCACCATGTTATACAATTACCATTGCATTATGATTGCAAACCATATTTGTCTTTTATAAGACATCAATGCAAAACATTAAACATAAAATATAAAATTAAAGAAAACGTGTTTATCAACCAAAGTACAAAGATTTAAAAGTCATCTTTATAGTTTAAATGTCAACATATATAATTTATTTTGTTAAATAACATGTAGCTCCCTATTAGTGTCCTCTACTATCCATTTTTCACACAAACCGAACCACAAATTTATTTACTTCAGAGATCGAAGACGTATCCTCTCATCATCTGTGTTTCCTTGGTAGTGAACATGTAAATTTTAAATATAATAAAATATTTTAAAACTATATTATTCTATTAAAAACCTAGTTTATGCAACACAATTACTATCAAATTACTCTTTATTCTCCTAAACCCTTATGATGTAAATTTTCCAATTAGCTTTGGGTCATAGTGGGTCCTCTCGAACTTGGTGAAAGGTACATCAATCAACAATCTCTGTTTCTCAAGTAGGATTTGCAATCACTATAGATGAAAATAAGAATGAATCAACTTTCATGTTCGATCAAGTATTGATTTTTAAAATACCCGCAACCACAAAAAAATAAATCACTAAAAATGACATATCAAATAAATTGAAAAAAGTTAAATTAATACAACAATAATTCTATTTAAAATAAAATATATTATAACAATTACTTGCCTCGAATATCATTAATATTTTCATATCATCATTTACATAAAGGTCCATTTAGAGGTCCCCTTACACCCGATGTTTATAATTACTATGAACAAGATGAGAGGGTCTATCAATGTTTGTTGCAGGGGGAGAGAGTGCATTGTCACCCCCTTAATCCACTTGGGAGTAGGTCATTCATACTTTTTGGGCGCCTCTCTCCGTTTCATTTTTTTAATTTAATTTTTTTATTGCTAATAGGCTAAGAGGGACCTATGTCTCGATAGGATCTGTAAAAAAGTTCAACTCATTATAAAATAATTAATTAATGTCACTTTAAATAATAAATAGAAACTATATACCTCCGTGTAGATGATTTCCTCATCTCGTGCTTGTCCTCACCTCATGTCTTTGGTTAATATAGGATGTAGACTGTCATAATGAAGTCATATTATAATTGATCAATTAAGAGAAAACTTTATAGTAACAAATAAACTATAAATTTATACCTTCATGGAGGGGATGTCGTAAGAGTAGATGACTCTTGTAGGTCTTTATAAGTAGTAGACTTGTCATTATGAAGATGTAAAATTATAATTTTACATATGAAAAAATGTTAATTACAAAATATATTATAAAATTATACATCCATGGTGGGTGCATAGAGGTCAATGATCATCAAGGTGGCACATGGGTTTCCTCTAAATCCTCATCCATGTTATATTGTGTTGGACCTTGATCTCTAGATCTACCATAGGTAAAAGCATCAAATGTATTTTTGAATATGTTACATCCTCTCTAATATCAAAACCAAAATTATAGAATACATTGAGTGAGAAAATAACCTTTTGAAAAAGATACCAAAAATAAATATAGTTTTAAGTTAATGCGATACAAATTTTTGTCCAAATGTACTTTGTAATGAACATGAAAATTATATTTTGAATTATAATGTTAGTAGCCAAAATAAACAATGACAATCGAGTCTATACGATATGTGAAGACACAAAAAGAGGAGAATAATGAAAATAATATTACTAAACCCACCTTTGATGGACCTTTTGTTGTAAATCTAGATCACACAAAATTAGTAATAGATAATGATACAATAAAATACATAATTTTAAATATGCCAAAACATGATATGAATGTCACACAATAATCTATTGCCAAAACAATCTACCATTTATATTGTTTTTTTCTCATGTAAATTTTCCCTAAATAATTTGTTTTCATTGAAATTAGTATAGAAAACCTTACAAGTTCAATATAAATTTACCTCTTCGGTGTGGGTACACCCATTTCCCTCTTTGGTGGAGGGACACCAAATTCCATCTTGGATTTGATTTCTTCTTCAACCATTCATTTTGAGAGATATATCATACCATGCCAAGTCCTAAGCTTTTAACTCTAACTATACATACTTATTCCTCATATTTTCAACCGCTTTATCTCAAGAAAACATTTGTAAAAAAATCCCTACTCTACTCTCCCATTGTGAAAGTGTATTTCTAATAATAAATAATTTAAGTAAAATATTAGGTATACACACTCTAAATTAAACTTAAAGTTGAGGATGACACAATTTTAGAATAAGAAACATTGTTAAAAACCATTAACATTCAATTCCATCAAGAGGAGGTAAAAAAGCTCTCTTTAATGTCAAAACAATCAATTGCATTCAATACTAAATGAAAATGGGATGATAAAGATGAATGATGATAAAAATAAAATAAATAATAATCTATGACCACTCTCGTATTTGTAAGAAAAATTTATGAACCCTCAGAGTGAAGAAATAACAATTTACTGGAATCTTGAGGGTATGTAATGCCCACACATATAGGACCAAAACACAAGAAAAAAATAAAATAGGATATATATATTTTTGTTTTCAATTACTTGATAAAACCTTACGACACCAATAAGGCTCACAAGAATTGCTCAACATCACGTGTGAGGTTTACACCAACATGAAGAAGATGAAAATAAAAAGATGCCACAAGTTACAAATCAATTCAACATTTTTATAAACGAAACAATCCATTAAAATCACCCAACCACAACTCCGAACATCACCGATAGGTACTTTCCGCAATACCACATTTTTATGGATACATCTTTATTATAACAATATTTCATCATTTAACCTTAAAGGTTTGAAGAGCACTTAACATGTAAACACACATTATCCTTTTTCTAGGTACATTTCCTTTCTTTCGTTTAACACTTAACTTATAAGGGTTCCATCTAATTTAGTTTGTTTATCTTATTGCAAATAATTCATATAACTCGATTGATAATTAGAAGTATCTTAACATTTACCCAAAGATAAGTTTTGATTCCCAATTGAGAAACTATGTTTTCTCATTCACTTGTTGTCACATGGATCATTTCACATCTACATCTACTCTCACATTATGAAATTAGTGAAGTTAGCGAGATAAGAGATCACATGTGTAAGCAATGGAACCAGTGAAGAGGGTACCTAAGAATAAGAAGCCAATAGAGGAAACTCATTATGATTGGTACTAAAAAATGCACTACCTCCACGAAGTAATAGTTAGAAAACTGTGGACGTCAAAAATCTGGAAGTGAAAAATAAGCGAGTATAACCACTATGTGCTAGGGCACGAAGGTGATATCAGAAATAGTGTCATAAAGGAGACAAATCATTTAACTGCAACATGGTAAATTGTGATAGATGACGAAGTGCGAAAGACCTTGGTAGATGTCGGGGTCCTACCATTATTTGAATTAATTTTTTTTGGTAATCCCGTGCGCCTATTTCAGTGGCTAATGTCAAGAGTCCATGAGGACTACTTTTATTTCGTAGCTAGAAGGATGCACATCACAACATAGTTGTCAAGTTGATTAGCAAAGTGATCAAGCTACATGATAGTGGCACATAAATCACTCTAGATATGCGTGAAGAGGCTGCAGTGGAAGAGAAAACAACTAAGTTTCACTATTATAGGGGAGGTAGTGCATTCGCTGTTACAAACATTACGAGCCCTAGGAAAAGGGATCCACACTACACACTACTCAGGAAAATTTTGAAGATGTAAGTAATTAAAATAAGAAGATGTTTGTATAATTGAATAAAGCCAAAACCTAGCTAAATGGTGTAAATACTAAAGCGGAACATCTGATCGTGTACATTGTTAATTCTTTCCCGGATGTAGCCTTGAAGGCAGAGCTGAATTAAAATAGGGAAATTGAAGGCAGAGCTGATTTATTACTAGAGAAGGCAAATAGAGGGCAGTGATCAACGTCACAGGATGACGCGAGTGAACAGGGAAAAGTTGGACTAAAAAATAAAGGTGTATGAAGATAGGCGGCGATATGAAGGAATCCATGCAAAGGGATGAGAATTTTTTTGGTAGATTCCAAGATGCCTTGTGCAATAATAGGTGTATGCCTTGTGCAATTTGAAGTGGAGTTGGACCGCTTGTAGGATTCATTATATCTGGGAGACAAAGTGACACACGAAAAATATTTGCAATAGGTAAAGGGCAAAAAATAGTTTAATATATCCAAGCGCGATAGGATAGAGGCAAGGCTAGGAGAGGTACAAACCATAATGACGAGAATGGTGGATATCTTGGAAGGAATGGTTGTTGAATGGAATATAATTTTGAAGGAGCTATAGGGGAAGGCTAGAGAAATGACCCTCGGGAAGATACCTAACATTGTTGAATCAACACCAAGAAGACCGTCATAGGCATCCATTAGCTTAGAATTTCCTAAACTCCTACTAAGTACCTAATCCTAATTTTGGAGCGCGTGATAGTAAACATTCTTTATTCCTTACATTATTTTGGGGATTGTACAGATTATTTATTCAAATGTGATTCTTTATTCATTCTATTGTTTAATGTTTGTATTATCGAGGATGGAAAATATCCCTAGTGTGGGGTAATGTTGGAATGAAGAAATTACTAAAGATGAAGACATGCGAAAGGCAATTGAATATGCAAGGGTGTGTGCGGAATCATGAAATAAAAATTTTCACAAGTAATATAAGTGAGCGAAGGTGCACATAGAGATATGAGGAAAGGATGCATGAAAGGTTGCACACAGAGACAAAAGAATCAAGAGTTATCTAAAATTGCGAGACAAGTTAAAAATATGACATGTAGAAAATGGCATATTCACTAAGAACTCCAAAAATAGAAGTATGGATAAGGCACATGTAGGACTCAGGGTAAATATACGTTATGCATGGACGGGGAAAGCTAAGTATAACATGGAATGGAAAATAAATCAAACTATTTATAGTGTGGGGAAAAATATACTTATAGTGCATGCAACTGGAGTAAAGTAAAGGCTATTTATAGCACACAACATACCACTTATGGAGAACTAGAGGATGACGTCTAAGTATAGGAAATCCATAGGATGCAGCTATGTATAGGAGTAGTTTAAGAATATATTAAAGTATGTAAATTAGTGAAGCAAGAGTTCCCGCCCTATATATATGTAAGATGTCCATGTACATCATGATGATTTGTGTGTGAGTGAGTGTGAATGTGTATGCAAGTCTCGTGTGTGGATATGCACACACTGTCAAGTATCTGAGTCATATTTTTGTAATGGACAATTTAATATGGATTACCAAAGTACAAAGGTATGAATGTGGTGTCCTTGGTATCAATATACTCATATTGATTGTATATGTTGATGAATGAATACAAGCTTCTTTTATGATATGTTGCTTGTGTGCATATTGTAATAACTCATAATCTGCATATGGAATATATTGCATGCTATGTTAATCATGTTTGTAGGAACCATGTATTGATTTTTGCTCTAGAAAGAACTCGAAGGAATTATGAGCACTTCGAATGATCTCTTTGACCCATGTATAAGTGAGGTGTCAACGCGCCCGACTATGTTGTGTTGATTTACTAGACTACATCACGACACAAGTTAAGCCCCAAAGCTACCTAACACTCCTTTCTATGGAAAAATACAACAAATAGACCAATGCTAATGTCCTTAAAACATTATATTATCTAGCATGATTTGTAATGCACTAATATAACACCTAGGTCCCGTAAAAAATTACCTAGGCCAAAAAAATCTTCAATGGTGGATTAAACCACATTGTTAAATTTATGTGATGGAATTATCCCATCCAATGAACCTCTCTTCGATGATGGATCAATTAATCCTTGCTTATCATTTTGGTATGATTATTTTGCATTTTATTTATTTTTTAGATTCCTTTAGATATTTCTCATTACCTACAATCACTTATGTTGATTTATTGATTTTTGAGAATCCCTTATGATGTGTCTCATTTTTAGTGCACTTCATTATACATGGGTACCTCATGTGTCCTAGTTGTCGGAAACATTTTTATAAGATTCTTAGCCCTCTCCTTGTGTATAGAAATCCCTAAGTTACATTTAAGGGGGAATTGGTGTAATATTCTATGTATATTAATATTAATTTAACTTATGCTAGCTTATAAATATAAAAAGTGTTCTTTGTCAAACTTATCTGGGATTAGAATAAGATAAGTGGGCATATAATGCCACAAGAATTAAATTCCACCATAATTGATAAATTCCACTTCTATATGTGCTACTTACATGTTCCAATCATGTGGCCAATAGGGAAAGGGGATTTTTCTCTTACATACGTTATTTATGACCATCACATCTTTGTATAATATATTATAATTGTGGATAATAGTGTATATAAATAATATGATATGGAGTAATCTATTTTATCCTTTCCTCATACCTTTATAGGGTGTTTTACATCTATTGGAGTGAGTCCATTATGAATTTCTTCGCCTTCTTGCTATTAGATCATTTCCTAAATGATAATTAAAGCTATTTTCCAAAAATATAACTTGCAATAATCATATACACCATGCCTCATGGGTATATAAAATAAGTACTTAAAAATATATGGGGAAACTTCCTGTTTATTAGTTTATGGGATAGAGGCGGTGTAGCCTTTTGAGCTTGATAATCCATCATTGAGAGTATCACTTCAAGGAATTCTTGATCATGAAAAATACATAAAAATAATAAATCAATTAGAAATTTATGGAGAATCTCAAAGTTGAATGAAATCAACATAAGAAGGGTCATAAGATAAAGATAATTTAATATGGGAGATAAAGTAAAAATAATTAAATTATAAAAATACATATAGAAGAAATGCCATGGATATGTTGGCTCAACGAATACACATGTGAACGATGTAAGACGTGATTTTTTCCAAGACAAAACAAAGCACGTATACAAGACTGCAAATTACAAAAATACAAGACAAATAATAATGCAGAAATAACTCCAACTCAATACACTAAAATATAATAATGAAAGAGATGTACATATAAGAGGTGAATGTGTAACCTCCTCTTAGATTCATGAAAACTTCCATACCCGAAATAGCCAATCAACAAACAACTGGTCAAGGGTAGTAAATACCACTAACTAAAATAGTGTGATCAAGTGTACACCTAAGAAAGCATATCCTATAAGTCTAGGAAACTCCAAATGAGGTGGAATATCCCGAGTAAGATAATAAAAATAAACTCGAGGAAAATAAATCCTACACTAACAATACCATTGTAGATAAATGGTGGAAAGGAAAGTTTAAACTAATTGTCTAGGATGCTTTTTGTAACAAAAAAGTTGAATTAGAGGCATACTACCTTGCTACAATATATGTAGTCCTTTGAAAAATCCCACTGATAATATGTATTTTTGATAATTTAATGTTTGAGTAGGTTTTTTTAATCACTAAAATAGGTTTGGTGCTCTCCTCAACATTTCATTTGTTAACATGAAGATTCATACAAAAAATGGAGGAGTAAAAATCACTCTAAATAAAGAACAAAAACAATGCTTCTTGATTTTGCTATGGAAGTACCACTCCCAACATTACTAAACAAATGCCTCATTCATCTAAAATTACTTTGAAGGAAATAGGAAAATCCTAGCTCTATCATAGAAATAAATCACAACAAATAAATTTCGTAGTATATGTCTCATGATATAATATAGAAACCCATAATTTTAGAAGGGGGTAGATCAATTCTAAATAAAATCCCAAATATTGTAACCCATACCACAAATTATTTTACAACTGGAATTCTGCCTTCTCCTTTTCTAAATTTACTTGTATATATGTTTGCAAGATCCACTTACCAACCCAAACATCATAAGTATTTTTTCACTAAGATGATAACTAAACAAAGATCCATAACATATCAAAAATATATTGATCAAAGGAGAAACATAGATTCAAAACAAAAATATCCCGAAATTATTTATACAATTCTTTAAACCTTAACAACATAAAATCCTACAAAAATTTACCAATAATTTTTTTACCTTAACCATTCATTCCCTTATTGGATGTTGTCCTACATACTTAAACAAATAAATCTCTTTTCCCCTCCATTCCAAGATCACATACTACAAAAAAAAAATATCCCACCATTCCCCCTTTTAAAATCCTTGCAACACGTCATACATCCTTATTGTGTTTTAAAGCGCAACTCCCTAAAAATAATAAAGCAACAATTATACTTAGGAGATGGTGTGGGGTGAGGCACCCCAGATCATATGAAGAGTTTCCTTTTGGTGGTAGAAAAAAATCTACTACCATCTTGTGACACCCCATTTTAATGGCCTCAAAAGATTCCATAACCAATTTTTCCAACATTAATTTTCTCCCCTCTTCTTACCCTAGGAGAAGAAAAAAAGGATATCACTCCTTACTAACTTAGTCAGGGAAAAAAAAAAGAGGAAATGTTTTCAAATAATGTTCCTTTTTTTATTTTAGAATCCATACAAAACTTCTCTTGTTGTTTATATCATGATCCAAAACCTTTCCAAAAATATGATACAATTCAAAGACCTCTTTCCCATCCAAGCTATGTTCCAACATATAAACCTAGTTACTGCAAGAGGATTTAACAAGAAGAGATATAACATTTGGCCAAGATTCAAAAATATTATCCAAGGCATTAGGAGTGCAAGAGTAATGCAAGGGTTTGACTATGAAAACTTTCAATTGTAATTCAAATTTAGTAGCCATCAATATTTTTGGATAAGTACCATCACAATTAGAATCCATATCCTATATGGGACAAGACTCATTCCCTTACACTAAGGAACCAAAAATATATGTAGAATTCAAGGGTAATTGATTTTCCACTTTAGTAACCATTAATTTTAGAATGATTACCATCCAAATTTTCATCCAGATCTTGTGTGGGTGAAGATTCACTCTTATCTACCAAGGCTCCAGGAGTGTAGGAAAAACACAAGGGTTTTACTTTAGTAGCCATATGTCTTTTCCTTTTTCCAAACCCCTTTTTTAAATGATCTCCTCCGAGTAGCCTTTTTGACGAAAAGTTGGAGAATGGGAGGAAAATTTTGTCTCTCTAAGTGCTAGTCTTGATCCTTACACTTGATGGAGATGAAAATTCTTAACCAAGTTCTCATATTAAATGGGTTGACCAAGATATTTCCCATTCTTATTTAAAAATCTGACTTGAGGAAACTTTCCCTTTTCTTCCAATTTAATTTTCATTTGCACAAAAAAAGCATCAATACCTAGAGATCATGGATCAAGTTGAAAAAACCTACTCAAGAATCACCAATATTTTGAAATATCTCCTTCCACCAATACTCCAATGGTAAAGAGCACAATTTTATTTAACAAAAATCCACCACCCCAACCACTTTGGACTTCATTAAATTTGACTATGAAGGTTGAACATGGATCTTTTTCCCTTCATAGGACCAATTTTAACAAAGTATCCAATCTCTATCCTCTAAGTGCTAAATTTTTTCATAAAACCATCCTTTAACTAGGTATTTGAGATTAGATCTATAAAATCCTTGCCAAGTACTTTGAAGCCAAGATTAAAAAAACATCCCTTTCCAAGACATCACAGGGGAGTTATCCTAAGATCTCCAAATCTCCAAGCTCTTTTATTCCTCATTCAAAAATCCTAAGGAATCACCACCCTTTATACATGTGGCGTATATTTTTAAAATCAACTCCCTAAGATGTAAATGTCAAATGATTTTGAGGCCCAAACATAGGCAAATAATCTTTTATCACTAAGGCATCCCACAAGGAGTGATACGTGTCTTATTTTTTTCTTCTTATCTTCAACAAAAGCTCTAATTTAGATGGAATCAACTTTGCATGACATCTTCTTCTTATATTCCCGAAGAGAACAACAAGATCCCTAGAACTCGCACCTCAATCCATAAGACATAGGTTTTGTCGAATCAAAGGTTTGAGTAGGTTACCTCATGATTTTTATTTAGTTCAATGATTTCCCTTTTTACAAATGAACACTCACTTCTTTGTTTTAGTTTATTAGGTTTTATGCACATGTTATCTTTTCCATTTTGATGTCGATGTTAGTTTTTAGGTATTTAGCATTGTTTCACTATCATTATTCCTAGGAGATTATTTTTATTTTCCACACTCTATAGAAACCAAGTGTATTTATTTGTAGAATTTTGCTTCCTATATTTCAACATATATATTGATTGACTAGGATCTTATCCACATGCACATATCTGTGTAGCTTTTACATGAGCATTGAATTTGATGTATGAACTTTAAGACATAAAATTATGTATTTACAACCTTCTTATTTTATTTGAATATGTATTCACACAAATTAAAGTGGGGCATTGCATAGACACCTGCTATTGTTTTGGGGTAGTTATTAGTCATAAAATGCATTATTCTAGGGTACTTGTTTTTTTATTATTGGTCAAGACAAGGATCTTATCAAGTACATTTTCCCCATGTTCTAATTGTATCATATTTTATTCTCCCTATTTTCTATCTCATTCTCTCCTCTCCTCTCTCATCCCCTCTCTTTTTCTCAATTTTTTTGAAGATCTCCCTATGTACGTGACAATGTATGGTAAGGCCCTCTCCCTTCCCCCATATATATATAAGGGTGGGGGTGAAGGGGCGTGGACTACGAGAGTGCCACCTAAACTGTATATAGCCTATCATTCACCTTGAAAACAATTAATGACTATATATAGTCGCCTCAGTATCGCAACCCTCTATATAACTAAATGGCCCCATCCATCAAATATGGGCGGGCGCCTATACTATCTCTATAGGGGTGCCCCATATATAGAAAATTTGGTGTCTTATATAGATAGGGGAACCTCTCTATATTATATTTATATAGGGAAGTATGAGGGGGAAGTGGCAGGGGGGGGGATTCAGGGTAGGTCATTTAGGGTTGGGCCCTTATGATGTTTGCTTTGGGTCTCCTATGGACTTTAGGTTCTTCCTTGTCAAAAAAACTACCCATTGAGTGTTGGCTTGTATGTCATTAGAGTCCCGATTTGAATTTGTGAAATCTATATAAATAAATACATGTATTGATGCATTTTGGAAATACAATGAATGATTAAGAACAATCAATTCAAACATCTACAATAGATTTTCAATACTATGAGGAAATATAAAGTATTTATTTTTTAGAATAAATCAAACATTCATTGTAGTGCTTAAATTCGTGATAAAATAGACCTTACATCACTCTAGATTGCATTATCAATTTCATTATAGATCACGTATTGTTTTCAACATCATGAACTATTCAAGGGTTTGATAACTAGTTTGTGCTTAAAAACCTTACAAACTCTTAATAGAGGCCCTAAATAAAGCTTTTCCTTATCCATTTTCTTATTTAAGGTTTTAAAAAAGGAGAAGAATTTCCCAAATATTTGTATGTAATTTCATAAATACAAATGAGTTTTTGGAGAACCAAACTTCACGAACAAAGTTTTTTAGATTAGTTTCAACCAATTTGGTAGGCTGCAGGTTGGGAGCATTCTTTGTGTGACTCAAATTTATTGGGTTCATTTTTTATACATATGACAATTGTCTCAAATTTGACTCAAAACTCATATATTTTGTTGATACCGTGCAATTTAATTATTTTATTTAGAATCATTTTAACAATTAAATATATTTCTATTGTTTTAAGTCTCATTAAATTTAATTGATTATTTATGAATTGATATATTGCATTATGATGTAAAACCATATATAACTATATTTAGAAGTAGTCTACGATGTCGGTGGCTGGATTTAATATTTGAACTTACGAAATGGTGTATTGGTGCATTTTGGACATACACAACAAATGATCAAGAACAATCAATTCAATCATTCAAAATAGATTTTCAAGATTCCAATAAAATTTGAAGTATTTATAACTATATTTAGAAGTAGTCCACGATGTCAATAGCCCTGGATTTAATATTTGAACTTGTGACCTCTCTTTGTATACGGATATGAGTAGCCGACTTGTGGCTTACCATATTATTTTATTATATCATTTACACTTTCTCATGAATAGGCTGGCCTTGGTGATGTATGAATATATATATAGGGATTATAGGTAGTATTTAATTATCATTTGAGCATTTGAGTCTTATTATATGGTTTGAGGTTGCCCCTCGAAGTGGCGAAGCTATTCTAATTGCATATTGAGATAATTATTCTGAAATATTGTGTTATTTGGTGTTCTATTTTTGCTCTTAATTTGAATCATACAAGTAATTTCATTACAAGTGGTATCAGAGCTGTGATCTGGGCCAAAATTAGGGCAAAAACCCTAATTTTTTGTTTCTGCCACATATTGCGAACCAGAGTGAATTGGTGGGAGATATTTTAACTAGAGTTGTGAAGCATTTCAAGTAAGGTTCCTCGACAATTTCAGACTTTTTTTGATTTATTTTGAAAAAGTTGTTACAAATTTATGGTTTTTCATAAAATCGCTCCCTAGGGTGCAAATTGTGGAAATTTTTCAAGTTCTTTACATTTTCGGAAATCTCTCAAAAAAATAGTATTAGTATCTTCTCTGTTTTTTCTTGTTCGACCGAAGTTGTATCGAAACCCTAAACCCTAAGGTTTGACATCATGGCAGGGCCTTCCACAAGAGAAAAAAAGAATCTAGGTATCCAAGTAAAACCCCGTATAAAGATGGGGTAGTGATTGAAGAGATGGAGTCAAAAGGGGTAAATATAGATTCCTCAAAGACTAGGGGTTTACCTCAGCTTGATCATAAGGTGAGCCAACTTGAGTATGAGTTGTGAAATGTATAATCTGAGATGGCCTCTAAAGGAGACATAGCCCAAATCAATCATTAGTTGGATGATATCACGCAACATGTAAAGGGTAACTAGATGGCCCAAATCCGCCCATATCAACCAAGGAGGACCTTCAGCTCAAAATCATGGACAAACTAACCATATTGATCACTTTTCCAAATTCCATCGTAATCAAACTTATTCACAACCACGAACATGATGCCGAAAGTGGATATGCACAAATTTGATGGTAAGGATCCCTCAATTGATAAATCAAATGGAGAACTTCTTTGAGTTACATCAAACACCATCAGATAAAAGGTGACATTGGCATCCCTATATCTTGAACCTAACCAATTTGTTTGGTATCGTTGGTGATGTGCTCGAGGCGTAAGAATGGTCTAGGTGTCACTTGGACAGTTTTTACCGAGGAGTTGCAATTGCACTATAGTTCCAATGTTTTAGAGAACTACTTTAGTCAATTAGCAAAGTTACAACAAATAGGATCAATCAAAGATTATGTGCATCAATTCCAAAACCTATCCTTAAGGGTGGAGAATATTCCAAAAGAGAATCTGAATGACTTGTTTCTTGGGGGTCTTAAGGACCACATCGAGCATGAGGTACGTATGTTTAATCCAATCAAGCTTTCTGATTCTATTATCATGGCACGTCGTGTAGAGGAAAAATTTCTTTGTAGTAGGAGGCCACCTTTCATTAACACCAGAGACCGTAATATCTCTTCCCCTTCATTTGCTAGGCCAATTAGACTGACTCCTCAACAAATGGAAGAAAAGAGAGAAAAAGGATTATGTTTTAACTGTGATAGCAAAATATGGACCGAGACATAAATGTGCTGAGAAGAAGTTGTTCTATATTAACGAAGGTAATGAGGATGATGAGGAAGCTGAAATTATAGGAGAGGCTGAGGAACCAATAGAAGATGAAGTAGAGGATCACCAACCTACAATTTCTTGCCATGCATTATCAAGTATTAGTACTCCTCAAACACTCAAGGTTATTGGCTATCTCAAAAAATAGAAGGTGACGGTGTTGATTGACTCAGGGGGAGTACTCATAACTTCATAAATAGTAAGTTAGCTGCCCGCCTCAATTGTTTTATTTACCCACTCTAAAATGCAAGTTATGATCATGATGGTGGGACAAATAAGTGCACAGAAAGTGCCATAAGATCAAGCTTTCCATGGGAGACTACATGTTAGACTCACCTATGTTTGCTATTTCTATGGGAGGGGCAGATATTGTTTTGGGGGTCCAATGGCTCACAACCTTAGGTACTATAGAGATGAATTTCCAAGAATTGTTCATGTGATTTCATTCAGATGGAAGGACAATACAATTGAATGGGATGGTAGCTAAGTCTCCATAGATTATTAGCTCTCATCGATGTGTAAGGTTCTCGAAAAGGAGTGGATGGCTTTATAAAGCAAAGCTTATTTTCCATAGAAGTACAAAATACGAGTCTTCAATGCCACCCGATCTTCAGAAGATTGTGGATGCTCACTCATCTGTTTTTGATGCAATTCCAAAGGGACTACCACTAGTTAGGGATCATGATCATGCCATTCAGTTGATTCCAAGGAGCCAAACACCTAACATCGACCATACATGATATACCCATATTCCCAAAAAGTGAGATCGAGAAAATGGTGGAGGAAATGTTGAAGGCAGTATCATCAGGCATAGCCAGAGTGCATATTCTTCACCAATGGGTCATGGTACGTAAGAAGGATGAAACATGGAGGATGTGTCCAGATTACGAGAACTCAACAAGTACACCATCAAAGATAAGTTTCCTATTCCAAAGAATTGATGATTTACTTGATGAATTGCATGGTGCTCTTTATTTCACAAAATTAGATCTTCGTTCGGGTACCATCAAATTAGGATAAAAGAGGAAGATGTTCATAAAACGGCTTTCAAGACTCATGAGGGCCATTATGAGTTTTTGGTAATGCCTTTTGGTCTTACAAATGCGCCCTCAACCTTTCAAAGCTTGATGAACACTATTTTTAGGCCATTTTAAGGAAATTTGTATTAGTTTTCTTTGATGACATATTGATTTACAGTAAGACATGGGAAGAACACTTACAACATGTAAATAACATGTTGGAAGTTTTGAGAAACATACTCTATATGCAAAGCCATCCAAATGTTCTTTTGGTGTACAAGAGGTAGAGTACTTGGGTCATATTCATCCCATGAAGGCGTCAAAGTTGATCCTCGAAGATCAAAGCTATGGTGGAATGGCCAAGGCCCAAAATCTCAAAATCTTCGTGGGTTCCTAGGACTAACAGGGTACTACAGTAAGATTTGTGTGGGGATATGGTAGAATAAAGAACCCCACTCACTGCATTGCTAAAGAAGGATGCCTTCCATTGGACAAACGTAGCCACTAAATCCTTTGAGCATCTGAAGGAAGCCATGTGTAGCACCCTAGTTTTGGCTACTCCCAACTTCTCAAAAACCTTCATTGTTGAATGTGACGCTTCAGATCGTGGATCGGGAGCAGTTCTAATGCAGGAAGGAAGACCAATTACATTTGAGAGTCACCAATTCAAAGGAAAAGATCTGCTCAAACCTGTCTATGAGAAAGAAATGATGGCTATTCTTCATGCGGTCAAGCAATGGAGGCCCTATCTCATGGTAGACACTTCAAGGTAAAAACTGATCATGATAGTCTCAAATACTTTTTGGAGCAAAGGTTATCATCCGAGGAACAACAAAAGTGGGTAACAAAAATGTTGGGTTATGATTTTGAAATCATATACAAAAAGGGTAAAGAAAATGTAGTAGTTGATGCGTTGTCCAGAAGGGATACATCCACAAATGCCTTACTATGTGGAATGTCCATGTTGATGGCCGATTGGGTGGATGAAGCAAGATTGGAATGGAATCAAGATAAGGATACACAATCTCTAATACAAAATATCAAGCAAGGATCTATGACATCTAAAAAATTTGAGTGGAAAGGTAATGCCCTATGGTACAAGGATAGGTTATACTTGAGTAAAGATTCTGAGTTGAAGCATAAGATTTTTGCAGAGCTACATGCCTCACCTGTTGGAGGACACTCTGGGTTTTTGAAGACATATCATAGAATAAAAAGAGAATTCTTTTGGGAAGGACTCAAGGGGGATGTACAAAAGTTTGTATCAGAGTGTTTAGTGTGCCAACAAAACAAAGGGGAAACAATTAAGACACCAGGTCTATTGCAACCCTTACCAATTCCTAGCCAGAGATGGGAGGAGGTCTCCATGGATTTCATCACCGGATTGCCTTGTTCAGAGGGTAAGAATGTTATTTTCGTGATTGTGGATAGGCTCACAAAATATGCCCATTTTTGTGCCCTATCACATCCATTTGCAGCCAATATAGTCGCAGCTATTTTTTTGGAGATAGTTCAAAGGCTACATGGAACCCCAAAGATAATTGTAAGTGATCGTGATCCTATTTTCACAAGTAATTTTTGGACGAAATTATTTTCATGTTTGGGTACTCAACTAGCTCACAGTTCATCTTATCATCCTCAAACTGATGGGCAAACGGAAGTGGTCAACAAATGCTTAGAGGGGTATTTATGTTGTTTTGTATCAGATAAGCAGGAAAGGTGGATTAAATGGCTACCACTAGCATAATGGTGGTATAACACATCTTTTCATACCTCTTCTCAAATGACCCCATTTTTAGCATTATATGGTTACCATCCACCTTCTATCACTTCCTCCTTGAGGGTGCAAACTAAGGTCAAAGATGTTGAGGAACACATTCAACATCAACAACAGGTTTTGGCTAGTTTGAAGGAGAATTTAGCATTAGCACAAAACAAGATGAAACAACAAGCAGATCAACACCGTAGTGAAAGACATTTTGAAATTGGTGACTGGGTTTTTGTACATCTCCAACCTTACAAACAAATGTCCCTAAAGCAACAGAAAAAGGAAAACAAACTTGCTCCTAAATATTATGGCCCTTATCAGGTTCTACAGAAAATTGGTAGTGTTGCTTATAAACTAGAGTTGCCTCCATCTTCACACATACACCCAGTATTCCATGTTTCATGCCTGAAGAAGGTTATTGGACAGAAATTTGAAGCCCAGACAGAGTTACTAGAACTTGACGAGGAAGGAAGAATCATTTTGGAGCTAGAGAAGATTCTGTAAACACGTACTAAGAGGCTGAGAACTAGAGACATTAAGGAATATCTGATCAAGTGGAAGAATCTGAGCATAGAAGACGCCACCTGGGAGGATGAAGGTTTTCTCATAACAACATCCAGATTATTCAATGTTGAGGACAACATTGGTTTGAAGGGGAAGGGCATGCTACGCCCTTAACCTATTGCTTGTATTAGGATATGAGTAGCCGACTTATGGCTTACCATATCATTTTATTATATCATTTATACTTTCTCATGCTTAATAGGTCAGCCTTGGTGATGGCCATAGCATATGAATAGTATATATAGGGGATTATAGGTAGTATTTCATTATCATTTGAGCATTTGAGTCTTATTATATGGTTTGGAGGTTGCCCCCTCGAAGTGGCGAAGCTATTCTAATTGCATATTGAGATCATTATTCTGAAATATTGTGTTATTTGGTGTTCTATTGTTGCTCTTAATCTGAATTATACAAGTAATTTCATTACACTCCCCGCCGTTGTTTCGCACCAAGATGCTTGGAACCCACCGCCACCTCCGCTACCATCGGACAAATTCCCTCACCTGAGCCTTGCCATTCCTACTCGTGGAAACAGATCCGGAGGAAGAAATTGCTGCTGGTTGGGAGCTTAGGATACTAGCAAGGACTTTCTGGCTCGGGGTGGCTAGATGATCGAGATTCTCCGCCTCGTGCATGTTTGCTACTGGCTTGATTATGTTTTTGCCTAGTTTTAGGTGATGCCTTTTTGTACTCTCCTAGACTCGACCTAACTTTATTTGTGGTTTTAGGGCGTACTCTCATACCACCTATTTTTTTTTGTTTGGTTGAAAGTCATCTTGTATCATAATGAATTAATATAATATAAGATCCTTTTTCATCAAAATTTGGAATGACATCAATTTCCCAAATATTAACAAAACTGTAAGAGAGAGTGCATTACGAAATAAAAAATTGGAAAAGGAGAAATAAATGTCAAGGAGACGCCTCGAATCGCCATTTAGTCCACTTTGCCTGCGAGATGTAGCGATGGTCGGCTGCTTTGCCGCGGGCCGACTGAACAAAACATGGACACAAGAGTCGCCACTTTCTTGTGGAAAATTCATAGGAAATCAAATCCATATACCTGTGCAGCCTGCATCCCCTGAAATTGCAGGAGCTCTGTTCGCCGCCGCCATTACTCGATGACAATACCCAAATGCCATCTTCTTCCTCGCTGCTACAAACCAACCCCATATTCATATGCACCCCCAAATCTGGCAAAGCCATTAAATTTATCCTCGTCCATCTTTCGCCGCACAAATCCAGTGTGCAGAGCCCCCGGCAGTCATCCCCACAATTCCCAAGCTTCCCACGCCAATTCCACACACCTGTCGGAAAAAAACGCAGTTTTTCTCTCTACACGATCTCTGTGAATGTTCAAGAATATCAGGTAAGAGGAATAACGATTAGTAATCAGCCAACATAAAACGCCATTGTAAACCACACCGGAACTTCTGAGCATTGCGACGCTGCCTGACGGAAAAAGCGCGCTTGAAACATCAACCCTCTTCCACATTTGTACACAGGAATTATATACAAAGAAAGTGCTGACCATTGTGGCTGTAAAAACAATAACTTCGTAAGAATCCTCGAATGTTACCATCTCGATGCATAGATCGCCACAATTTAACAACACACGCGGCTTCGGCAGCAGCCTGCTTTTTCTGAGCAGGGGATTCACCACCACCAGCTCGGGACCCCTACTTGGTAAAAATGGTTTTTTTATAATGGCTTCCAAGAGAATGAGGCCTCCGGATGCAGAGACCATCCTCGGATTTACGAGGATATGGTCTCTGCAAATGTCTGAAAATGGCACGGGCCTCCAGAGGTTGGATGAAGTGTTGTAGAACAACAAGGCGGAGTCGCGTTCGGCCCCTGCGCTGTCGGATACGATCCACCCACGTTGTGGGACGTATGTCTTGTAGAAATCCGCTGAACTGATGATCCTGTGCAGAGCAGAGCATGATTTTGATGCGGCAGAGATGGATTCGGAAGGAGGTTGCAGAGAATTTGCGTTATTATACTGTCTGGTAGATCGATTAAACCGCCGGTGATGCTGCCGTTACTGTTAATTTCATGATCTTCATCTTCAGATTCGCTGCCATTACTGTTAATCTCACGATCTTCATCTTCACCTTCGCTGCCATTGCTGTTAATTTCATGATCTTCGGCTTCTGTTGCCATTGTTTATTTTCACATCGAGTTTGGATCCTATGCACTTCAATACACAATATACAATCTGTAACTTAGTTTGCAAGGTGAATCGACTTCAGATTTAAGTAAAGCACAGAATTTGTCCTTGTCGTCGTTGTAGATAATTCCTAGATCACATTAACCAATATAGTTATCCTACGTTTTCAATTATCCCTTTTAAATCCCATCAACTTTGTAAACATGGAATATTAGGTCTGTATTATGTCTGTTGGGACAAGAAACAAAATATCTTACATCCTAACTGGCACGCACAAATTCAGTGGGACCCACACTCTACACCAATCAGAAAATCTTTTTTATTTGTGGGATGTGCTTGAGAGAAGGTTACAACTTTCTTATAACTTAAAAGAACAAGGTTTCAAAGGGTCTACTATTTGCTTTTATATGTACAATTCACTTTTTCATGGTATGTGCTTGGGAGGAAGTTACAACAAGAACATAGTTCCATGGAGCATCTTCTCCACTATTATTGGGTGTGTACCTAGGGGTTACAACTATCTAGTTTCCCTATGAAATTTGGAGAGAATGTTTTTTTGTCAAAGCATGTGTATACTACTTAGTGATTTTTATAAATAAATAAATTAAGCTCTAGTTTCAAATGAAGAACCCTATAAAAATTTAACTACTAAAATTTGAAGTTTTTTCTTTGAAGTAACCATTTTTCAAAGTATGAGCCCATACTTAATACAAAATTCCTTCCTCAATAGATATTGTCTCGAAATTGGACATATAAGGGCGCACTTTCACAAGAGAGGCTTCCACTTCTATATTTATTCAATAATCAATATGTTGTCGCTGAAATTGTGCACTGTGAAAGATCTACAAAGTTGAAGGACTTTATGCTATCTCAACAGAACAATGGGAATGCCCCCAAGGTGTGGGACCTATTCTCCTTGGGCCATACCTCCGAGAGAAGGACGACTTCCTTCTCTAACTACTATAATGCTAGCCACCAACTAAAATTAAACTCTAATCTACTAAATTGTAGGGAAAAGGGATGTTAGGAAAACATAAAAAGGGTGCTTGATGGAACCAAACAAGAAACGGATCACCCTTTAATGAGTTGAACAAGTGATAAGACACTATACAAAGCTAGAGGACAGATATAAGCCAAAACCAAAACATGCATCTAAATCAAACTCCCACTCTAAACCTTGAGACACAATGAATTACAACATTGTAGATGCCACACACAATAAATCATGGGGATAATAGAGAGGTAAGAGACAACTTAACATAAAGACAATATTAAAAGCTATAATATACATAGTTTGTTGAGACCATAACTCAAAGTGATCAATCATCTACAAGGCTTAACCCAGAGGTTAGAGGCACTCAAGAAACTTTGTTCCACAAAAGAGTAGATTAAATTTTCTTCCAAGGAGAGGAACCATTTACAATTCCACAAGCAAGTTACTTATAACCCAAAAGAAAGAGAAAGGAGCTAAGAAATAAGATAGATGGGGAGCATAATATGCCAAAGAGTATCCCATTTAATCCTTATCTGCTCCAGAAGATTCGTGAAGGTCTAAAGATGCTTTAGAAAATTCCAAATTGGTGTGATCCACCCCAAAACCATTCTCAAAGCATATTCCAAGGGATCTCTGCAAGTCATGATGGTCCATAACCATGGTGGTGCCTAGAATTACAAGCAAATGATCAAATATTTGTTCTAAAGATAAGCTTGAGAATAATCAACGTGAGCCCATGAAATAAGGGAGATAAAGATGAATTTTTAAGTTGCCACTTATTTGATTTATCCATGATTGCACCTTAGACCACCGATAATAGCTCATCTCATGCTCTCAATCAATCTCATTGAAAACGAAGCTCTCAATCAAAAGATATGACCAAAATTTGGTTCCACCTTGTCCAACGAATTTCACAACATCCCACGGTTTTTAGACCTCCACGGGTTCCTTTGGATAGTTTGCAGATTTTAAATCTCTCGTGGTATTTGCTTGTTTATGCGGCTCTTTAAAACCCACATCTTTGATTCCTTTTTCTTCATTCTCATGGATTGAGAGAGTTTGTGAATCAATGCCTATTGATAAGTCTACGGAACACTAGGACAGTGTCTCACAACTTCAAAACCTTAACCACGTTCAACATCATTCCATTTCCAGGCAACATTGTCTTCTCTAGCCGCATAAAACCAATCTTCTTTGAAAATATGCCTAAGTCCCAAAGCTTGATTTCCTTTATTGTGTGGACTTGGAGAGTCTATGGAACACTATTATGCTAGAACCACGTGGAACACTAGGGTAGTGTTCTATGTACTTGGAATTAGCTACCCTTTCAACTTGTATTTCCTTTGCCGCGAAACACTCCAAATTTTTCTCTGTGCTTCACAACTTCTCCAAAGCTAAGAAATATGCCCAAGTCTTTGAGTTAAATTTATTTTATTCTACGGACTTGGATATTCCATATAACACTATTCTACTAGAATCCCATCGAACACTCTAAATGCTTCCTTTGCTCGTGGGTTAGGGAACCTCTTTGAACACTAAGTTCCTTCAATCTACGAGAGACTAAAAAATTGTGTTCCACGAACGTTTTTCCAAAATTCTTTCCTAAGTCAAAAATTGATTTTGGAAATTGTCAAAATAACATGGGGGTTATTTTGGATAATAGGAATCAAATTTTGGAGCTCCTCGAAGGATTTCCTTGGAAGCTCCACCGATTAATGCAATGTGTGAAGATGAAGGAGAAAAATCAGAATTTGAAAGAGAAGAAGAAGATGGATTTACAAACATCGGGTATTATGAATACTTTCCTAACAAATCTTTTGAAGATTCTATGGATAACTACTCTTGGGTAGTGTTCACTTGCTCATAGAAAGAGAAATAATACTCTTCTTCTGCTGCCCAAGCAAAGCACTTGAATCCTCAAATGGTGACTCTATGAAAAACAACAAAAGGAGGATCATTGTTTCCCAATTCCATGGGGTCATCCAAGAAGAATCCCAACATTGCCTCAGTCAAGAATCCATCTACCTCTTTGAGTAAGTATATTTCTTCTCCTCTTGACAAATCAATTTTTACTTCTATCGATTATAACAATGCAAATCCTAATCATTTCAAGGATGCCATATTTCCCTATGTGCCTACCACTTCTTCACCTTTTGACATCATTGACCATGTTAAGAAAGCCAAAATTCAAATTTCTGAGTCCAAGTACTTGAGAACTCATCCCAAGTAATTTGATAGGATTTTTCATTTTATAAAAGGAAGTAGTTCGATTCATATTCCAAAAATTTCATTGCCAAGAACTACCTCTCATTCCTCATAGCACTCCTTAGAACTTTCTTGCTTCCACATCCTCCTCTTCTGGTAAGGTAGATCCTTTCTATCTTGCTTTGATAGTCAATGTATATAAATTGAATAATTGCATTATTAACTTCGATACCTCGATAATGTCGTGCCCACAAAATTTTCTAAAGCTCTTGGTCTTACTCTCACTCCCATTACTATCCATTGTTATTATATGGAAACCAAAGAAGTAACTCTCGTTGGCTAGGTGAAAGATGCTCAAGTATGATTTACGCATTTATCGACAAGAAGATCACAATGTAAATATTGGTGGCGGGCATGCCAACTTTGTATGGTATGTTATTGGGCTGGAACTTGTCAAGATATTGATGGAGATATACAGATTGATTGGTCATATACCACCATTTGAAGCTCCTTCCCATCATGAAAATGAAATACATAGTTCAAAGACCAGATGACCCAAGGGTGGAAATCTTGTTTCAAGATTCAAGCTATGGAAATTTTTCAAAGCTTCAAAGGAAGATATCAAAATTCCCATATTGGTGGAGGAGTACACAGGTGTGAAAAATCTAGTTGAAAAACATCATGATGATTTGATGGATCTGAAATTTGATAATATGTAATTCCCTTTCAGCATGAATGTAAATTATCTACTTGGTGGTGATGAAGACTTTGGATATTTGACTCGTAAAAAAACAATCCCAAGATAATGAACAATGTGGATCATAAAGAAGAAGTGACATCAAATGAATTCTTAGCAAGTGAATCCCAAATTTCCAATCATCTTCTCGAGGTCCAGCATGAAGACTTGTTTGGTGAGTATGAAAATGATTGTGAATTTGAAACCTTATTTTTCCCATTGGGAGAAGATGAAGACCTTCTCAATGAAGAACATATAGATGGAATGGTATTTGATTTTCTCAAGGATGATTCCATTCAAGATGAAAACCTTCTCAATGAGGAATATATGAATAAGAAGATGCTTGAATCTTTCAAAGTTGACTCTACTCAAGGAAATGATGTTTTCATCATGGAGATGGATTTTGAGGCTCAAAATGGCCAAGATAGAGAAGATGATGGTTTTCATTTTTCATATCCAACCTTGTGCTCATTTTCCTTCCAAGAGGATGAAGCATTGTGCACATCACATCATAGTGAGAAGTAAGTCAAAAATGAGAAAATTTATGTGAAGGATAGTTTCTTGGAGCAATTGAGAAACATGGAGCATCAAGAGGCTTGTGACAGTGTTCAAAATCTCAAAGTACCTATTGAGAACTAACTCATAGAGACCATGGTCATGAAGCAAGTAACAAGTAAATATAAAATGACCATAAAAGAACACAAGGCTTGGTATGAAAATGGTAAGATTTATATGATCAAGAATCATTCCTGTAGCAGTAATAGAAAATCAAATATTGGAAATAAATGAGAAGATGGAAACATGATATCAAATCAATTAAGGAAATGAAATGTCTAAGTTACAAGAACAATCATGCAAAATTTCTTAAGAAATTGAGAAAGGGTTCATATTTCAGTTATTTTTTCAATGGATTTGTGGAACAAAGGCATTCAGTGATACTCGTGCGTGGGTAAACATTCGGTAAGAATCGGTGCTCTGATGAAAGCAATTTGTCCCCACATGTACCATAGGTGATTTAGGTTTATGTCATGGTTTCCATTTCTAACATGGGTTTCCCTTTCTGTTGTGTGCTTGTTCAATTTGTTTCTTGGTTGTGTTTGTAGCTTTGCTTTAGTTTCTCGAGTGAATCTTGGTGACTCTATGGCCCAACGGATAAGCCATTGGCCTATTACTCCACGAGACACCTGAGGTTATTCATTACCCATTATGGAATAATGTCCCTGAGATAGAGCCATCAGTTGTCACGATAAATTTATAGCATGCAAAATTGAAAATTTTAGCCATGACAACTAAGCCCACCATTTGAAAACCTATCTCTTGGTCATTGTGAATCCTTCCCCCAGTCATCCTATCAGCTCACACAATCCCTGTAGGTCTATTTCATCCTCATTCCATCTAAGAAGGTGATAACAATATTTCCAAGGGTGTTTTATGTGCGAGAGATGTGTGCCTAAGGTGATTGAAGAATTCACTGAAATATGAAGTAGAGCAACTACCCCTAAAGGCCTCAAAAGGGTCAATTTTGGCCATTTTGCAACTAGTGAACACCCTCTGGAAGCTTACAAGGAAGATTCAAACCATGTGGGATTTTAATAGGAGATAAATGAATTTATCTGACAAATTTTAGGGAAAATATGTGGAGATAATTGATGTTGAGAACAAGTTAAGAAAAATCGGGTCATTTTGGGCACAAGGAATGAATGCTCTAATAGAGAAAGTCAACTTGTTCGGGAGATTATGAGTGCTCTAGGATGAGTTAGAAGCTCATCAAATACTCAATGTAAATTTATGAAAATCATCTACATGATGGAAACATAATTTTTTTCTAAGTCTTCAATATTTTATGTGATAACTCAAGTCATTATTGTTGCTCCTTCGTGCTGAAAGGGTGAATGGTGAAAAATTTAAATTTTAGGAATAATTGGTTCCTTTTAATGGATTTTAAGATTTCAACATGTGATTTTGAGTAAAAATAATATAAGGTTTGACCCCAAAACACTCTTGCATGCTCCCAGAGATAGAATAAGCACTCTCGATGTCCTAAAATGTACTTAGAGAGTGACATCAACATTTCAAAATGGCTTGGTCTCACTTTTTTACCCTTGGTTTCCCTTGTATTTTCCCTAAGGTGAAAAGGGGACACAAAAGTGTGACCCCCTATGGATGTTATGTTTTCGTCACTTAAAACTTGTGACTTGAGTGGTTAGGTGAGCACAATGCAAAAATAGACCACTTTTTCATGATGAAGACCCCCTTGGTCGCAGATGTTTCACCCATGGTTTCCCCTTTTATTTTATCCAATTTGAAATGGCACATGGGGGACACAAAATTGCAAACCCCTTCCATTTTCAATCCTTTGTCACTTAAAATCATCAACTTCAAGTGTTGCAAGTGTTAGAAGGTGCATGCAGTGTTTCAAGTTCCTTGGCCCCTTCCTCATGTTCCTAGGACCCCTTGGTTGTAATTTTTCACCCTTTTTTTCCCTTTACATTGTCATAAGGGTGTAAAGGTGACAAGGGGGACACAAAGTGTGACCCCTCTCTCGCTCGCCCCGGACACATGCAAAACCCAATTTCATCTCCTGTGTGCTATTCCTTGCCCCTCGCATCTCACTCACATGAAACCACAAGGTGAAACTTTTCTAAATATGGTGCAAGTCACACTTTGGTGTCCCTTGTTTCCCCTTTTTCCCTCTTCCCCCTATTTTTTAGGGTGTAACTCCACTTTAACTCTCATTGACCTTGGTTAAGCTTTGCATCATTTTGAGCTGACCAAAGTCAAAACCTCCTTGTGAATGAAGTGGATTCTTGCTCTCCTCCATGTAAAAGTGCAATTTAAATCTTCCTCATGAAAATAACATCTATAAATTTCCTTGTTCACCTCCAAAGTACACCTAGGATTAATGGAAGTGCACTTTCATAAGGGGGAATGCAAAACTTGGGTGTATTTCTCCTTTGCACAAGCCAAACCAAATCTCCACATAAATATTTAAGTGATTTTCAAAGTTCCTTTACCCTCCAAAACTTTTAACTTGAAAATTAGAAGAAAAATAATGGCCAATAGAAGAGTAACATTCATTTTTTCTCTAACTACATGAAAACTAGCTCCATGACCTAGGTTTAAAATACACATTTTACATGTTCTCATTGATTCTGTGGGCAAAAATTTACAAAATTTTAACCAATTGATCCTCTTCAAAACACATTCAAGATGATTATATATTTTTTTAGCTATGGAATGAGTTATGTTTTATCCACAAAACAATTTTTCAGCTGGAAAATTCATTTTATGCCCTAATTTACAAAAAACCATTTTCTCATTCGAAGAGATCCCATGGGCCAAATTGCTTGAAATTTTGACTGAAGCTCCCTCTCCCAAAAAAAATTAATTTGATTTATATATTGATTTATAAGATGTATTAAATCCCATTTTTATGATAAAATTTGAGTTGCGGTGAAATCCATTAAAACAACTAGTTTTGCCCCATTTGTGACTAGAATCTCTTTCATTTTTTCCATTGATTCCAACTATAGAACTCTCTGAAATTTGGAGAATACCTTAATTTTTCCCATATATTTAATTTGAATCCATTATTTCTTGGTTTTGTTTTGTATTCCATTTTAGGTGATCACCTTCATGTTTGTAGACACAAAATCATGCTCTTACTACTATTTACTATATCGTCAAGCATGTTGTTTTATATATGGATCTTGCATAACAAAGGTATTCACGATGACACACTACATGGTCCATCTTCATTCTTTTAGGTTATCTATTGTTTCTATCTTTCACCTCTCTCACTTCTACACCCATTTCTAGTCGAGTCACGGGGATCCTTGTATGTTAGTATTCACACATTTGTCGTCGCGGTCTCTGCACACCAGTGCCCAAGACTGGACACTAGCACCCATGCACTCCTATCCATCATGGGTCAATGTGTACTCTTTAATCATGTGCACATTTTTCTCATTTTTAGTCATCCTTTTTGGTTTTCCCACTCCTATCCCGAGGTACTAGTTGATGTGTCATGTCATTAATGTCGAAATTCAAGAAAAAGATCCTATATAAACACAACATACATACCATTATAAGGGTGGGAAATTTCTATCAAGGGCTATCTATCTACATATCAAAGGGACTGCATCTTGGGCTTATTAATTTGCATACACATTGTATAGGAAGGGGAAGTTCATTTTCCATCCACACATTTGCATTCTATCTAGCTACCACTCGTTATCTTGACATCATTGGCGCGAGGAAACCTAGGAGCATTATCACACATATAAGCACAAATAACTACATTGGGTCTGAGATTTAGTGCAACACTCAGTTATAATTTCACTTGTTTGAAAATCGAGGACAGTCTAACCCCTCATTTTACATATTTCCTTTTTAGGATTTGATTTAGTTGAGGGTCTTGCAGGAGATTATTTGTGTTGCAAATTTACAAGTACTATGGCAATCCAAGTGTGACATACATGCTATCATTGGTGAAAAAGTGTGAAACCCTAGTGACAGAGATAAAATCAGGTTTCAACCTTTTTGGCAGACTCCAGCACCCCACAGAGGTCTAAGGAGCCCACACACATCCTCTCCCCTTCCCATGTGTTTGTGTCCCAACATTCCTGACACTTATGCATTCTTTTGGGTGTGGCTACGACATCCTGAGTTGTTATTTCATTATTTCTTCCAGTTCAGACATACTTCAGGATAAGGAAAATTAAGATAAGTACCCTATCCTTCTCATTTTATTTCATAGTCACATCTGTACAAATTGCTTAGCATTTGTATCTTATTGTACATCATTATTGCAGATTTTCTAAATTCAAATTTTAGTAAAATATATTATCTTTTATTGAATCATTGTTTTAGCTAGAAACACCATTGAAAACATATGAAAAGGAAGAAAACCCAATTTTACAAATTCTCCCAAGTATTTATTCACGTCTTAGATTTTCCAACTCAACTTCCTATAACTATGAAATGTAAATTTCCCAACTATTGACCTCCACCAATCTTGAGCTCTAAATATCTTGATCTCATGGTTTTGTTAACATGAAGCAAAGACCACGAGGGAGGTTGTTGAATGTGAAACATATAAGTGGATCTATTGAAGAATTTTTGACTATATACCTTTGTTTTCATTATTCTCTCACAATCCTCCATTCAAGTTGATTATCCTAATAGTTATATGCGTGGAAATGGGGGACCAAATGGGGGGTCAAAAGTTGCCACATTTTTTCTGAAATCAGAAAAACTTGAACTTTAACTAATAATTTTGCATGCATATGCTCAAAATTTGACAATGTGATAAGATTCATAGTGCTGAAAATATAGTTTCTAAACTACTTTTTTTTAAATGGTGGAGATTAAGAAGGTCAAATGTGGTGTACACACAAAGTGTGTCTATTTTTGTATCAAAAAGATAGCAACATGTTGTGTGTGCCCCCCCTATTTTGAATTCTATAAATTATTTTAAAAATCCCTTTCGATAGAAAGTTAGCTAAGACCATGTATGAGGTCCCACTAATTTTTCATATTTTTAGATGAATATATAATTTTTTACTAATTTTCAAAGTGAACACATCCCAAAAATAAAATATTTGTGTGTACACCCCGTAATTTTGAGAAAATAGTCAATTTTTTTTTTTAAAATGTGTGTAGAATGGAGTTTAGATGAAACCTTTTTTAAAAAAATTTGGATGAAAAATAATAAATTGTGTACAAAAAGTATACATATGTTTTGACAAGAAAAGAAGGCACTAGTAAAATAAATTAAGGATGAAAGTCTTAAACTAATCGGATTTTAGAAAGAAGTATATTGTCACAAACGTAAAACCGAGCTTGATGTCGTAGTAAATTTTTTTTTGGAATATTATTTTATAACACATGAGAAATCGGGGTGTACACTTGAGATTGTTATGTTTTTTTAAAAATACAGATTTATTCACGGATTACATAGTCCAAACCTTAGGTTTGGATATCTTACTAAAATCCGAGCCTATGGATAGGGGATTTCAAATCCATAAAAGAAAAATTGGAGCGCACTTATGACGCGTTCGTGTTCCTATTATTAATGTAGTATATGTGCATTTGGGAGCTATATATTTACAAAAATAAATGTTTAAGTATAAGAAATAATAAAGTATAAATGTTAATAAGTGAAAAACATTAAATTTGTTTTAGTAAATTAAAGAAATTAGGGTCACTCTGCACCTTATGGAACTAGTCTCATAGCTCCATAAGTCATGGTTTAGAAGATAGTTTTTCATATTCTAATATAGTCAATACATAGGTATTTTTAGGATTTTAGCATTCAACCTAAAGCTTTTAGGGTTTAAATTCTACAATCGATATCTGTTTTAGGAAAGAATATAGTCATTGTTTAGCTTTTGGGGTTTTTTTGATTGGTTATTGACATTTGTAAGAGTTTTAGATGTGTCAAAACTATATTTTATAAACCTCACAACTCTCAAAGGTAACAACAGTTGCTCGAATATATGGACTCATGAAATTCCTTATAACACCTAAAAATCAAAACACATACATTTTTTTATCAATTTAAAAATATTTGACAACATCTACAAATACTACTCCCACTATTGGGACTATTACAAAAATCAACTAAAATCGTAAAGCTATTACAATGGTGTTTCTCCAAGACCCTTGACAAGTTTCACTTATTCAGCGTAACTCAACTTGTCTCTCTAATATTTACCACTCTATCCCCTCAAATGGTGGACTTGACTCATTTTATGTTTTCTTAGGTTCTATATATTTTTGCATTGGAAGTGAGTGGGTGGTTTCTCTTGATGACTCTTTATCGCACTCCTTTTACATGTATTATCAACAAATATTGTCTAGAGTTGTAATTAGCCCTAGATGAAGTAAAAAATCACATTATAAAGTTCCAATTAGTTTCACATAGCTCAATTTAATCAATATTTATTCTTTTATTGAACCTTTAGTAGAGAGGAAATGTTTTCATGCAAAATTTCTAGCATGAAAAATTGAAACTTTTGATCATGACAACTAAGCCCATAATTGAAAATTTTGTTTCCTAATCATTGTGCATCCTTCCTCTAGCTAGCCTACCCTTGGTTCCACCCTCACCATGGCTCAAAGGAAATTGATAACAATTTTTTAAAGTGTTTTTAGTGTGCAGGGAAGAGTGCCTAATGTGATTGATGAACTCATTGAGATTCGATGAAAGACAACTTCCTCTAGAGGCCTAAAAAGGTCATTATTGGCCATTTATTTTGTAGTAGGAAAAATCCTTCAGAATCCTTCACAGAAAATATAAATCATCTGGGGGTGATTTATAATATCATTAAAGATGTATAAGGTGGTTTATTAAAATTTTGTGAATAAAATTTGATTCAGGAACAATCTAAACAAAATGGGTCATTTGGGTGTAAGGAATGAAAGCTCAAATGGTGAAAGTGACTTCTATGGAAGATTATAAGAGTTCCATAAGGAATTAGGAGAAAAAAAAATAATCATTAAATAAATCACTTGGAAGCTTATAAAATATATAAATATTAACTTTATTCTAAGGCTCAAACATTTCTTGAGGAAATTCAAAACATAATAGTTACTCCTCTCGGTTCAAGATGAAATATGCCAAAAATTTGAAGTTTTAGGAATAATTGGATCTCAAAAATGGTTTCAATGATCTCATAAAGTGTTTTGGAGTCAAAATCATATAAGTTTTTACCCCAAAACACTTTTCTATGCTCTCAAGGTGAAAATCTCATTTCTAGTGTCCTAATTTGGACACAATGGGAAAACCCAGACTTTCTAGAAGTCACAGGGTGAAAATATCATACTTTTTACCAACATTTTCACAATATTATTGTAATTTTCTCATAACCTATACTTTAATCTAATCCATTATTTGATGAGAGGAAGATGAATTATAGGTTTCCTCATCTAAATATAGGTTGAAGGTATGTGGAACTACATTGTATGATAACAACATCTCTAAAATGCTTTTGTCGACCCGCATGACCAAGTTTTATCACACCCCAATCTTGGCATGATATTTTAGGAACTTACTTAGGAGGAAATACATTTGCAGCCCCTACATAAGATAAATGGTTAGCAAACATCAAAAATCAGGTGTATCCTAACTTATGTAGTGTCACAACCCCTCCTAGAATATCATCAAAGACATGATTGACATAGTGGTGAGATAGTAGGAATGGTAGTATATATTCCACCATTGAGGCCATGTCAAGTGAGGTATGCCCCATATTTGGGTGATAGGTGGTATTTATGTAGGGAATAAGAGGAGTAGAGGGACTATAGGTTATAGAGGTGGGGAAAAAAACTAAGAGACAAAATTTTCAAGAGGAGAGAGAGAGAAGTAGGGGATGAAACCATGAGAAGAATTTGTATAGACCTGGATGATCATATATTTCATCCTATATGCATAGAGTATGACTTATGTGATGTAACATCCCAAGTAAAGAGTAGGGGATCTGAGGGGATTACATATGATGTTGTGCCTTGAGATAGGTGGGCACAATTGATAAGAGCGTGTCTGTTGAGATATAAAGACGAAAAAGAAATTTTGGGAGGATGAGGAAATGAATCCATCATGATTGAGAGAATTTTTCACACTACACTTTGAAATGAGCAACATTCTCCCACACATTACAGAGTGTCACTCCTTTGTCAATATTCCTCTATGCTTCTTCATTCACCATATTTATTGACACATTCTTGGCCTACACATCTAATAAATGTGTAGATACAAAAATTGAGATCTTACTTGAAGGGTCCATTTTCCCTTTATCTCATTGATTAAATCTTTGTCAAGCTCAAATTTTGGTTCCTCCATATGTGTTTGCATGGAAAATAACAACATCTTGTGCATCCTTGGATGAGCTTGGGGTTTGTCAAACGTTTTCCATCCATACAATTCATATGCACTCAAGGAGCTATGGAACCTTTCCCTTATAACCTTTTTAGGGTCATCAATATAAGTCATGTGCCCTTGGGGAGGTGAGCTATGCCTCGACCTCCTTGATTTGTTTGATGACTCTGGGCCTTGTCTTTGTCGTATGTTATTCTTGTGTTGACTCTTATTCTTCTTTCTTAGGATACTATGTTTTTCATTCTTTCTCTTCCTCTTATGCATGCTCTATTTATTCAATTGTGTGGTAATGTGCATTCTCCAGGTTGCAAAGTTAAAGTAATCTTCATGGACTCTTGACATCAACCATTGATATAGGCACGTGGGCTTGCCAAAAATGGCAATTCGAACAACTGTAAGACCCCAACACCTACTAAGGTCTTGTGCACCTCATCATCAATTACAATTTACCATGTAGTTGTAAGTTGGCATGTTTACCTTATGAAATCATTCTTGATATCACCTTCATGGTCTAACGCATACAGTGGTTATATTTATTGATCTTACACTTCCAGATATGTGATGTCCAAGGCTTGGGTAAGTGCACAGAGATGGGGGCCAAAAAGAAGACAAATTTTCAATTTAAAGTGAAATGCGAGTGCATTTTGGGAAAGTGCGATCGCATTATGAATTATTAGGATTAGTAATTACCAAGCCTAAAACGCGAGCGCATTATAACGTGCTCGTGTTCCTATTTGCAATGTGGTATATGTGCTTGTGGGAGGGATATATTTACTAAAGTAAATGGTTTATGATTTTCATTTATTAATATTTATACTTTATTATTTCTTATACTTTAAATTTATTTTAGCAAATATAAGAAATTAGGGCATCTACACATTATAGAACTAGTCTCAAAGCTCCATCAGGTCACATTTTAGAAGATAGTTTTTCGTGTTCTAATTTTGTCGATATATAACTATTTTTTCGAGTTTCAACATTCAACCTAAAGATGGAGGCGGCACGGCTGTGGGGCTCATCTCAGAGGTTCCACCCTGGTCGTGGATCGACCTTTCCTTCACTTTGCAGGGGAGCTCCATTCCTCCACCTCAGTTGGGTGCTGCAAAACCCTAGCCGAAATCTACCACAAGATCCATCCGGGGGTGCAACAATGTCTGGTAATAGACATTTAAAATCATGTTGGAAGGATCAGTTCGTGACATATTGGAGCTCGACAGAGATGCTAGTCGCAGCCATATTGGGTCATCCTTCAAAACTTTTTAAACAACAAGGAATCTTCCATGAAACCTGCAGACGTTACCCCATCTATTACTTTCGGGGAAGAGGTCATTTCCTCTGAGATTTACTACAAAGAGCATGCTCTGATTTGTAGATTCGGGGACTATGGCCCAGCCTTCCTATTCTTCACGCGTGGATCTCTGAGCACTGGACTCCAATTTTAACTGGAAAAATAGACTTGTATCCGTGTGCTAAAGGTATTTTCATTGTAACCTTCTCTTTAATAGCTGATAAAAACATCATTGCTTCCAAACTTTGGACTTGGCAATCTAAATATTTGATCATTAAACCCTGGTTTCCATCCTTCAACCCACTCACAGAATCTTTCTCGTGGAAACCTGTTTGGATCAGGCTACCCCATTTACCTCTCCAGTTCTGGAGTCATGACTGTTTGACATCCATTGGCAATGCCTTGGGAACTACACTCTACATTGATTCTCAAACCACTAATTACACTCATACTACTTATGCTCGAATCCTGGTGGAACTTAACACCGATAAAAATCTTCCTGCAACCATAGACCTTAGAGTGCAAAACAGAACTTGGTCACAACCTCTTGATTATGAAGGTCTTCCTTTTCGTTGTAGAAGATGTTTTTGCTTAGGGCACACCTCTACTAAGTGTGGGATGGAAAAACGTCAACATGAGAAGCATAGCTGGTGGAGAGATGCACTTCAAAACACCTGATTTTTGATGCAAAAAAGGGACTAGATTCAAATGCAGATACAAATATTGAATCCATTTCAGCCCTAGAAACCGAATCTCAAATTGTGAGCAGCATGAAAAATGCACAAGCTGTTGAGGGCAGCATGGAAAATGATAAATATCTCTCTCATGTTAACAACGTGGCTGTCCCAAAAGGGACAAATGCGACTAAGGAAAATACTCCTCCTTTGTCTTCTTCTCCAACCGGAAGGCTCCATCAGGATGGGTTACGGTCAACAAAAAGAAAAAATCTACCCCTCTGAAGGGTAACACTTTGCCTTGATGATTCTTATCTCTGCTATTGGTTGGCTGGGCTACATGGGTCTCATTTTTCTTGGCCGGATAGCAGGTTGCTTCCAATGGTGTTGTTATGCCATTGTTGTTCGATTGTTGTACTTCTGTTGTTTTTGTTGTTACTTTGTCGGTTGTTTGCTGACAATTTTCTGCAGTCGGGCTCTATTGTTCTATTTGGATTTTGATCCATCTCTTGTGCTTTAACTTTCAATTTTGGCTTCTGAGCCTTGGTGTACAAGGGTATAGTCCCTTTCAAAAAACTATTTTCCAATAATTAAAAAAACATTCAACCTAAAGATTTTAGGTTTAAATTCTACAATTGATGTCTATTTTGGGAAATAATATAGTCATTGTTTAGGTTTTGGGGCCTTTTGGATTGTTTACTGACATTTTTAGGAGTGTTAAATGTGTCAAAACTATATTTTATAAACCTCACAACTCCCAAAGGTAGAAACAATTTCTCGAATATATGGACTCATGAAATTCCTTATAACACATAATAAATCAAAACACATGTAAGTTTTTATCAATTTAAATAATCAAGGGAATGATCATCATGAGGTATGTGAAGGATCTGAAACATCATGAGGACAATGGGTGCAATCAGAAAAAACATGAGTGCAGCAGAAAGATCTGAAACATCAAGGAATATTCATCAGGAGCATGATAAGAGAAGCTCACCATGAGTGATGGTGGAAATCATCTCAGGCTCACAAAAAAATGAATAGTTTATGAGAGTGTTTCTAAACACTTAATCAATTCTTGGTAATGAACTCACATCTTACAAGTCAGGGAGGTGAAATTTACAGTGTGGAGGTCAAGAACATGGAATTAATTCTTAGACATTCCTCCAAGTTTCATTTAGGGATCAATCCTTCTATCATGAGGAGGAAACCTATCTCCATGAGGATCAATTAAGAAAGAGGGTGTCCAAACATCATAAGCATGCTTCCACTTAGGTGACATCTTGGGTAGGGAGGTGAATTATGAGATTAAGAAGAGATCATCATGTTCAAAGGTGAAAAGTGAGGCTTAAGGAGTGATTGTGTCCAAATATTTTTGAGAAACAAATCAAAATGAGCTAGTCAGGCTAGTGAGGCATCAAGGACCATCATGTGTGAAAGATCAAGAAGTCAACTATTTTCATGAGTGTAGACACTAAATCACGCACTTGGGTACATTTCTAGGTCCTAATCACATGTATTGCATTCATATGTTTCATAAGGGAGAAAAGTACTAATTGATCACTATATTTGGCTTCTTAGGTTCCTTTCTAGTCTCCTTCTTGGCCTAACACACCCTACTTCCCAATTTGACCCTCGATACTTCATCTTTTACGGCTCTGACACCTACACCCAAACTAGGATGCCAGCACCTAGGTGCCTTCGTCCCCTTTGGGCACACTAGACCTCTTTGTATCTTGCTCACACCTTTTGGGTCCTTTCTAGTTGTTGGGCATCCTTATCTCTTAGGGGTCAACATTTTAGTGATCAATTATGAAATTCAAACAAGGGAATCATATAAATAAAATGTCATGGGATCAAATGAAAGGACCACGCTCTAAGAATCTACTATCACCATATAAGGTTACATCCAGAAAACATTTAAGAGCATCATTGCATCCATCTAGCACCATCCAAGGGACAAGGGTTGTTCATTATGCATACATGCATAGGAGGGGAAGTTTATTTTTCCATGCAAACATATATTTACATATTTTACATCTAGCTATTGCTCACTATAATGTTCATCATGCAAAAGAGTCACCTAGGGCATGATTGTACACACAAAAACACAAAACTACATAGATTACGAAATGTAGTGCGGTGCACGGATTGTAATGTCACTAAGTCGAGTGACCTACGGGGTCATTCCGACTCCCCATTTGTATCTTTTTATTTTTAGGATATGATGTCTTTGGGGTTTTACATGTCATATATTTATTGCATGTTATCAACGACATCATGATCACTATGCAACATTCTAGCGATAGACAACAAGGGATTGCAACAACTCAACGACCTTGTGAAAGTCATTTTCTGAGCTCCTGTGCAGACCCTAGCATCCAGAGAGGGATCCTAGTGCCCAAGCACCACAATATTGCTCTAGGCACCCTAGTTCAAGATTCTCATGTATTCCTACATTTTTCTAGCTTCGGGTATGACCTTGTGTTTTGAGTTTTACAGTCTTCCACCTTCACACACTTGTTGAGAAAATTGTGAAATAAACTAAGTATTCCAACTCTCCATTGCACTTAGGGTTTTCTACTTTTTATGCTTTATTGCTTGTGTTGTATCATATCTATCATATTTTTATTATTGTTTTATCAGTTACTCTGCAATTAGGGATTTATTAAAAAAATTATTTCTGTTAAATCATTTTGTGAACCCACATTCAAACACTCTTATTTTATGGATCCTTCCACCATGAGTATCTCCCTCAATGCCTTCTTGTAGGCCAATCCTGAGTGTGCCAATCAAATTCAATCTTTTTTATCTACTACTTCTCTTCATCCTAATACTTCTCTTGACTATGTGTATCATAGATTCACTACAACATTATCATTTCATGAAGAGCATATTACTTTTACATCTGATGAAATCTCTTCTCAATCTATTTTAGATAATGATCCACCCCTTTATATTCAATTTTGTTTCAATAACATAGGGGATAATCACTCTTTGTTCAATAATGGATCCAAGATTAATATTTGTAATTTGACATTTCTTCACCAAATAGACCTCTCTAAAGAATCCTTCATTCCTTCATCTGTTTCTATTCATGGCTATGATAATATTCATAAAAGGGTCTTAGGTAAAATCATGCTTCCAATTTCCGTCGAGCAATGCAATTTCTCCATCCCATTCCATGTCATGCATAAAAATCTTAACTATAATCTTATTCTCGGATGACCTTGGATCCATGCCATGCATGTGGTTCCTTCAACCCTTCATGCGCATATTAAATTTTATACCAAGGTGTGGTTTATGAAGCCTTAGAAGACCCCTCTCCATTTTCTTATTGAAACACTATTTACCATTCACCTAAAGCCCGTACTTGGCCACCTATCCTCCTAACTTCAAACAATATGGTCCTGGGTATCTGTATCTTCTTCACTACGGTTTCAATGGCAATGGGTTAGGAAAACATGTAAAAGGAGTCAAATAAATTCTTTCCATTCGACACAATTCACGAGCACGACCTTAGATATCACCCTAAGCTCGTTTCTTTTATTCCTTTCGTATCTCCTCTTGAGGTTTACACTATTTCACATACTCATCATCACAAAAAGAAATTTCCATTTGTTCTCACTACTACAACTTCCTTTGGTACACCAACTACTCCTAACACGTTGCCACATTTTCCACCATGGCATGATTTCCTTTCCATTCCCGGATAGATTTCCATCTTTGACGCATTTGGGGGCATCACACTTACTCTCCCCACCATCTAGTATCACCAGTGGCTATCATTTTCTACTATTACGCTCTGTGCTTCATATTTCAAATCTTTGAGCAATCTTACACAACTTGATACACCTCTTGTATTACCATTACTCGATGACACACTCTTATGCTATGGCTCACACTTGATTGTTGAGGGAATACTACATACATGAACCTCACACACTACACATTTCACACTATACACATCTACGGCATCTTCTTCTTACATCTACTAGTAGACATCATACACACTTGGTGCTTTATACACCTTTCTTACATCTACTACTACATCTTCTACACATTTTTACACTTGGCACATTCAACATACATCTTTCTAGCACCTCATACAAAAAACTACACACTTCCAACCTACATCATTCTAGCACATCATACTATACTATTCTACATTCTACACTTCATCTTTCTAGCGCACATCTCACTACCGATGACGCACTCTAGTCACATGGTTCATACTCGATTGTTAAGGGTCTAAATATGAATTGAACCTCACCTCAATCACAAAATTCTACTTCTTTCACTTGGTATTCATCATCAATATTTCTAACATCTTCTACACATCATTGTAGATTTCAGGGATCAATATTTCTAGCATCTCATTATTTTATGAAATCAATTATTCTAGTGTCACATTCAATATTTATATCTTACACATCACATGGCACCATTCTACATACACTTTGTGCACTATATTGATAGAATATTTCTAGTACACACATTGTTAAAACCATTTCCTGATGACACACTCTTGTTTTATGGTTTATTCTTGACTGTTGAGGGGTCATTTATAAATAAACCTCATCTCACTCATGCATACATACACACTCGGGGCACATGCAAATTCTATCACACTCACATTGTATAACATTCCATCAAACTCATTCATAACATACTGCATATCTTGGTTGCACATTATTCTTACTTGCTTATACTTGCATGTTACACTTTTCTTACTATGTTAGATGGATACATTATATGTCATTATATTTTATATATACACATGCATGTTCACTTTCCTTATAGTTTTGATCGTAGAATTTACATAGATCATTACACACAACATGAATGCTTGGTAGTGTACCTTTTACCAGCCCGTAGTAGGCTTCTGGGGGCATCCACTTTTGTACACATTACAGGTGTTATTGTTTCATTTTATACTACTTCATATCATTACTAGCACACTACTATATCAGATCATACATGCTTTTGACATAATTTATATATTTCTAACATGCTAATGGGTACTTCATGTGCAACATTTGTCTTAAGAACTATTTTCCACTATAGTGGTCTGATGATTTCTTATTATTGCTTGTCATTGTATGCCATTGTTTATGGGATTTTCCCTATGTCTTGTCTTGATCACTTCTTGTATGCTTTTGGCCGCTTCGGCCTTGATTGTCTTGCAACATTGTGAGTGATGTCCCATATTTACAACCTTATTTTCATGGTCTTCATTGTCTTATTTCTTGATATCTTAAACTCTATTTTCTATATGCATGCTTATATTGTTTGCACTAACACTTGTTTCCTAGCCATTGTTTACATGTGCCTTGGTTTCTACCAAGCACATTCCCTCCTACATAATGGTAATGATCGATTCAAGATGGCGTCCTCATTTAAGATGCATCCTCCTAAGCAACATCACATGTACCCTAAACTAGGGGGAATTTATTGGGTGAATCAATCACCCCATTCAGTAGTATACAATCATAGTTAAGAACAAAGTCAACACAATATATAGTCTCAAACAGGTCTTAGAATTAGACTTGGTTCCTTATTCTAGCACAGACACTAGCACCAAGATTCAAAGTTGGGCACCTAGGCGCTTATGTCCCTTCCTGAGTTCCTATGACCAAGGGGTAGATACACAGTTATCCTAGATTAACGGGGTTTTCATTAGTTCATAGAGTAGCCGGCACACGCGATCAAGAAAGGTCCTCCAACAATCAATACATAGTTTATCTTCCTTTTTCTTTGGATCAAAATGGATTGAACTTGGGAAATACATGATCACACCATCTGTAGTGGTGTATAAATTTCGGAATAAATTAAAGGATGGAGAATGATACTATACCTTTATCCCTACACTACTTCTACCATGGCATGAGATCACCCCAAAAACTCACACTTGGCGTGAGATCGCTTGAAAAAATCGTTCTTCTACAACATCTTTAGGATCCTTTCTATCTCTTTCACTCATCACGGATCAGGTGCACATGTTCCTTTTTCTATTTTTTCAGCATTTTTCACACTTTTTACATGCATTTCATACATTTGGATCAAAAAATTTCTATATACACATATTTGACTACTTGTTCATTCTTCTCTTTTATAGGTCCATCCTTATGGGAAGTGGTAGTCATGTTAATTGTACTTAAAACAAAACATCAACAATAGGTACACCACAACATCTATACATACGCTTTCAACCTTAGGGTCATCGTCACTTTTTACTTCTCTTCTCTAGCTTCCACACTTCACTTTTTATAACTCTACACTTTTTCTTATCTCTTTGCATGCCCTTCGTCATCAATGTACATGGTTATCAGGTATGCATCTCTATCTACTTTATGTTACCAAGATTTTAATCAACAACCTAAAGTGGGGGAAAATATAGACACTAAATCACGCACTTGGGTAAATTTCTAGGTCCTAATCACATGCATTGCATTCATATGTTTCCTAAGGGAGAGAAGTACTAATTAATCACTATATTTGGCTTCTTAGATTCATTTCTGGTCTCCTTATTGGCCTAACACACCCTACTACCCAGTATGACCCTCAACACTTCATTTTTTTCTGCTCTGAAACTAGCGTCCCAGGTCAAGATGCCAACCCAAGCACCCTCCTCCCCTCTGCATACTATACCTCTTTGTATATTGCTTGCCCCTTTTGGGTCCTTTCTAGTTATTATGCATCCTTATCTCTTAAGGTTCATCCTTTTAGTGATCAATTGCAAAATTCAAACAAGGGAATCATGTAAATGCAATGTTATGGGATCAAATTAAAGGACCAAAATCTAAGTATCTATTATCACCACCTAAGTTTGCATCCACAAAGCATCTAAGAGAATCATTGCATCCATATAGCATCATCCAAGGGACTAGGGTTGGTTATTCTACATATTCCCATAGGAGTGGAAGTTAATTTTCCATGCACACATTTATTTACATCTTTAACATCTAGATATTGCTTGATATCATGTGCGCTACACAAAAGAACCACCTAGAGCATGATTCTACACACACACGTAACTACTTGGAGTTTGAAATGTAGTGCGAGTGCCTAGATCGTAATTTCACTCGGTTAGGTGACTATTGGGGTCTATCTAATTCCCCAATTTGTATCGTTTTATCTTTAGAATTTGATGTCTTTTGGGGTTTTGCAAGTCATATCTTTATTGCAAGTTATCATTGATATCGATGTTCACTATGTGATATTATAGTGACAGATAAACGAGGGATTCAGACAACTTAGCGACCCGGCGCAGTCATTTTCTTAGCTCTGTGTAGACCTTGGGGCCCGGAGAGGGATCTAGTGCACGAGCACCATAATCTTGCTCTGGTGCCCCAGTCTAGAATTCTCTTGCATTTTTGTATTTTTAAGGTTTTGGGTATGGCCTTCGTGTTTTAGTTTTACCAGGATTTCACCTTCACACAATGTTGGGAAAATGATGAAATCAGCTAAGTATTCTAACTCTCCATTCTTAGGGTTTTTACTTTGTATGCTTTATTTCTTGTATCATATCATATCTAGTAGTTGTTTATTATTTTTTTATTAGTTACTCTGCAAGTAGGGTTTTAGCAAAAATCTTATTTTTCTTCAAGTCAATGAGAGGGATATGAGAAAGAAGTGTACGAGAAGACTAAATCGATTCCATTCAAAGAGGATTTTGAAGCCTAGAAGGGTAAGAGGATGATCTTCATATGGAGATGTTGCCATGCAAATTGACTAACTTAAAAATGCAAAACTTAAACCATGAAAACCAAGCCATAATGTGAAATCTTGCTCCCAAAACTTCTTGAATCCCTTTCTAGGAAAACCTACCTCTTGTGTCATTATCACCTTTTCCTTAAAAGTATTCCTAATGCATTGGGTGAACATCTATGAGTTTGCACAAAGGTTTAACAAGGTGTATTATTACATTCATTCAAGTACAAGAAAAGACTAATACTTTAGAAATCCTACAAAGGCCGATTTTGGCCATTTTGGAGCCTGTGTGCATCCTCCGGGAGGGTTATAAAAGGTATTAAGTATCCAAAGGTGGTATTTGAAATCCTCAAAGATGTTGGAAGTATTTTAGGAATTTTTTTATCATTCAGGGATATTCTGTTCAAAATCAGCTTTTCAAGTGTAAGGATCGAGAAATTAAATTGTGAACACTGCCTTCTTCAGTTATTTCCGAAATCTTCATAAGGAGTTAGGAGGAAATAAAGTAGGCACCAAAAATCTTGAATAATCCTTTACATTGTGGGAGCATCTATTTTGATCCAAATCCACTGAAGGTGATGCTAGCAATCATCTCATACTTTCAAGTAATACATATCCCCCAAGAGTGTTTCTAAACACTTAATTAGTGTTTGGTAATGATCTCAATACATTGTGGAGTTTGGGAACATGTGATTAACCTTCAAGTTCTAATTATGTGGATAAAATTGATCAAAAGGGTGTTCTCTGCAATGGTATCAGAGTCTTCTCCACATCCACATTTCAACCTTACATCCACCTTTCAACACACCCATATACCTTACTAAAGCACACCTCAATGCTCCATTACTCCTTTATCCATCATCTTGCTAGATTTTCAACTTTTGGATTTTTAAGACTCATCGTTTGCTCAAACTCTAAACAATCTTCTCAAATCTAATTTTCATCTTCACCTTGACTTTTACTCAATATTATTTTCACTCATCTCACTGTGTTTACCCCTATCCTAATCACTAATGTAAACCATTCAACTCTTCCTCTTTCACTTAAGGCTTTTCATACAAACCCTTACTCTCTCTATACTTCATGAAATTGTGCGAGAATAGTCAATAGGTCTTCTTGATTAAATTTTTATAAGTATTTTCCCTGTTACTTAAGGATTCAAACAAATTTAACACCCCTTCCTCAATGATAGACACAACTTATGAGTTTCTTTCCTAAGACAACTATTTCTCAAGGTTGGTCTTGATAGTCACAAGAAATAAGCATGATTATACATTGCTTCCTTTACCTACTAACCACTCAATACTCTATCCTTATGCCTTGATTTTATGAGTCCTTAATGCCCTTAGGCCTTCCTCCAAATTTTCATAGAGTCCACCAACTTCAAACATATAGAATAAAGACTTTTTTCTAAACTTACATCCTTCCTACCCCTTAAATTGGGCATTAACACTGCTATGTTATATTTGCACATTCCTTTGCTTTTATTCTTATTCCAACATGTACTGGGGATTTTGAAACCCTTGGTAGACTCTACCAGGTCATAAGTATTAACTTTTACAATGAATATTCTACTCTAGGCCGTTAAGTTCGGGAAGACACAATTAGGATTGTGAACACAAATTTAATTTAAGAATTAGACACAAAATCACAGACTTACTACTATTTAGTATACCACCAAGTATGTTGTTTTATATATGGAGCTTGCGTAAGAAAAGTATTCAATGATGCCCCATTGTCTAATCCATTTGATTGTCTTTCTTATTTCTATTGGTTTATCTCTCATGTTTGTACCCATTTCTGGTCATGTCACGGGGATCCCTTTCGGTCGGTATTTACATATTTATTGTCGGTTGTCTCTGGACACCGAGCCCAGGATCGAAACTATTACCCAAATGCTCCTATCCATCCAGGTGCTCATGTCCTCTTTGTTCTTGGTTACATTTTTCATATTTATAGTCATCCTTTTCAGTTTTCCCAATCATATCTGAGGTACTAGTCGAATGTCGGTCATTAATGTCAAAATCAAGCAAGAGATCCCTATATAAACACAATATACATACCATTATAATGGAAGACAATTTCCATCAAGGGCTATCTATCTACATATAAAAGGGCCTACATTTTGGGCTTATTACTCTGTAAACACATTGTATATGAAAGGGAAGTTCATTTTTCCATCCACACATTTGTATTTTATGTAAATACTTCTCATTATCTTGACGTCACTAGTGCGAGGGAAACCTAAGAGCACTATTGCAAACACAAGCACATATAACTACATTGGGTCTAAGATGTAGTGCAATGCTCAGACATAATTTCAATATTTGATAGCTGAGGACAGTTTGACCCCTCATTTTTCATCTTTATTTTTAGGATTTGATGTCTTTTTAGGGTTTTGCGGGGATTATTTGTATTGTATATTTACATGTCCTTGGTAATCCAAACATGAATTACAAGTGACCAATGAAAACAAGTGTGAAACCCTAGCATTAGTATTAGAACCAGGTTACGACCTTTTTGATAGACAACAACACCCATGTATAGGTCTAGGGCACCCGCAGGGTTCCCTCGCCCTTACTCGGTACCCATTTCTAGTCATTTGCAACACCCTTGCATTTTTAAGTGGGATTATGACATTCTATGTTTGTATTCCATCACCTTTCCCAATCTAGGCACACTTCAAGAAAAGAGAAATCAAGGTAAGTACCTTATCTCTTCTATTTTATTTAATAATTAAATCAAATAAATTTCATAGCATTTGTATTTCATTATATATCATTTGTAGAAAATCATTGCTTTCATTTTTAATACAACAAAAGCTAGATTTTACTAAATCATTTTGGAGAAACCGTAGCTTAGAACTCCTTTCCCTAAGATCCACTAAAAACATAATGGTTAATATTAATTCTTATCATCCTAGGAGGCAATATATGCCTCATGAGAGTGTTACTCCTATCTCGATGAAGTAGCTAGAGCTGAGCTTCACACTCTCTATCATAATATTGTTCTTCTCGATGATACTCAAAGATAACTTTTAGATAATGAATTAAATATTCCTACTAGCTTTAATCATTCTACCATTAGCATTGTTTTTGATCCAACAAGTTTTTCTGGTTTTACTCCTTGTTATTCTGTAAGCAATAGGCCTCCTCCACCTTCTTCTATTTTTGTTGAAACTCTAGATGAGGCTATTATCGATTATCTACTTGGTCTTGACTTCGATATTACAAATTTTTTAAAAATGAAAATGTACATGTGCATGATTTTTTTCTAATACTAGTCAAGATGATTGTATAGTTGCATCTCATACTCCTTGCATTTATGAAAATGTTTCTAGTGATTCTAAGGATACATCTCATACTAGTGTTTCTCCTACTTCATTATATATTGATGATATGCTTGATGAAATCCTTGCATCTGAGTCTTTATCTGATATTGATGATACACATACTAGTAATGATTCTACTTCTCTACATATTATTGAATGTGAATTCTCTACTCCGCTTTCATATTCTGTAAGATTGTGTCTAGTAATATGCATGTTGATTCATCTCCATCTATTACTTCATCTCCTAACAACACTTCCGATGCTATTCCTACTACTTCTATTGATATTCCATGTTCTTCATCACATAGTATTTCTTTCGCACCTACCTCTAGTGTTCCTATAGCATCAACATCCTCCACTCCTCCTTCAGACATCCCTATGATCACTCATAATGGCAAGTTAACCACTCAATACACTAGTCACATCTTCTACCATTCCTTCACATGATATCTTATCACTCATGCATGTTGTTGGTCAATTAAAATCTCATGTCCAATCTCTCACTCTTGAAATCAAGGCCTATTATGCTTCCATTGATAACAATTCTTTACATGGCAATCATATTCCAAAAAAAATTCAAAATTCAACTTTCCCAAGGATTTCATTATGCCTACATTTTCATGCTTTGATGGTACTGGAAATCCATATTTACATCTCAAGCATTATCATCTAGCTATGGCTTCTTACTCCAATGATCGATTATTAATTAAATATTTTTTCATAGTATTACTAATGATTCTCTCCAATGGTACACACATCTACCTTTTAGATTTATTAGTACCTATTATGAGATGGAAGAGGTCTTTCTTCACTTTTTAATACTTAATAATGGCCCTAGAGTCACATATGATCGCTTACCTGGATTACATCAAGGAAAGACATAACCTAGTCATTGATTACATTATGTGTTTCAATGCTTGCATGCATCAGTTAGTCTTTCAGCCCATTGATTTAGAGAATAAATTCATCTTTTGTTGTGGCTTGATTCTTTCTTTAAAGCAAGTGCTTACAATATGACACATGTGAATCATTCACACTCTTATGTTATAAGTTCATCGATCTATAACATCATCTCATTGCTACAAATGTTACAGTCCTCATACATCTACTAATGTTGCATCATCTATTTCTTCTGCTCTCCCATCTATTGAACATACTCCACAATCTCCATATTCTCCACCCCGCACGTAAGTTTAGTCTTCTCCATTACATACATTTCCTTCATCTCCTCCACCACATCGGTCTCTACCTCAGACTTCTCCATCTCCTCCATGAGAGCCATTACACTTTTCTCATGACATGCTAGGCCTCATGATGTGTTGCGTGATTTTCTTGATTTTATTACCTTCTAATCAACATCATCCACCTCATCACTTGCAACATCAATGTGATTGACCTTATTGCAACTATCATCGTATCAATGGCCATTGTGAAAATGATTTTTACACCCTTCATGATAGATTATAACAATTAGAAGACAAGGGTGTCATTTCCTTTGGCTCTCACTCTCGTGAGTGGTCTATGTCTCCAATTCCACGTAAGTGTGTTGTTACTCTAGTTGAATTATCCCTTTCACCAACTTCTAAGGTCATTATTCTTCTGCTGTCATAGGTCATTATTCATGCACACTCTCCATCTCATTCATCCCTTACTACACCATCTCATCCCCATGTAATGCTACTATTACACATCGGCTTCCTAAGCCATCGACATCTGCACTTCCCACCGCTGCATCTCCCATCATTGGCACCATCTCGTTAGGCATTCAATTTGGTTTATACACTCATGTTGTGTCCATTCCACATGCTTCCACCACTCCATGCCTGCTTGGTCTTTGGTAGGTGATTTTTCTCACCTTACCTCCCGATGACACACTCATTTTCATGGTTCTTATATGATTGTCGAGGGATCTGTTACAATAATAACCTCACTCCAATTTTATGCTACGCACTTCATTAATATATTGATCTACCATACATTATCAAATCACTTCCCGATGATGCACTCTTGCTTTACTGGTTCATTCTTGACTACTGAGGGGTATTATATAAATGAACCTCATCATCTACACACTAGGGGGCATCATTATTCTCCCCCTTCATCATATTAACACGTGATTAAGTACACTTTTACGACCATCTCATTCACATAATCTTTTACATCATTCATTTTATACATACTTTACCATTCATCACAACTCTATTCATACATATAATATAATTTTTCATCATTTATCTATCACATGGAGCAATCACACTATATATATTTCATACACTATCTATTATCACATACACTATCTCATCACTTATCTATCTATGATCACATTAAACATCATTATCCATTAGTCAACATCAATAACTACACAATGCAAATCAAATCAACAAATACAAACAATTCTCAACACATCACATATCAATACAACACATCAACACAATACAACTATGACAATCATCCATCTCTATATATAATCAAAATATCCAGGTTACATAGTACAATCGCTGGAGGGAAATCCCCTACATACATATACATCATATCTCATCATCATTATCACTATCTATGAATATGGGATCTCTATAACTATAAGCTTCACCACTCAATCTATGCCATGCCGTCGCGACGCCTATACCTCCCTACCTATCTATGCGTGATAAATTCAACTCAATCGATTGCTCTACAAAACGACCTTGTAGCTCCACATACTACGTGAATACATCTGTACTAGAGAACCTCCACCGAAGGCCTCTCTATCTTATTACACCTCCTCTCGTGCTACATCCCTCTCGCTTAATATCACAAGACATGTAGTCACTTCTAATGCCACTAGATTAAATAGATGAGCATTCTCGCTTTGTAATAGCATCCACCCTCTCTAGCATACCACCTCCTATGAGCACATTGGTGGGATCATTCCACGTCAATATGTAGATCAAAGTGTCAATAATCAACAACTAGTAAGTATCCCCTGCAACAATCCAAAACATCTCATTATTCCATATCCACAATACAACACAATTAAATAAGTAACTGACAATCCACAACTACCAATATGCATATACTCACACTTTTTCTCACCTCCACCATATGATCACCACTAGGGGCACATTCCTATCCCTCTAATCCTCCTCTTAGAGGTGATCCCTCTAGATCGACAACAACTAGAGCACCCATCGGTGTTCCTCCCACCATGCACACTATATACCTCCGTACATTCTACATCATTGAAATCTATTATCTCTATCGTCACCCCTAGAAATAGATCCTCTAACCACATAGCTTTCTTTGAATACATCGTAGCTCCACTTCATCATCTGGTCATCCTCCATAAGCCTAGTATGGTCTAATGCATATCACATTCTCCGGCCCCATACAATCCAACATTTCTCTATAGGTATCAATGTCCATCCTCCTACTCCGAACACCTACCCATCTCCCAATAAATATATCAAGCCTTGCCCACTCGCACCCAGTCCACCAACCCGGCCTTAATATCACAATATTCTCGTAGTCCCATATGTGTAGCTTTTGTGGTGGCTGCAATTCCGCCCCATGATCCTCCTAAGTGATCCTATATAGATACATGTATAAATGTTCTAAAATACATTGTGCCTAAACATATCTCGTCCCATCCTTCTCTATACGATGAAAAATATCATGGAGCTTATACAAGATGCCTACACCACTGCCCTCCAATGCAACTGAAGAAGAAATCAAAACAACAATGAACTTTAACAATTGCGGGACCCTCATCTATCTCTATGCATCATCTACATCCCTCAAGTCTCAAACCTCTCACCAATAAGAGGAAATCACAATATGTGATATACATCCTCCAAATTCATGGTCATCTCTTTGGTAGGCAACCAAAATGTGTAACTATCTACACAAAACCTCTCACACAAAGCAGTAATCACTGGCATATTGTGGGGCATATCCCCCATCCTCATTATGTGTCATAAGTCGATGTAGTCTAGTACATCCCACTCATCATCTAACAAACCAAATCCTAATAATTTGCTCAAATGGTGACCACCACGTAGCTCTTGTGAATGAATATACCTCTTCACAACACAACACAACAATAAAACACAACATCGGTACCTCATATATATGCCAAAACACCTAACAAAATCATCAACAACCATCAATTTTTACATTCACAACATTCTAGGTCACAAACAAGCCTTCTCGGGTTGTCGGCACTGTGAGCAAGACCCAGTGCCCAAGAGTAGGAAACTAGTTCCCATATGTGGGTGTTGGCATCCCGAAGGTCATTAGCACCTTCACCACTCTTGCCTAGGTCTGAAATGCCTAGAATCTCGAAAATGAAAAATTTTACAAAAAATCATGAAAAATAACTAATTTCAACACATTTTTGAAAAAATCACACTTACTAGCTCAGTTGTCATACGTGACACCACAACTTCCACCACCATCTCCTATCGACTTAATCATGGTGCTCTCGATTCACGACATGTTCACGCACCTAGAGCTCTCAATCACAATGGTGCAAAGATCAAATGAAATGCCTATTCACTTTTTCCTATTACTATTTATAGTAACTTTTCAATCATCTACCCTACTATAGTCATTATTTACACACATTCTTTTAAATAATACACATCACACAGTTTCAATCATATATTGAGCATCCCTACTCTAATTTTTATCTTGTTTACGTCATTCTCTTCAAAATTCAACTTACTATCATATCGTAAACATTCCACAAACATTATATTCCTCATTGACATAATTTGAACCCAACATACACACAATTTTACAAAACCTACTATATTGTGCTTCGATTACAATCATATCATCACACGTTTAATTTTGGCTCAATGTTCGTTCTCATCATCACTCTCCCTTTTGCGAAAGGGGGGCATACAATCGGGGCATCCTATAATCCCCCTCACACCATTACATGATCATTTTACATTTCTAACTCCACATTATTAAAAATTTCTTATACTTTCACACCATTCTAGAGATTCCCCTATTGACCTAATTTGGGGGTAACAAAAACATTATCTCCATGAGTAATCAATCAAACACATTTAAATTTGAAAACACAAAATCATCTACTATTTGAATCACATCAATCATTGACACAAAGACAACGTATTTTTCTCATAGATGACCTAACTTAGAAGCCATATACAAGTGCGGTGACACCCTTAGAATGGGGAAATGAAATATCATTTCCTTTTCTATCTTGCTCATGTATGGTTTATTCACATCTTATCAAAATTGATTGAAATGAATCGAAATGAACAAACTTTGGTATTTTTCCGTCTGTAGCAGCTAGACCTTTTGAGGATGTGGTTAAATTTGGAGGGTAAAACTAGACTTTCTCACTACACTCTTCCTATGACAACAAGATTCTCAAATCCCTAGCTTTTCACACACAAAAATTGGGTTGGGAACTGATCACTCCCTACCCCATCAAAATCTCCATCAGCAAAAAAATTGAAATATCCAATCACTCAATATCGAAATAATTAATCTCACTTAGTGCTCCTCACAATGTTTCACCATCTCTATTTATGCCACATGGATCGACACGTCGATCCATGGTTTCCTTACGATATATGTTCTTATTACTCTGCATGCACACTTCATAAGAAAGGGAAGTTCATTTTTCCATCCATACATTTGCATTTTATCTAGCTACCACCCATTATCTTGGCGTCATCGGTGCAAGGGCAACCTAGGAGCACTATTACACACACAAGCACATAGAACTACATTGGGTCTGAGATGTAGTGCAACGCTCAATCGTAAGTTCACTAGTTGACTACTGAGGATAGTCCAACCCTCATTTTACATCTTTGTTTTAAGATTTGATGTATTTTTAGGGTTTTTATAGGAGGTTATTTTTATTTCAAATTTATACGTGCCTTGGTGATCCAAGCACGACTTACAAGTGACCAAAGGAGAACAAGTGTGAAACACTAACAATATTATTGGAACCAAGTTTCAACCTTTTTGTGAGACACCAACACCCTTGCAGAGGTCTAGGGTGTCTGCATGCGCCCTCACCCTTACTCAGGTGCCCATGTCCAAGCATCTCCAAAGCACCCCCGCATTTTTGAGTGGGATTACAACGAGTCTATGTTTCGCTCCATCAAATTTCCAAACCAGGAACACTTCAAGACAAGAGAAATCAAGGTAAGTACTTTATCTCTTCTATTTGCTTTCGAAATTAAATCAAATCAATTGCCTAGCATTTTTATTTCATTATATATCATTTGTACCAAATCATTGCTTTTATATTTTAATAAAATAAAAGCTAAATTTTATTAAATAAAATAAATCCTTCTTTATATGGATTATTACCTTTTCTTGACATTTGCAACACCAAGTCCTCATGATCAATGCCCTGAAATAGACTTAAGGATTTCACTAAATCATTATGTTCATGCTACATACTACTAAACTTCTAAAATAGGGTATAGTGTGATCTGAGTAAGTCTTTCTATCTATTTTCCATTCCTTGGACATTGTGAGGGTTCCATGAATCCTTAAAAAAAATTATAGATAAGAAGACAATCCAAAAAAAGATATTTACATGTGAAAATGCTTTGACAAAATAGTCTCTAACCTCCAAATCTGATATCTCGGTCTAAGAGGACTATTTCACTTAACACCTAAGCCTATAACATACCTAGAGATAGTTCAAATATTCAAATTATACATTTGGAGGGAAACTCCCTATTCTTTCCTATGGAGTCCAAATGGACTAGTATAAGCTATGACCATCTCAAGTGGACCCAAGACACCCCTAGTCACCTAAGAAATCCAAAATTTATTATTAACAAGATGTTCCTACATCACTAGAGGAAGGATGCACAATGAATGAGAAGCCTTATTTTCAATTAAGGGCTTAGTTTTCATGCTTCAAAATTTTCAATTTCCATGCTAGTTATTTTGGCCATTCGGAGCTAATAAAACACTCTCCAAGAGAGTTTAGGAAATATATTAAGAATCCAGAGGTGATGTTAGGGAATCTTGAAAGTTTTAAAGGTAATTTAGGAAGATTTGGGGAAGGTTTGATCATTCAAGGACTCTATCTACTCAATAATGGGCTTTCTAGGTGCAAAGAACAAACACTCAAATGGTGAAACTCAAATTCTCTAGAAAATTTCATGAGCTCTGTAAGGATTTAGGAGGAAAACAAATAGGCATTAGAAATCTACGTGAATCCTCTACATGTTCAATACGCCCATTTTTATCTAAGGTTTGAATGTGTCATGAATAATTTTAAAATAGTGAATCTTCCCCTTTTGGTTCAAAACAACACTTCACCAATGCAACACTTCATGGTACCAAAATGGGCACTACCAATCAACCTTCATGCTTCTTGATGATTGACACCTCATGTTGACTCCTATGCCACCTAGACACCTTTTTCCATCAATGCAACTTGACATCAATGACAATACTAATGAAACTATGTCCAACACGTGTTTTGATTTGTTATGTATTATAAGGCATTTCATGAGTGCATATATTTGAGTAGCTATTATTTCCTTTGAGAGTTGTGAGGTTTGTAAAATATAATTTTGACACATCTAACACTCCTACAAATGTCAGTAAACAATCTAAAAGGCCCCAAAACCTAAACAATGACTATATTTATTGCCAAAATAGACATTGATTGTAGAATTTAAACACTAAAATATTTAGGTTGAATGCTGAAATCTTTAAAATTACCTATGTACTAACCGATTAGATTATTAAAAACTATCTCCTAAATCATGACTCATGGAGCTATGAGACTAGTTCCATAAGGTGTAGAGTGACCCTAATTTCTTATATTTACTAAAATAAATTTAAAGTATAAGAAATAATAAAATATAAATAATAATAAATGAAAAACTTAAAAATTTATTTTTTTAAATAAAATCTTGGTGCAAACACATATAATTCATATACTCTAAGGAACACAAGCATGTTACAATGTGAGCATGTTATAACTTTGAGCAATTTGTAATGCGTGCATGTTCGCTTAAATTATGCCCCCAATCCAAGATTTTATAGGCTTGGAATTGATTTGGTTTCAAAACCTATGCTTGGACTCATATAACACAACTTGTGTGTTTTTGACAAAATATGCAAAAACTCACCTTCCACCATGCTAAATCCTACAAAAACATTTTCTATCTTTCTTTAAAAAATTTCTACAACGTCAAGAAAACTATCCTCTTTCTAAATATATAATTTTTATATTTTTCTGACTATTCTATGGTATCCATTTATATTTATTTCAAACTATGTCTTTTATACCTCTAATTTTAATGATTTTAAATTCTTATCTTTTGTCATGTATCTTTTGTTTCACTCATCCAAATTGGAATAAAATTATGCAGTCACAAACTAGGACAAATTCATTACATATTCAAAAAAAATTCTAATTTTTGATATTTTTTAGGTATTTAGGGAAGCACGGTTAGTTATCCGTTACATTTTAAAATTTAAAATCTTTGTACTTCAAAAATTATTAAAAACAAATACTCACAAAACAATCTATAAAAGAATCTATCACAAACTAGATGTTCCTATCTTTCTACCAAATGGTTTTCAAAAATACTAAATAGTGCTCATAAAAGGGGGAGGGGGTGGGGGGGCAGACTAATTGTATACTATGTTTTTTAAGAAAAACAAGACCACCTATTGGCATTTTAAATCTTTAACCCACTTAAACTTAACCATTTAAAAAAATAGTTTAGAAACTAGATTTGAAATGCTACTTGTTATCCAAAATAAGCTCATGCTTATTTTTGGTTAACTGCACCCATTTTCCCTCCTTTAGTGCTTCAATCCAATTTTTCAGATATTCTAAGCACTTAAGGTTTCTGAAAAAATTTCCATCAGATAGGAAATTTCTTCCCCTTTCCAAAATATAAAGAAGTCCTTCTAACTCCTCATATTTTGCAAGTTACGGGTGGCGGGCCTTGGAAGGTATTTTTGCCCAAAAGTGGACCGACGGGAGTTTTAAAGGATTTTGCCAATGTGGAGAGGCGAGGTAGTGGGAGATATTTAGAATTTTCACCTAAATGGAAAATGCGGGCTGACGGGCCCAAAGAAGGAAATTTGCCCAAGTGAATTTCGGGTCGGTGGGTCTGCGGGGAGTTTTGGAACTTTTGTGCTTTTTGCAAATAGGGCACAAAGTGAATTTTAGGCCTGCAAGCCCGTAGGGGATCTTAAAGCCAAATGAAGAAAAATTCCTAAGGCCCGTAAAGGGACACGTGGCCATGTTGAAAAGTCAAAGCGGGAAGGTGGGTCGTCGGAGGTAATTTGGACTTTTTTTTCCCGAGAAGGTGTAAAGTGAAAAAAGAGTCACGCCTCCGTCGATGCCTAAAGAGCCACGTGTCAAGCCTCAATTGCATGCGGGCCAACAGGCCTTGGAGTGACTTTTTGCCCAAATGGAAAATGTGGGCCAGTGGGCCCAAAGATGATTTTTGCCAAAAGTGAATTGCAGGGCTACGAGGCAATTTTTACATTTTGTATTTTTGGTGCCAAAAGGCACAAAGTGAGTTTCGGGCCTGCAGACCCGTTCTGCTAACTAGTTTTCACCATTTTTGTATAGACCTGACTCAAAACATTCAAATAGACATATCTTTCGACCCAGTGCCCGAAACCCAACAAATTTGGCACCGTTGGAAAGATCTTGACCTCCTCTATGCCATGGAAGCATAAAATATCATTTTTAGCAGGTGTTGGTGGGTGAAAAATAGGAAAACATCTTTCAAGCCATCAATATGGGATCTGATTGTTTCAACAACCCAGATTTGATTTGATTCGCCATTCTTCCTTCTCCAACATGCCAAAGTAGACATGGAGAGGAAGATTTGATAGATTATAGGCGGATTTGCAGGGCATTAATGGTGGGTTGTTGAATTCTCAAAACAGGTCTGTTTTCCTCCTTTCTCTTTGTTTTTCCATTGTTCTAAACTTCTATATATTGTAACACTTCTCATTTGAGAAGGGGAGACATTCTGGGTGTAGGGAAACTCTGTCAAACTTGTTTCCCAACTCCATTTTGAGTTGTAAACCTTCTCCTATGCCTGGCAAGTGGATTTGTGCCTTTGAGCAAAAAATGTAATGGTATGTGCACCCATATAGAGTAATAAAACATGTTTTGTGGTGTTTCTTCAACCCTTTGCATTGTTTTTTTGTTTCCCATGCCTCTCCCTTTCAAATTTGTTTCATGTGCATGTATTTCACATTTGCAGGTGTAGGGTGTTGTGTTTCATGGAGTTTTGATCATGGATTAGGATCTGGGTTTGTGTCACTTCTATCTGACCTTCCCATCTTCCTTTCTCCCCTATTTCATCCTCCCTCAATAGGGTATCTCACCCCTTTCCTTCTCTAGTGTATCACCGCTTTAGTGTAGGCTTCCTTTCACTCTCTCTTTCTCTTTGGTTCCTTGGAATGGTTAGATTAGGATAGTTTAGTTTTTTCCTGCATTAGAGTAGCTTGTGGCAAGTAGTTTAGGAATAAGAACTAAATTTTTATAGAGGTCCATCTCAGGTTTGCAAGTCCCACAACTTGAGAGATGGTCCAATGTTATGTAAATCACACCGAATGCCCCACTCACACTCAGGCCATTCGGGGGTGCTGTGATTTTGCACTAACAACTACAATTCATGTTCTTATAACATCTTCGAATTTTGAGTGTAACTATTTCAAATAACTCTTATGATTTGAAGATTTTATTTTTTAGAAAAAGTGTCCACTTAAGACCCCCTTTTGGGCCCCCATTTCCATACACATACCCGTTTTCCAACTATTAATTCTTAAGGGTGTTACATGTCTGAGTACTAATCATTCATTTCCTCCATTATATTCTTGTTCTTGGGTATCCTCTTCATTGTGCCATTTATTATGCATGTGAAATCGTTTCTACAAACTCAGTGAACTGTGTTCCCTATATTTCAAACCCTTACCACACAGTTTCAACTACTCACTTGGTGTGTTTCTTGGCTTAACAAACTTAGTGAGCCAAGTGAGCCCTAAATTGATTAAGGTAGGTTATTTTGTAGTGTACTTAAATAAAAAACATGGAAGAGATTCTAGGAAGTCATTATTATCTTTCTAACTATATGGAACATGTGTGAGATAGCAAATAAAGAGGAAGAATAGTCAAGACAAGAGTAGGATTCACTAGTTTTGATATTGTTTTCTATATGTAAATAATGCACAGTCAAGGGGTGAATAAAGAAAGTATATGAATTGATGTGATCTCAGTGCTCTCTCCTATTACTATAGCCTAAATGACATCTAATAAGGTATGGAAGACTACAATTAGGATGATTATTAATGTTATTATATTTGTAAATGAGACTTCCCTATTTTAGGAGGATATTCACTTAAGTTTGAAGACAATTAAGATAAATGGAAGAATATCAAAGTGTGTTTGGTCTGTTTTATTAATTTTTTTCAAGTACATATTGATCTCATCAAGAGGAAATGGATTGAATAAATAGTGGTATTTCATGACATCTAGCATTTACTTCCAAACTTGACTATGTTTTTTTAATTCTTAGTATTTTTCTCACCTAAAGCTTTAATGTTAAGATCATATCGGTGTTCACAAATCAGGGTTATAAAATAAGAAACATGAATTTAATCCTCCTAAATCTTATTCAATATGTAAATGAGTCAAGAAGGGTCTATATGATAATAAATCTGAATTTTCTCCCTATCAAGTTATCTAAAACCCTATTTTGGGGTTTCAACAAGAAAATATTAATATCTCAGCTGATAAAGAGTCTTAGAAGATAAAAATTTAAACAATTGACCTAGGGAGGGTGCTCTTCAAGATAAAGGATGTTTCAAGGAGTTTTAGCTCCATTAGAGAAAGATTTATGTGACAGTTCATGGATGCACAATGAAAACCCATCTAGACCTAATTAGGTCAAAATGCAAATTGTAAACTAGGAAAAATCTACCTAGAATTGGGTTATAAAACTTAGGAGTCTTCTTGAGTCACACCATTGGGGAAGACTATGATACCTTTCCTTTGACTACAACCAGGACTTTTGAAGTGCTTTGAGGCTCACAAAACCTTCCATTGAAGTTGATCTTTGAAAATGAGAAATCTTGGAAATTTGGGAAATTTGAGCAATTTTGACCAATTTGAACATAAAGGAGAAAAAAATTCAATGGGGTTGTCAAATAATTTACAATTACAATAGTTGGCTCATACTAGGGGACTTGTTTCGGATTGGACAAAGGACAAACAAAGCAAACATGAACCTCAATTATCTCTTGGGGGAGTAGACCAATGCCTTATCCATTGGGAAAATAGAGTCACATAGCACACCAACAATACATGCAAGCCACACAAACAAGAACAAATAAAACAAACATGTGACAAAATGGAAACACACCACACAATAAGGAAAAATAACCTAACTCACCTATGGTACATGCGGGGGACAACCCACTTTCACTAGTAGCACTTTTTCCCTTTTGGATGTTACCATGTGTGGGTAGCACCAAATGATTTTTTCTCAACAAACCCATTGAATGGTTCGATGAAGTATGACACTTTCCTCAACTTCTTGAGAAAATTTTCATGATTGTTCTGGTAAGTGAGGGTCAATATGAAATTCTCACTTTTCTCATTGTCCCAAAATTCCATTTTGGGTTTCCAATCCATTTTTGCATTCACTCGTGATTTTGATTTCACATTATTCATCCTCACACTACCACAAGACTGATTTTTACCATTTTGGGCTCACCTTGTTTAGAACTAGCCTCATGCTCTCCAATGAGCAACTACTCCTGATTTTTCATGTTCTCTATGACAATTGCTTCTATGAGATGGCTCTTGGTAGGTATTTTGAAATATTCAACATCATCATAGACCTCCTTTTGATTCATGTTTGACAACTACCCAAATTATTTTCTTTCATACTCACCAACTCATGTTTGACCCATTGCATGTTATGATGTGGCTTACATAGAATTTCACTCTCTTGAACAAAGAGTGGACACAAATTTGGGGAAAAATGGAATGATCATCATTCTCATCATGGGTTATAACAATACTCTTTGTGATGGAGGTACACATGGGAGATTCAAGCACCTTCATTTCATCTCGTTCATTATTGATACAATCTTCTCCACCAAAAGGAAAAAGAAAGATTCATACTCACATTCATACTCATTTGTAAAGTCTTCACATTGGGTCTTGAGGAAATGGTTGAACACTTGGAACTCACATTCCCAAATCTCATTGAATATCACCCTTTTTTCTTCATGAGTGGTATCATCCTCAAAAGACTTGAGTACTTTCATACTCATACATTCACCATTGAGAAGGTATTCTTCCTCAAATGGAAAAGAAAAATATTCATTTTCACAATCATGTTCATTATTTAATACTTCAATTTTTTTCCTCCAAAATCCTTCTGGAACTCCCGAGAATCATCCAAAGGTTTTAGCTTTCACCGTTTGTTAGGACATTCATTCCCTACACCAAGAAGACTCGATCTTGCAAAAGTTGTCCTTGAATCAAATTTTCTTTCCTAAACTTCCTCATACATATTTGATGCTCTCCGACATCACCCTTATATTATTTGTATTTTCCCTAAACACTCTTGGAGGATGTTTATTGCTTGCATAATGGAAAAAAATGGCCTTGTTAGGCCTATAGAGGAAGCAGTCTTTCATTGAGTCACAATGAATTCATCAATCATATTGGGTGATCATCCCTGCACACTGAAACAAACTTGAAAACCTTTTTAATAATTTCCTCTAATTCGGGGTGAGGGTTGAACTAAGGGAAATATGGCCAGAGGAAGGATTCACAATGATAGGGAAACATGATTTTCAATCATAGGCTTAGTTTTCATGCTCAAATTTTCAATTTTGCATGTTATATATTTTGGATCACAACATGTCAATAACAAATCAAGAAGGCCCCAAAACCTAAACAATGCCTATATTATTTCTCAAAATAGATATCGATTAGTGAATTTAAACCCTAAAAGCTTTAGGTTGAATGCTAAAATCCTTAAAAAATACCTATGTACCGACCAAATTAGAAAATAAAAACTATCTTCCAAACCGTGACTTATGGAGCAATGAGACTAGTTCCATAAGGTGCGATGATTGACCTAATTTCTTGTATTTACTAAAATAAATCTCTAATTTATTTATATTTATACTTTATTATTTTTATACTTCAAATTTTATTTTTGTAAATATATAGCTCCCAAATGCACATATACAAATTTGCTAACATGAACACAAACACATTATAACACGTTCACGTTTTAGGCTTAGTAATTACCAATCCTAGTAATTCAAAAAGCAATTGCGCTTTCCTAAAATGTGCTACCATTTCACTTCAAATAAAAAAACTGGCCAATTTTTAGTCCTTTGTCTCGTGCACTTGCCCCAATTCTCCATTGATAATACATAGAAGCAATTCCTCTTATTCATTAAAAGAAATATCACTCAATCCATGATTGATTTCATCTCATAAAGAGAATGTGTTTTCATTCATAGGATTGTTATATTTCATAAGTGCACTAATCATGCCATTGAAAATTCTTCGAGGTTATTCATATTGTCAAATCCAAAAATATCTTATTGTGAAAGTTTTCTTTCCAAATTTGGGGAATGTATGATATGGGTACATGATTCTGATATTTACAAGACAAGTATTTTCTTTTGCGGGAGATAATTTATCATGTAGGTGGACCGAACAATATAATGGAGAAGGAATACCTTTAAAGAAAAACCATTTATGATTTGTTATAGCACTTAAGAAGGTGGTGAGAGATCATGTTTATGACAATATTTGATTTGTGTAGTCCGAGATATTCAACATTTTTTTATAGAGATGAAGAGTTGAAAGAGAACTTCTAAGGCATGACCAAAGATGATCATTCTAGATATTATGTGGAATATTATTTCTAAGTCCAAGAGAGAACATGTTTTGATTAGGGAAGTAGCTAAGGAAGATCCTATTCGAGATACAACGTCATTCATCTCCACAAAGTGAAGGAAGATCATAATTCCATCCTGGATCACTTTCACTTGAATACATCTTCTCTCTCTTCTTTTCTTTCTCTAACTCTTGTAAAAGTGACTTAAGTCACTTAGATTTCTATTTCTTTATTGGGGGTGCTCTTTTTCCAATTTCATCTTATTCACTTAAGTGACTTCATATTCTTTCATTATAAAAGTAATTTTCTCAAAATAAGGAAAAGTGTCTTATTTTTAATCAGAATATGAAAAGTCACATGGGAATGTGAAAAGTCATGTGTGAAGACTATATATTGGAATGGATTATCCATTCCAAGGATTGATATTTTTCTCTATAGAAAACTTTTATTCTTCCATTTCTCCATAATATTTTCCTCCATTCTCTCTCTTGATACTCAGTCAAAAATATTGCAGGTTTTGTAGGGAAATAAGGCTTTGTAACTACTAAAATGAAATGAAAATCATTAGTTGAACTTTTTTATTTCATGTTATTGTTTCATGTTCCTATTTGATTATATATGTTTTCCTATTTCTTCCAATTGAGATGGAAAACTATTATGAGTTATTGGTTAATGAAATATATATTTCTCTCATTGACATAACTCCTCTCCTACTTTTCCCCTTCTTTTCCTACACTTTTCTCCTCTTCTTCTACGGCTAATTATCCCCTCTCAAATGTATTGTTACGCTTCAATGAGGGTGTTTCTTCACATTCCCGATTTTTACCACCCCTAGGTTAGAATTAGTGTATATAATTTCCAGTTTTCAATAAATGGGAGCCACCCCATTTAGTAGCGAGAGGGACCTAGTCTTTGGACCATTGCACAAAACCCATATATTTTCCCTAACAAAATATTTTTCCAACATTATACATTAATTGATTAACACTTATCCATATGTTATTTATAGAGAATAGTATCGGTCAAGTTATTGATTTGATTGCATTTTTTTATTGATATCATAAAACAAACTTGTTATGCAAGTTAACTACTTTCCAAACCTTAACTGAACCTCTTCCCTATCTATATAAGAGAATAAAGAGCTAGTGTTTTGTGGTATCGGTGTAGATGAAAGCTATCTGTAAACTTTATGCCAAAGTTGTTAATCTAAAGAGGTATTCATGCTACCTATGTTATAAATTTGAGTAATATCTTTATTTTAAGATTTCATTGATTGATCGTATATGCACATGAATGTGGGTGTATGTCTTATGATTTTTATATTGATTCTAGAGAATACCCAATAACTTTAATATACAAGGTGTGGATTGAATCCATTTAAAAATGAGATAGGGAATTTGATACAAATTATGGGCACTTGAATGTATCCGTTATCTACCTTGTAGGGTATATATTTAACTATAACTCTATATTGAGTTGCTTTATTGATCGTGAATTTGTTTGCAACTTATGTTAATAATTTTTGTCTATGCCTCTATCTCATTAGGCCCTATCTAATTCATCTAAGAAAGTTTGTTGTCGTCTTCTACTTCACATGTCTTATAATTTTTTTGAAATGGTCATCACATTATCATTCAAACCAACAAATATTTCATTCACATTTGAAGGAAAATCATTTGCAAGAGAAACCATAATTTCATAATAGACACTTGCGTTTCACATTTTTCCATTTTATTTTTTTCAAACAAGATGCATGATTAATTAAAGGAATTGTAACAAATTCAATTAATTCGTGATTGATTTCGCAAGCTCTCAAATTGAAATATTGTACCTTCTAATTGATCTTTGGGGCATAAGACAATTCGAACATTGAACACACATGTCATGCAAGCACCCAAGGTTTGAAATGGCACACAATGCAACTATGGAAAATGGATCTAAGTGAAAATATTGATATAAAACCTAGGAAAAATATATTTATCTTACCAAACCTTATAGGGGTGTAAGAGAGCACATTTCACTAAAATGTATTATGAGTAAATGGTTTTACCCTAAATATGCAAACAAATAACTATGATACATGTAATTAGGTCTAAATAGATACTAAACAAAAAATCATACTTTAATAATTATTTTAAGACCAAAGTAATAAAGAAAAAAGTACGGTTTAGTCTTGTTTTATTCTTAAGAATGACCATGATATAAGTGTTACTTATGAACATGCAAAAAAAAAAAATTCAAGGTAATAGAATAGAATCTTTAAAACTCGTAACAAATATGAGAATTTTTCTAAATTGTGGTGTCTAGAAAGTGTATGTTTTAGACCATGCACTAGACATGTAAACAAAACATCTTAAACTTTTTTTTTTTCTTTTACGGTTAAATTCATTGGTTTTTGTAAGAAACATTGCTCATTTTTGTGAGACTTCACTTTGATCACTATGAAAGCTATCTTCTTTGGCTCAACCTTAATGGTGTTACCAATTTCTAGACTGCAAAAACATGGTGTTTCTTTGTAGGATTTTTGTTCCAATTAGCTCAATTGTCATCTATGTTATACATAATAAAAATATTACACCAAATATATGCAATAATTCTTCAACGAAGCAAACTGGTAAATTGCAATATGTCTCTATTGTGAATTCTAGTTATTCAATAGATGCTCGACTCCTCTAAATTCTTTTAAATGTTCCATATCATTTTCTTGTGTGAATTTTACTTAAACAAAATTATATAAATATTACATAAGTTAACACATTCACATGTTGACCAACTAATGGAAAAAACATCGAAAATTTGTTAAGTATTTTATTGGTTGGTCAATTTTTTTAACTTGTTGAGACAATGGATTATTAAACAGATAGTAGATAGATATTAGATGCCTAAATGCATTGATCAAGTGCTTGTGTATTTAGAGAAACTTGAAATTTAAATTAGAACACTATCAACACCTAAGCCAAACTCTAACTAATAGAAAAAACAAAAAGGATGCAATAAGGATTAGATGATGGAAAGAAGAGGAGGTACTAGCGAAAAAACACCACCGACATCCGCTCTACACTTGTAATGTAAATGAGTGTGGAGTCCACATTTCATATATGGAAAATAAAATTAGACAAAATTTTATATATATATATATATATATATCACCAAATATTAATAAATTATACCAATTAAACTATAATTTAAATCAATAATCCACAAATACACAAACACCCTAAAAATAAATAACTAAATTACTAAATACCTAAAAACCATTTTAAAATATTTATAGATTATTTATTAAAGCGGGGCTTCCTTTAGAGTATTTATTATAATAACTTGGGGGTAGTCTTCTTCATCTTCAATATCTTCAAGTACTCTTTCAAATCTACGCATGTTCAACGTTTGTGACTTGAAAGAAAAGAAGTTATTAATGTAAAGACCTCTCCGCCTTGTAATAACACCTTGTTAACATAACAGAAAAGGCTCATTGTACTTCACATGGAAAAATGAGTGGAAGATATTGTTACACGAAACTGTTCATAATTAGGAACCGACAGCATTAAATTTGTCAATGATCAGAAACTCCATTCAAGTTGAGTTCATCCCTTTCCATTAAGACACCCAAACACTTTGCAGAATTGACCACACAAAAAAAAAATAGTACCCAAAAAAACTTTCAACAACCGATGACCTCCCGTGATATTACTCAATTCCATAACTATTCCACCAACATTTTTCTTAAATGCCCAAAGCTTCCCTCCTGAATCCTCACAGTCATCCTGCTATACAATCATGGCTACCCAATTGTTGAACAAGGATGACATTGCTGTAAAGGCCGGTGCAGAAGTGTACCATGGCAATGAGATTTGCAGGCAGAAGGTGCTGGAGTTTCTGCAAGAGGCAGGGCTTCCGAGGGGCTTACTTGCTGTTGATGAAATAGAGGAATGTGGGTATGTGAGGGACACAGGATTTGTGTGGGTAAAACGTAACAAGAAACTGGAGTACAAGTATAAAACTACAGGAGTCCTGGCTTCTTATGCTCCTGAGATAAATGGATATATGGAGAAGGGGAGGATGAAGAAGATAGGTGGGGTGAAGGTGAGAGAGCTGCTGGTGTGGCTCACTTTGACTGAGCTGAGCATTCAGAACCCTGCCAGTGGGATGATTTACTGCAAGACTGCTGTGGGTGTGGGGAAAATGTTCCTGTCAAGCTGTGGGAGGAGGAGTATGATAAGTATATGTGTAAAGTGGATGCAATTCCCCCTCAGATTTCAGTCTGAATCTTCTGTGTAATACCCACTAAATAAATATCTGAGACAATGGTTTGTTTACCTACGAGTTTATTGCCTGAATTTTTTGTTTTTACCATATAATTTTTATATGTTCACGGTGCAATTTGGTGTGGATGTTTCGTATGTATATTCTTCTGTTTATTGTGAATGGAAATAGCTAATAAGAAAGTTAAAGACCTGTATATTTAACACTTTTCTAGCTGCAAATGTTGAATCTAGAGATTAAATCACATTCAATATAACCATATCGTAAAATGAAGCGCCATGAAATGCATACATGAATATCTGTTAATGAAAATAAAACGATCATACAGTTATTTCTTTAAATAGAAAATCTTATTACTAACAATGAAACTTCTGATTTTGGATCATAAATTGTTTTGGAAACAAATTTTTTTGGCCTGGTAATTTTTCATAATATGATTGTTGAATCTATTAGATAAAGAATCATCGACCATTTGCCATTTGTTGAATTTTTTGATTGTTATAATATAACCATATTATAAAATAAATCATCATGAAATGCATACATGAATGTCTGTCAGTTCATACAGTTATTTCTTTAAAAAATCTTATTACTAACAATAAGATTTTAGATTTTGGATTGTAAATTGTTTTGAAAACAAATTTTTTAGGCTTAGGAATTTCTCATAATATGATTGTTGAATCTTTGAGGCAAAGAATCATCAGCCATTTGCCATTTGTTGAATCTTTTGATTGTTGTAATATAATCATATTATAAAATAAATCATCATGAAATGCATACATGAATGTAGGACTTGTTAATGAAAATAAGACTTTCACACAGTTATTTCTTTACAAAAATCTTATTAGTAACAATGAAACTTTTGATTTTGGATCCTAAATTATTTTGGAAACAATTTTTTTAGGCTTGGGAATTTCTCATAATATGATTGTTGAATCTCGACAAATAACCATCAGCCATTTGCCATTTGTTGAATCTTTTGATTGTTGCAATACTAGCATATCTATATTTTATAAATATATGTAATATATGCGAGAGGTATATATTACATATATTTATATATTATATAAATACATAGGTGCCTCGTGAACTTCACCTCTCAAAGCATATTTTACATACACACGAAGCATAAACCAAAACATGATATGTAAAATATGCCGAGAGGTGAAGTTCACAAGGCACCTATATATTTATATAATATATAAATATATGTAATATATACCTCTTGGCATATATTACATATATTTATAAAATATAGGTATGCTAATAACAACTCACGCACGAGTTGCATTATACATAAAACAATACCAAAAATAAAGTATGAAAAATAAGGGGGAATTTAGTTCATGTATGAATAAAATAAAATTTATAATTTAATATTATAATTATTTATTATCAAAACATAGTCACTTATATGTAATTTTCTTATGTAATTATATTACTATATAACTTAACACCTATTTGTCTTTGGAGAATGAGTATGAGAAAAAAATCAAGGTCTATAATGCACGAAGTTCTTATGGATTTTATTAGTAATCGTATTATAAAGTTAAAAAATACAATTTTTTTTCATACAAATTGAAATGCGTAATGTACATCACATGTAATGAAAAATTCATAGAATGAAATGTGTGTTACACATGGTACATTATTTATATTCCAAGGACATAAGTCTTTTTCCTCAGCCTTTCATTTCGAAAGTAGTTTTCCGTTCTTCATTTTTGCATAGTGCTCATATGAAAATGGTAGAGATATTCTTAGACTCTGCAACGACTTCAATCGAGAGATAGCCAAAAATGTTAACCCCGTTGTCTCCATTTCTTCAATATCAACTATAGCCTTGGAAAGAGTCAAACCTTGCGACTTATGTATCGTCAATGCCCATCCCAACCGTAAGGGTAATTGGTGTGTGTGGCCCCTCTGTATTGGTGTAATTGGGATGGTATGCGAGTTCTTTTCAATGAATGTAATTATTTTTTGTTGTGGTTATTCACGTTAATCTTTGTCACCATTAGGTGAATATTATTATAGAATTCTTCATTTTTATCTTTGTCTAATGCAAAACTTGTTCTACTCATTAACAACATCCAATCATCCAGTGTCGAATTCGCATCTCTGAGATTGGCCAGAAGTTCTCGAAAACTCTTTTGGTCTTCATCTTCTCCTGCTTGCCTAAATACCTTATCCAATGTAACAATTGTTCCGAATGCTTCCCATAACAGCTTTGCACGTCTATTACTATCATATGGCGGTTTATCGGTAACAGGAGGAAGTTGCCCCAAATATCCTACCAAAATCATAGAAACACCACCAAAACTCATGTCTGCTTCTTTCGGGAATGCTTGACAAAGTTGGGAGTCCACGTTTTCTAGCAAACTTTGTCCGACGAAGCTCATTTCATCAATCAATACATATTTTATGTGGCAAATCTCTTGTTGGAATGTTGCAAGTCTCGATCCCTCCAATTCTGCAAAATCTGTAATAGGGATTCGAAGTTGTGAATGGATGGTTGAGGCACCAATATTAAAATAGTTCAGTAAATGATGCTCCTGTCACACCAATCAAATAGTTTTCCTGCAATGTTCCTTCACTTCGGGGTTCACTTAGTAAGAGGGTAGAAATAATTCAGGGAATGATGCATCAAATTAGAATGCTACCCCTATTTTTTCCATGTACCTTACTCACATTTTTCCAATCAAATAGGATTTTCACTGTTTTTAATTGAAATACCAAGTTGTTCCTCTGAACTATCATGAAGCGATGGAATGTTATTTCGATGTTGATTATAATGTGTCATTATTATATCAAGTGATTGTTTTAGTTTTTATCTCTTATTATTCTTGGTTAAGAATCTAGATTCTTGATATATCTTTGATCCATCGAGATTTTAAGGTATTTACTTTTAAAAACGATGGTGCATTATCAAACCTCCCTGCTCAAATGTAATACCTAATCAATTATTATTTCTTCCACGTATGTGTTTTTTTTTCAATTTAATTATTCAAATTTTTAATGAACATCTTACCTATCAAACAATTTTTCCCCTTTTTATAATGTGTCATTATTATATCAAGTGATTGTTTTTGTTTTTATCCCTCTCTACACATCGAGATTCATGTGGTGTTTATACACTGCAAAATGTAATAATCAATTATTATTTCTTCCACGTGATTTCAATTTAATCTCTTCAAATAGTCTTACATTCCATATCGACATTGTGTGTCGGTTGTCTTGTATTTCATAGTCACATTCCATATCACACGGATGTCTTGTATTTCAAGACACGGATAATAAAATTTTCATAGACTGTAACATAGAACATAAGAATACACGATATATTTTGAGAACGTGAAAATTCTATATAAATCATAGACTCAATGAGAATCGATAAATTACCAGTATGTTTCGTTAGTGCGGGTCATCATGAGGATTCCATGCATGGACAATAGAATGGAAGTATTTTTCAAAGCATTTCCACGTTGAAAATCATCATTCCAATCAAGGTTGTCCATATTCGGTGCCCCTTTTAACCATATGAATCCATGCACATGTGGCGAACCTCTATGCTGCCATTCATATCTAGACCAATAATCTTTAACTTTCATTCCTTTTTGTAATACCTCCTTTCAAAAAGTACATGTCGCAGTGCATATAATGTGCCACTAAATGTGGATATTCGATGATATTTTTCCTTCACCAATTTTGTGCTTCTTGTGGATTATCCAGTGGTGTTCCAAGCACTAATGCATGTAGATCAGGCCAATACATATTAGCTGCGCTCAATGTGAAAAAAATGGTAGGTGATCCTATTTGATGCAACATGTCAGCCAATTCACCACGACATTTTACCCAGTAAGACCTTGTACCCGTGAACGATATTTTGAACCGCATCAAATGATCGGCCAGATTGGAATGGGGAACGTTCTTCATATGCTCATGTAACTCATTGATGGTGATTAGCATATCTTGGAGGTTTTTCTTCACAAAAACTGCAGACAAATTTTGTGCACGATGTCTCATGATCATGTTCATCATGTAATACCTAAACCGATGATGTCAACCAAATTGGTGATCCCTATATCACAATAAATGCTTTACAAATTCATGGAGACATACTCATCTTAATCGTGGTTCTAGCCAATCACATTTTCCATTAGGAAATAGAGTAGGGAATGCCATATCAAGTAGTCCTACTGTCACATACTCATTTATAGGATATGCTCCTATCCCTGGCCAATCAATGAGTGCTCCAGGGTCCGCATGAGGGTTATTCACCCATGCATGGATTAATTCCATCTCCCTTGGTGCATTGGCTGGTTTAGATGCCATCGATGTTGTATGACTAATTATATTTCCTTCATTTGTCTCCATGGTCGGACCTACAAACACAATTTCATTTACATCGAATCAAACTCCATATGAACTGAGTTCAACTGTTCGAACACATTCTCAGTTGAATGAGGTGAAAGTTCATTCAGAGCATTTTCATCAATCTGGACATCTGAATAGAACTTATCATGTTCTATTTAATATTTCAATGCATTGTAAACTCGCTCTCTATTGACTATAAAGTCGTAATTTTTTCCACGCTAATCTCTCAACCGAAAAAATCATTTATATAAACTCAAAACACTATGTAATTTATAAAATCATTTATATAAATAATGCAATCAAATCCTCACATTCTCATCTTTCTTCCTCAGGAAACTGATATGAACAAATCTGTCCTTGTATCCTTATTCTTGATACATGTGAGTCATCTTGAGACGATTGTGCAAGAATTGTCATCATGTTATTTACATGTTGTCGTCTCTCTGCATCTATTTCTTCATTTTTCAATTCAACCCTCCATTCTGCAAACGCTTCTATCATTATCATTTCGACGTTTCCTTTGTTCCTCTCATTGTGCATCTATCATTTCTTGTTGTCTTCTTCTGCGATATTGTCTTTGATATTCTTTTCTTTCCTCTTCATTTTCAAAATTTAATCTTGGTGGAGCCATGCCTATAAAGTATTTTCAAAAATCATCTAATTATTTATATTATTTAAAACTCCATGTACATGTAATAGGAAATAATCATATAGTATAGAGAATCTAAAAATTATGAAGGACGCTCAAAATATGATATGAACTAAAGTAACACAAACTATCACATTTACAAATAAAAACAATACATCAATTCTCTATTAACACAACAATTCTTCATCGACGTCATTTTATAAATCGTTATTAGTATATTTATATTTGACATTTCTTATAGAAAAACCGCATTGTCGGAAGATGCATATGTTATACATACATCGGGATGTCCCTCGTTACGTTGCATTAAAAACCTTTTCGAGAACACATGATGACATCCAAATTAGAACATGATAGGAGAGCTATTAACACAACAATTCTTCATCGACGTCATTTTATAAATCATTATTAGTATATTTATATTTGACATTTCTTATTAAAAAACCGCATTGTCGGAAGATGCATATGTTATACATAAATCAGGATGTCCCTCATTACGTTGCATTAAAAACCTTTACGAGAACACAGGATGACATCCAAATTAGGATGTGCTAGGAGAGCATAACAGGAAACATCCCATTTGCAAATCCTAGCTCCCAGTATCGAAAAAGGCATGTGCAATGATAGATTCTAAGTTGGACAAATATCCACAAATGTTCCCCAATGAAAATAATGTAAGGATATATATATGCATACAAAATTTTCTCATAAACATCACATTCTTTTTTTGTTTCCGATTGTCTTTCTAAAATAAAAGTTTGTAGAGAGACTATCACATCTCACTCTAAGTTACTACTATTATAAATTACATATCACTTTGAATAATAACTATTTAAAAACTTTATTTAAATAAATTGTTAAAGTAAAAATAAATAGTTTTACATGGGTTTATTAAAAATACAAACATTATTAAAGTAATAATTACCATCTACACATAGAAATGTTGGTTTTCTATGTCAGGGAATATGGAAACCTATATTAAACATACAAACATTATTAAAGTTGTAATTGTCTTGCACGCATAGAAATGTTGTTTTAATAACTTATTTAACTATTTTTAATAACTTATTTATTACTTAATATTATTTACCTAATAATATATTACATATTTAAACTTCTTTATTTATTTAAACATTATAGTTTTTAAATTAACAAATTAAAATATTTTTACCTGTTTAAATAATTTATTTACTTTAATTTTTAAATATAATTCACTTCCCCACACCCGATAATTTAAAAAATTAATTTACTAAAATTTTTACCTTTTAATTATTTACTTCCCCACACTCTCTTTCCCCAAGAAAATTAATTTATTAAAATATTTTTACCTTTAAACTATTTACTTCCCCACACGGAGAATTTAACAAATTAAATTATTTATTTACTTCCCCACACCCTAAAAACTTTAATTTATGTAACTTCCCAAGAATTAAATTAAATTAGTAAATTACTAAAGTTAAATTAAATTACTAAAGTGTTTTTTACCTTTAAATTATTTAACCTTATAAATATAATATTTAGATTTTCCACTATATAGTTTTTAAATTAACAAATTAAATTACTAAAGTGTTTTTTACCTATTTAAACAATTTATTCTTTAATTTTTAAATATAATTCATTTCCTCACACTCCGATCATTTAAAAAATTAATTTACTAAAATGTTTTTACTTTTAAATTATTTACCTCCCCATGCCCGAGAATTTAACAAATTAAATTATTTACTTCCCTACACCCGAGAATTAAATGAAAATTAAATTAGTAAAGTGCTTTTTTAAAATATCACGAACACAAATTTCAAATTTCGTGGGGCACGACATCGACTCCTCCACTCAATATATATACTAGCATACCTATATTTTATAAATATATGTAATATATGCCTAGAGGTATATATTACATATATTTATATAATAATATTTAATAGATACTTCTCCGCATATATTACATATATTTATAAAATATAGGTATGCTAGTAGAACTCCACGAGTTGCATTATACATAAAACAATACCAAAAATAAAGTATGAAAAATAAGGGGGAATTTAGTTTGTGTATGAATAAAATAAAATTTATAATTTAATATTATAATTATTTATTATCAAAACATAGTCACTTATATGTAATTTTCTTATGTAATTATATTACTATATAACTTAACACCTATTTGTCTTTGGAGAATGAGTATGAGCAAAAAAATCAAGGTCTATAATGCACGAAGTTCTTATGGATTTTATTAGTAACCGTATTATCAAGTTAAAAAAATACAATCTTTTTTCATACGAATTGAAATGCGTAATGTACATCACATGTAATGAAAAATTCATAGAATGAAATGTGTGTTACACATGGTACATTATTTATATTCCAAGGACATAAGTCTTTTTCCTCAACCTTTCGTTTCGAAAGTAGTTTTCCGTTCTTCATTTTTGCATAGTGCTCATATGAAAATGGTAGAGATATTCTTAGACTCTGCAACGACTTCACTCGAGAGATAGCCCAAAATGTTAACCTCGTTGTCTCTATTTCTTCAATATCAACTATAGCCTTGGAAAGAGTCAAACCTTGCGACTTATGTATCGTCAATGCCCATCCCAACCGTAAGGGTAATTGGTGTGTGTGGCCCCTCTGTATTGGTGTAATTGGGATGGTATGCGGAGTTCTTTTCAATGAATGTAATTATTTTTTGTTGTGGTTATTCACATTAATCTTTGTCGCCATTAGGTGAATATTATTATCGAATTCTTCATTGCTATCTTTGTCTAATGCAAAACTTGTTCTACTCATTAACAACATCCAATCATCCAAAGGTTAATCGGATTCGCATCTCGAGATTGGCGAGTTCTCGAAAACTCTTTTGGTCTTCATCTTCTCCTCCTTGCCTAAATACCTTATCCAATGTAACAATTGTTCCGAATGCTTCCCATAACAGCTTTGCACGTCTATTACTATCATATGGCGGTTTATCGGTAACAGGAGGAAGTTGCCCCAAATATCCTACCAAAATCATAGAAACACCACCAAAACTCATGTCTGCTCTTTCAAGGAATGCTTGACAAAGTCGGGAGTCCACGTTTTCTAGCAAACTTTGTCCAACGAAGCTCATTTCATCAATCAATACATATTTTATGTGGCAAATCTCTTGTTGGAATGTTGCAAGTCTCGATCCCTCCAATTCTGCAAAATCTATAATAGGGATTCAAGTTGTGAATGGATGGTCGAGGCACCAATATTAAAAGCTGCAACTCCTGTTGGTGCAAGCAATAGAAGAGGAGAACGTTCAGGGAATGATGCATCAAAAAGTGCCTAACGAATCACACCAATCAAATAGGATTTTCCTGTTCCCGTTGTTCCTTGAACTATCATGAGCAATGGAATGTTATTTCGATGTTGAGAATGCCTCTCGGCATACTAACCATATCATAAAATAAATAGTCATGAAATGCATACATGAATGTCTGTAAAAAAACTTTCACACGTTTATTTCTATTTTAAAAATCTTATTACTTCCAATGAAACTTTTAATTTTGGCCCTAAATTATTTTGCAATCTTTTAGACATAGAATCATCAACCATTTGCCATTTGTTGAACCTTCTAATTGTTGTAATTCAAAAACTTTACTCTAATTGTTGTGTTCAGTCGCATGATCTGCTCAGGGTTCTTCAGACAAATGGCGAAAATTGAGAAATAAATCAAAAAGACTGAAAATAAACTCTTGCGTTAGTTTTTTTGGTTTTGCTGTTGTGATCTTTGTTGGGCTTCTGTTTATGCAGCTTTTGCTGTTGTTGTATAATTTTATCATCTTCAATATTATTAAAAAGAAAAACACTAACAAAGAAATTGTCATTTTTTGTTCTGAAACATTGGATGCTAGTTATATAGTACTAACTAAATTTACATATATTCACCTGCAAATATTAATGATGTCTTTGTTTGGAGCGTGTTTGGTGCTCACTTGAATTCACATTATTACATATCACCACCATCCATTTATGATTCCGAATGCATTTCATGTGATATTTTAACTATATATTTTTACCTGAAAATGCATTTCCCGTGATATTTTACCGATATATTTTTACGGGAAAATGCATTTCATGTCATATTTAAATATGACGGCTATTTAAATATTTTACATTATTTTAGTTGAAAAATATTTGTACATATTTGAAAGAATCATCTTTTATATTTTGTATATTTAAAATATGATAGTTGAAATATTAGAAATTAGGCTGTCTTAGTTTTTCATGATTTTAATTGAAAAATATTTGTAAACATTTGAAATAATTGTATTTTACAATTTATATATTTAAAATATGACCGCCGATCAAATATTGGAAGTTAGGTTTCCCTGGTTTTACTTTGCATGTCTTTCGATGTTGTAGGCTTTTTAGGGCCTTGACATCACACTTGATTTGTTAGTGATCTAGGTAGGATTTTATAGCTCTGCATATTTATTGCATTGAACCGATCCACATTTACACCCTTTGGGCAACGTAAAGCTTTTCCTAATGGCCATCTCTTTGGCTCTTGCATCATTTGATGCAAGTATATACTAGCGAACTCCAAACAAAAATGGCACCAAAGAAGGCGAGGAAGTTTGTCCTTAAAGTCTTCCACGAGGTATTGGTTCTTACCTAGATACCCCTTTACCTCGATGTTATTTTTAATTTATCGAGTTTGATAAAGCATGTCATTGGCTTTAACCTTGTACCCTTGTTAGTTATTTTGTTGGTTAATTCCTTCCGAGAGCCCGCTTAAACAATGGGTTCATAACCACCGGCAATCTCATGGTGTCAAGCTTGAGGGGGTACAAAATCTAATCAAGATTTTAAAAAAAAAAAAAAAAATTGATGTTGAACATTGTAAACCCATGGTTTATTTCCAACACTCTAGTTATTTTTACCACTAGACCAGAGATTTCCAAGTGTCTAAGAAAGTTAAACTCAAAATCCCAATACGGATTGAGTTCCCTAGTCTACCTCTCCCCTTTGGGAATTTTTAGAACAACTCTTTAAACCGCTAGGGTCCTTCATCTACCTCGGAGCAACCCAAGTTCTATGCAATTTGTCCTAGAGAATGCATCTGCATTGAAATTTATTTGGCCAAAGACCTCAAGAAAACCATAGATATCCGTATTCGGGTGACACACAGCTTCTCTTAACATGTAATTTACATTAACCTCATGAGTATTTACTTTCGATGCGAAGCTTCAAACCATATGATTAGGGAATGCCCTTTAATGGATGCATCATGTCAACTTCCACAAGGAAAGAGATCGACATAAGCCAAAGTAACCATGAACGCATTTGAAGGATGAATCATGGTCACAATTAAAAATGTTTCCCGTGGTACCACTCAACCTCCACCAGCTTCCTATCACCCTATTGGTACCCCTATAGCCAACTCCTCTCGCCACCAATACCAAACAAATTGTTTTACCTTTTGTTAAAGATTCACCGCCAATCTCTTGCTCCCCACTAGTTGTTTTTTCCTACTCTGCTCTCAAATTTGTTCCATTTGTTAGATGAGTGAAGAAGGGTGGAATAGTTCATTGTAGTTGTATGCTTCTTCACAAAAAAGGCATATTCAAGGTCAACAAATAGGAAGGTGGTTAACTTCCAACTCTTTAGGCTCTATGAAACCTAGGGGAGAGACCCTACAACAACCCAAGTGACACCAAATAACACAAATAATGCAAATATAGAGCAGCAGACACAAATAAGTAGCCCAACCACTATGATCTCCCACCCAATAGGTTGTCACTAGTAAGAGGATCATAAAGCTACTTAAAACCAAGAAAAGGTTGTAGAGACAAATAGATCATTGAGATAAAGATGAATCCAAAGTTATATCAAAGAGGATTCTCAGAGTGTACATGATAAACAAAGGTCTCAAGAAGGGTAGTACAACAAGATTTAATTAAGAGAGGCGGGTTGATCATTCCAAATTCATATGTGCCTTTTCCATTGGGCCATATCTATAAAGTTGATATGAAGGAGTCGGAGATAAGACAAGAGTTGCATCAATTCACACAATTCTTACATCTCCCTACAATTCAGACACTCATTACATCACATACATTGAGATCTAACAAACCACCAAACCACCAAAATTCAAAATTTGAAATATAGACTAGATAAGTTTATTGAATGCAAATAAAGCCAAAATTCCACAAGGATTTTACAACCAAATGCTTTGGTGACTACACATCAAACCTCTACACCTAATTACCAAATGGAGATTCTAACAATTTGAGTGAATAAACTTCTACCTCAAATGATAGCTTCCTTTATAATCCACTATCTTATTCATTACTCAATAAAACAAACATGGCTACTCTCCTAGATCTTTATTATGGTATCCTTGAATTGATTACATTCATTCCTTTTCCAAACATCTAAAATAAAGCTAAAATGAACACATACAAACTAGAAAACCAAAGTGATCGAGATCCTACCAAAATGGTCAAGCTGGAAGATAATTAGATGAAGCACATGCTTCATCTATTTATACAATTGATAGAATTTTCCAGAAATGGAATTGGAGGGAACTCAAAGCTGAGAGAAGATGGATCAACATGTATAGATTGATTAATGGCTCCACCATTGATCGAATGACACATGGAACCAATTGAAAATCAATTGAGTATTTTGGGACTATAATCACACCCTAAAAGAAATACAACAAGCCGAAGATGCATTTGAGAGGTCCCAGACACGAGCCAATTTGAGAAATCAACAGACAGATGGTGGAAAAATGTTGAAAACACAACTGAAAATTCTATCATAAAATACTATGTGAATATCCCATAAATTAGTCTCAAAACATTTGCCATCACATATCCCTCCTCATAAGATTTTTAACAATACCAGTTTGGTGGAGTTTGGAGCTGTCAGTCAAAATATATGAGCATTTGAATATACCCATATCATTTTACACAATTAACGAGCATAGGGCCATCAAATTTAACCACGGGACTGATTTTTCCATATTTCCTTTGCTCATTGGTGATCTAATCGAAATATTCCTGCCTAAACAAATGCCATATTTCCTTCTCGAATTAGATCGGGGGATCTTAGGATCACTTTTTCACATGTCACGAGTCACTAAACTCTTCCTCGCCCTTATTTTCTTCGGGTTTGAATGACCTATGGTTCATCCACATGGACCAATCATATTCTCTCGATATTCTCAAAATCACTTAGGGTTTCTAATGTCTTCTTGGACCCGCCTCAACTACTTCCTCGTTAAATTTTATGAACTACCAAAACCACTTACCATTTTCATTGGTCTATGTGGACCAATCACAACCTTCCATGATCTCAGAACTTTTCATCCAGCCGGGATCAAACCTTTTGACTTTGGCAACCAATGACATGCTTCTCGAAATTCCTTGGGCTCTTAGATTCTCGGTCCATTCCTTGTTTCCTCCATGCTCGAGCTAAAATTTTGAGTTCTTGATTTGGAAAGATACTTAGCCATTTTTCGTTGATCCTTTTTATTAAAAAGTAACTAAGTCCTAAGAATTTGAAGGCATGACCTATTGACACTTGTCCTGATCCTATGTGATAAAATTTGATAGCCCCATGAATGAAGAGATACAAGGGGTTTGAATGTCACCACTCATTTTAAGGCCAAAAATACTTCAAACTTTCTCGAGTTTCTTTGAGCCACCCTCATACACATGGAACAAGGGAATGCAACCATTTTTGGTGAGTTCAAAAACATAGAGATGCCGAAAATGAAAGTTTTAATATTGTTTAAGCTCCAAATGCTAGCACTAAGGCCCCAAAATGAGGTGAACAATTTTAGGTGCCAAAATTGGCTCTATCTATGGGATGGGTAACCTTTATGGGAAACCAGAGATCCTAGAAAAATCCGTAGAGGAATACCAATTCCTTCAAGATATTACCAAGTCAACCCTAGCTCCAAAATCTTTAACCAAACTCTGCAATCCCAAAACCACACTGAAAACCCATTGAAAAACCAGTCATATCAAAAACCTCTGAGACATCCCAATATTCTATTTATGCCAAGAACTTATTTGAAAGCAAGAGACTATGTATATATAGTAAAAAATATACAAGGTAAAGAAAACTCCAATCCTCATTTAATAAATGCATTCACTGGAATGGAGAAGTAAAATCCTTTCTTAAGAAGAGTAGAGTGTCCTCTAAGCAATCTGCAACAGAAAATTAGAAAAAAATTATAAATCAAAGCCCAAAATGATTTACTGAGTTTGGAATTATCAAATGTGAAGGTAGATCCAAAAAAATAAAACCAATTAAATTGATGTTCTTCCTGGAAACAACATTGATGTGCTCATTCCCAAAAAAATTAACTATGTTTAAACTCCATATCATGTAAACAAGAATGATCAATATCTAGTTTGTTATCATGAGTTTCAGAACTCAAAAAAATGGTTTAATGTGAATTTTGGGAAAAAGAATGATGTGTTTGCAAGGTTTAAACTTCTAATCATATCAAAAAAAATTATTAATTCCCAACTCAATGTGTGCAGGCTGCAAAAACTAGTCTCCAACAAAATAATGGTCTCCCAACTTCTCATTTAAGTAATCATCTTGCTGCTTCAAAATTGCATCCATGTCAAAACAAAAAGACTCAGCAACAAGGTTAGAAACAAAGGCATCAACATGCATAGTTCTAACATCATAACAAGGAAGAAACTCAATCCCCAGGACTCAAATAGAACAGTTGCATTTTCATCAAACCTCGCCGATTCATTAACATCAGAATAGATTGAGTTACATTTTGAATCTTAAATATAACCATCATGGAGACTTAAGGGAGTCTGAGTGAAGTGAATCAAGATCACATGTACCCTTAGAATCAAATCATGGGTTATCAAAGAACTTGTGTTCTTAAAAGAGTGCATTATCAGACATTGTAAACAATTTCACTTTATTATTTGTATCATAAGACTCATAATTCCAATAGCCATAATCTATTTAATATGATCTTTCCTCTACCAGAAGAAATTCACCAAAGGCAAGATGATTACCATTCATAAAATAATTAGTCGTGTGCAATAAACAAACAAATTACATCATTATCTTCTATATTAACTCCTTCAGAACCTGAAAGTGTACACAAGTTAGCAAGGGATTCTCCTACAAAATGACCATTAGACTGAGATGGTTCTTCCTCCGCCATATATACAGTAGAGTCCTAAAATTCAATATAAACATTACGAGCACTTACAACAATACTAGGAAAAACTAAAACATCGCTTTCAAGCTCATTAAGAGGATTTTTTCATATATTTAGCATTAGGATCAACTATAAGAGAATCCTTATGAGAGGATCTGCATTCATCATAAAGAGAGATGGAAACTTTAACATAAAAATCAGAATGCAATTCAATAGTATAATCATGTGATTCCATATTAATATCAATCACAAGGTCTTCCTAATAAAATTAATCATCATCAGCTACCATGTCTTCGTACACATAAAATTTATTTTGAATAATGGAAGTTTGAACACCCATATCAAAAATACATGAAATATTTCCAAACCTCAAAGCTAAAGTGAAAGCATGAACAAATGTCAATGGATTCTTATCTCTTAAGTAATAGCTCATATCATCATTGAATGCATCAAGATATACAATGAGGTCCACATAAGCTCCACTTGGTTTTAAATGGTGAGGTAATTTATTCCATATTTCCAAAAATCTAAGATTGAACTTTTGAATACTTTCATTCTGCTCATTTTCCATTTTATAGAAAAAAATATATAAGAGAGGAGTATTTGATCTTATCACCATACTGCTCAATGAAGAGACACTAAAATTTATCCCAAGAATCAATACTTCTATCAAGAATATCATGAAACCAGGCCCAAAAATCATCAACTAAAATTTGAATGAAAATATTAACCACAATACCTTAATTATCAATCTCAATATCCTCAACCAATTTAATAAAAGATTTCAAATATATCTCTCCTTTAATGCATTACTTCCATTAAACCTAGGTAGAAATTCTCTAATAAATTTAGGGAAAGATGCTAAGAAATTATGGAAACAATCTCTATTAACATGTCGATACATCTGATCAATAAATGAGAGTCTATGAATATGTCTATCTATAGTCAAATGAGAATCCATGGACACCAAAATACCGTGCATTGAATAATCAAGTCATAAATCTAATTTACCAGTTGAATAGGCACAAGAATTTCTGAACCGTCAACTAATGAGCATAACAATCTAAACCGGATATTTACATTCTGCAAACACTAATTTTTGCAACCAACAAATCTAAAAACCATTGATGTTATCAACACAAAAGCTCTAGGATCAAACCACCAGAGGAGTCACTAGAAAAAATTAGAGCACTATTTTCAAATTCTTTTGTGAAAATTCAAAATATAAACAACCAATAGCTAAATGTTTGAAAACCAAAACTAATATTGAAGCATATTGGTCCAAAAATAAACAAGGACTCGCCACTTCACAAAGGAAGAACAAGATCATAACTCTTTGTAAAACAATTTATCGAAAAATGAAAACCTAGGAATGCACCTTTGAAATGGACATTTTTATTGATATCATAAAACAGACTTGTTATGCAAGTTAACTACTCTCCGGACCTTAACCCCAACCTCTTCCTTATTTATATAAGAGCATATAGAGCTAGTGTTTTGTGGTATCATTGTAGATGAGAGTTATCTAAAATTTTGTGGCAGAGTTGTTAATCTAAAGAGGTAGGCATGCTACCTATGTTACGAACTCAAGTAATATCTTTATTTTAAGATTTCATTTATTGATAATATATGCACATGAATGTGGGTGTATGTCTTATGGTTTTTAATAGTGATTCTAGAGAATACCCAATAACTTTAATAGAAAAGGTGCGGATTGAATCTATTTTAAAATGAGATAGGGAACTTGATACAAATGATGGGCACTTGAATGTATCCATTATCTACCTTGTAGGGTACATATTTAACTATAACCCTATCTTGAGTCTTTTTATTGATCGTGATTTTGTTTGCAACTTATGTTATTACTTTTGTTTATGCCTCCATCCCATCGCCCTATCTTATTTATCTAAGAAGGTTTGTTGTCATCTTCTACTCCACATGTATTATAATTTTTTGAAATGGTCATCACATTATCATTCAAAACAACAAACATTGCATTCACATTTGAACGAAAATCATTTGCAAGAGAAACCGCAACTTCATAATCAACACTTGCATTTCACAGTTTTCCATTTTTTTCAAACAAGATGTAGTATTAATTAAAGGAATTGTAACAAATTCAATAAATTCACGATTGATTTTGGCAAGCACTCAAATTGAATATGTACCTTCTAATCAATCTTGGGGCATAAGACAATTCGAACATTGAATGTACACATTTCATGCAATCACCTAGGGTTTTGAATGACACATAATACAACTAGGGAAAGTGGATCTAAGTTAAAGTATTGACATAAAACCTAGAAAAATATATTTATCTTAAGGAGCAAGACCTAACCTCATAGGGTATAAGAGAGAAATTTTTACTAAAATTTATTACGAGTAAATGGTTTTACCCTAAATATACAAACAAAAACTATGATACATGTAATTATGTTTAAATAGATATAAAACAAAAATCATACTTAAATAATTATTATTTTTAGGCGAGAGTAATAATGAAAAAGTACGGTTTAGTCTTGTTTTATTCTTAAGAATGATCATGATATAAGTGTTACCTATGAACATGCAAAAAAAAATTCAAGGTAATGAAATAAAGTCTTCAAAACTCGAACAAAAATGAGAAGTTGTTTAAACTGTGGTGTTTAGAAAGTCCATGTTTTAGACCATGCACTAGACGCGTCTAAGCAAAACATCTCAAAGTTTTGTTTTTCTTCAACGATTAAATTCAATGGTTTTTTATAAGAAACCTTGCTCATTTTTGTGAGACTTCACTTTGATCACTATGAAGTCAATCTTCTTTGGCTCAACCATAATGTTGTTACCATCTTCTGGCTGCAAAAACATGGAGTTTTTTTGTAGGAATTTTGTTCCATTTAGCTTGATTGTCCTCTATTTTATACATAATCAAAAATATTACACAAAGTATATGCAATAATTCAGAACGAAGAAAATTGGTATACTACAATATGTCTCTACTATGAATTCTAGTTATTCAATATATTCTTGACTCCTCTAAATTCTTGTAAATGCTCCATATTAGTTTTTTTCTCCGACTTTTACTTAAACACAATTATCTAAATATTACATAAGTTAACACATTCACAGGTTGACCAACGAATGAAAACAACATCCAAAATTTGTTAAATATTTCATTGGTTGGCTAATTTTTCAACTTGTTAACTCATGTGATAGATAGGAGTATCCTAAAACTACTTGATGACAATGGATGTTTAAAACTTGAAATTTAAAGTAGAATACTCTTGCAACATAATTCAAACTCTAATTAATAAAAAAAAAACAAAAAGGATGTAATAAGGATTAGATGTTGCAAAGAAGAGGATTTTTCAACTCGTTGACTCGTGTGATAGATAGGAGTATCCTAAAACTACTTGATGACGATGGACATACTTAAAACTTGAAATTTAAATTAGAACACTCTTGCACGTAAGCCAAACTCTAATTAATAGAAAAAAACAAAAAGGATGTAATAATTATTAGATGGTGCAAAGAAGAGGAGGTACTAGCAAAAACCCACCATAGGCAAAAGGAGAAATATATGAAGTGACAATTGAAAAGTGTCTAGAGATGAACAAAAACTATCATAAATGAATAAATTATACCAATTAAACTATAATTTAAATCAATAATGCACAAATACACAAACACTCTAAAAACATACAACTTAATACCTAGAAACTATTACTAAATAATGTTTATAATTTATTTATTAAAGGCTTCTTTTAGAGTATTTATTATAATAACTTGGGTAGTCTTCTTCATCTTTAATATCTTTCAACTCTATGCATGTTCTAAATTTGTTATTTAAAAGGAAAAGTAGTTAATGAATGTAAAGGCCTCTCCGGCCTACAATAATGTACAATCACATTAAAAACACCTTATGAACATAAGCTCGTTGTACTTGACATGGAAAAATGAGTGGAAGATATTATTACACGAAACCATGCACTCTCAGAATCGTTCATAATTAGGAACACACAAACATTAAATTTTTCAACAATTAGAAACTCCATTAAATTTTAGTCCATCCCTTTCCATCGAATTGACCACCCAATTAAAAAAAAAAAATACCCAAAAAAATTTCAACCACCAATGGCCTCCCGATATTACCTAATTCCATAAACACTTGATGTGAATCCAGCTACAAGAGGTTGAAATCCTCCAAAAACACACATAAACAACTTTGTAAATAAAACCAGGGGTTTCAAAATAGCTTACTTATCATTACGGAATTCACACTAATCTATTACATCACTACAATCCTCATTTTATTTCAACTACTCTAAAACCCTAAAATGCAAAACAACTCGGATTGACCCCAAAATTTTCGTGCCAAATATGCATTCATAAATTAGGGCTCATGTGAAATTTGGACTTATTCTGACATGCATAACAAAAGTTATTAAAGTTATAAGACCTAGTCAAAAGCAGAAAAAACATTCGGAGCCAATTTTAGGCCACTAGATGAAGGAATCCGAGCCCAAAACGTGCCAAAATGGGAACAACCTTGCAGGAAAGTTGACCCCAAAATAGTACTAATGTATATCTACCACCTGTAAAATTTCAGGACGATCCAACGGTCGGATCAAAAGTTATGGTCTCTGCAAGTTATGCTCCCGCATCAACACTCCAACATTTTTCTTAAATGCCCAAAGCTTTCTCCCGAATCCTCACAGTCATCTGGTATGCAATCATGTCTACCCAATTGTTGAACAAGGCTGACATTGATGTAAAGGCCGGTGCAAAAGTGTACCATGGCAATGAGATCTGCAGGTAGAAGGTGTTGGAGTTTCTGCGAAGAGGCAGGGCTTCCGAGGGGCTTACTTCCTATTGAGGAAATAGATGAATGTGGGTATGTGAGGGACACGGGATTTGTGTGGGTAAAACGTAACAAGAAACTAGAGTACAAGTATAAAACTATAGGAGTCCTAGCTTCTTATGCTCTTGAGATAAATGGATATATGGGGAAGGGGAGGATGAAGAAGATATGTGGGGTGAAGGTGAGAGAGTTGTTGGTGTGGCTCACTTTGACCGAGCTAAGCATTCGAACCCCGCCAAAGTGGGATGATTTACTTTGCAAGACTACTTTTGTGGGTGTGGGGAAAAATGTGCTGTCAAGCTATGGGAGGAGGAGTATGACAAGTATATGTGTAAAGTGGATGCAATTCCCCTCGATTTCAACTCCGAATCTTCTATGTAATACCCACTAAATAAATATCTCGAGATAATGGTTTTTTTATTTCTTGAATTTTTTTATTTTTACTTTAATTTTTATGTGTTCATGGTGCAATTTGGTGTGGATGTTTCATATGTATATTCTTCTATTTATTGTGGATGGAAATATCTTACAAGAAAGTTAAAGACCTTGAATATTTAACACTTTTCTAGCTGTAAATGTTGAATCTAGAGATTAAATCACATTCAATATAACCATATCATAAAATGAATCAGCATGAAATGCATACATGAATGCATGTTGATGAAAATAAAACGTTCATACAGCTTATTTTTTTACTAATAATGAAATTTTTGATTTTGGCCTTAAATTGTTTTGGAAACAAGTTTTTTTAGACATGGAAATTTCTCATAATATGATAGTTGAATCTTTAATACAAATAATCATCAGTCATTTGCCACAACTTTGTGGAATATTTTAATTGGTATAGTATAACTATATCATAAAATAAATCATCATGAAATGCATACATGAATGTCTCATTCTCGAAAATTAAGGTAGCGACTTTAAATGCGGAGAGTATTAAGTGATGGTCTTCAAATATGGAAAAAAGACGGTTGATCAAAAATACGATAAATACGGAAAAAAATACGGTCTCACTAATCTTCGAGGGACTACTAAAAACCTTCTAAACAATACTGAAAAATGAAAATCCTTTTAGCTGCTGACTATAAAATCATGGATGTGTTCATAATTTTAATATTTATGATATAAAATAATAATAAATAACATAATTTTTGTAGATCCTACAATTTAATATCTCAACACTAAAATACGGAGTTCAATACGATTGAATGAAAAATACAGAAAAATACGGAAAATCTTTAAGATTTCACCGTATTTGGTAACTATCTGAAAATAAAACATGCACACATTTATTCCTTCAAAAAATCTTATTACTAACAATGAAAATTTTGATTCTGGTCATATTTATTGTTTTGGAAATGATTTTTTTAGTCCTGAAATTTCTCATAATATAATTGTTGAATCTTTTAGACAAATAATCATTAGCCATTTGCCATTTGTTGAATCTTTTGATTGTTGTAATATAACTATATCATAAAATAAATCCTCATCAAATGCATATATAAATGTCTATTAATGAAAATAAAACGTTCACATATTTATTCTTTTAAAAAAATCTTATTACTAACAATGAAACTTTTGGTTTCAATCGTAAATTGTTTTAGAAACAAGTTTTTTTAGACACAGGAATTTCCCATAATATAATTGTTGAATCTTTTAATTGTTGTAATATAATCATATCATAAAATAAATCATCATGAAATGCATGCATGAATGCATGTTAATGAAAATAAAACATTCACATAGTTATTTCTTTAAAAAAACTTATTACTAACAATGAAACTTCTAATTTTGGTCGTATTTATTTTTTTCAAACAAATTATTTTAGCCCCGAGAATTTCTCATAATATGATTGTTGAATCTTTTAGAAAAAGAATCATAAGCCATTTGTCATTTATTGAATTTTTATTGTTGTAATTCAAAACTTTTACTCTAATTGTTGTCTTAGTTGCATGCTCGCTCGAGTTCTTCGAAAGATCTTGTCCATAACATTAATTTAACTTAACAAATGGTGAAAATTGGAAAAAAAAATTGAAAACACTTCCTCGAGTTAATTGCATTAGTTAATTTTTTCATTTTGCTATTGTGATCTTTGTTGAGGTTTTGTTTCGCAGCTTTTTTGCTATTGTATACTTTTATCATCTTGATATATTTATCATATATATATATATATATATATAAACAAAGAAATTATTGTTTTTCTTCTAAAACATTGTATGCTAAGTAGGTCTCGTAGTACTAACTAAATTTACAAATATTCACGTGCACATGTCAATTAATGATGCCTTTGTTTGGAGTGTGTTTGGTGCTCACTTGAATTCACATTATGACATATCACCACCATCCAATTTTGATACCGAAAATGCATTTTGTGTGATAGTTTACCTATATATTTTTGCCCGAAAATGCATTTCATGTGATATTTAAAGAAATATTGACACTAGGGATTCAATATGACAGCTATTTAAATATTTTTCATGATTTTAGTTTATAAATATATATATATATATATATATATATATATATGATGAAAAGAGATCTTATATTATATTAATTCAATAAGATACAAGATAAATTTCAACAAAAATGGGTGGTATGAGAGCACGCCCCAAAACCACAAACAAGCTAGGCCGAGCCTAGGAGAACGAGAAACAAACTAGGCCGAGCCTAGGAGAAAAAAAAACTAGGCAATGCCTAGAGGATAGCAAAAGACCAAATCAAGCAACAACAACAAACATGCTCAAAGCGGTGGATCATGATCATCAGCTAGCCCAAGCTAGGTAAGTCTTTGCTAACATCCAAGATATCCCAGCCAATGGGATTTTCTTCTTCCTGGTCCGCCTCTCCTCGAGTGGGGATGGCAAGGCTGAGGTGGGGAAATTTGTCGGAAGACAGTGGCGGCGGGGGCGGATTCCACCCATCAACAGTGTGTTGTGCGGAGGCTGTAGGAGAGCCCCACCCATACTGGTGAACCGGTGACCCCTAACCTTGCTGACGAGTTGGTGAAGTACTCCTTTAATGGTGAGGGTGCGGCGAACCTCGACCATGCTAACAAGCTGGTGAACAAATTCTTTAGTGAAGAGGACCCGAAGAGCGTCGAGCCTGACTAAAAGCACGCTGTTGTGAATGGCTACACCGACCACCACGGCCAAGTGGTGAGGAGTGTCAAGTTGGAGAAGGTGGCACACGGAAACATTACATGGGGCTTCCCCGGTTTCACAATAGGTCTCGGAGGTGGTCCACCTCCAACATGACTTTGTTCACTGGACTTGTATCTGCAAGACACATTTGAGATCACCATAGATTTGTTATAAATGGAAAAATGTTGATCAACTATAGAATTAGCAAAGAAAAAAACATTTCTTTCTTTCCATATCCAAAAAGAATTTCCCCTCTAAAAACATGTCAAATCTGGGTGAACATAGGTAGAAGCTTGGGATTATCCCCCAAAAGGATATGCTGTCAGGTAAAGCAATGCAGTCTAAGTGAAAAGAAGAATGAATGAATCCAGTTCCAAGCAAGTTGAGCTTTCGGACAAAACCAGAAAAGATGTAGAATAGTTTCCAAATGGCCACAAAATGGGCATTTGGGAGCCGGACCCCAATTTGAACAAGGTGAGCCTCGATAGGGAGTGAAAGCACAATGTTGTGTCCCACTTCGTGTCCCAAAAACGCAAGTAAGTAAGAGAGTTGGGCGGGATCAGAAATCGAGGTTGTTCGTGCGAACACCCCTTTCACGTGAACCCCCTTTGCCTCGAACTGCCACGTAGGACAAAGAAACTAGTTCACGCGAATGGGGGTTCGCGCGAACACCCTTCGCGTGAACCCCTTGAATTCAAATAATTTTGGCGGCAAAGAGTTATATATAGATATTTATATAGTTTTGGGCGCAGATTTAGGGTTTAGGGGTTCGGGCGAAGGGGGGTTCACGCGAACCCCCTTCACGTGAACCCCCTTCACGCGAACCCCCTTCGCGCGAACCCCCTATGTGGCACCTATGTGGCACTTATGTGGCACATTTTGGCGCCAAATCCATTTGGAGGATAATTTTATGCCAAAATGTGCCACTTAGGTGCCACGTAATTAGGGTTAACGAATGAATAAAATTACAAAAATTTAACACAAAATACAGAATTTTATTAGCTTTCTAAAAATATAATTTTCATTTTTTAAAATATGTTTTACTATTTATTTTTTATATTTTGCTAACATATGGTATTTTAGGACAATCGATCATACACAATCAACCCAATTTGAAAAATAGCAAAAAATATCAAAAAAATTTGAAAAAATTAAAATTACTATTTATTGAAGTCTTCTTCTTACCTGTGAAAAAAAAATTCAATTTCGATATAAATCTTAAAAGTTATTGGCATAAACATTTGTACGCCATTTATTTGAAAATATTTTTACTAAATAATTAATTAAAAAAATATATAAGTCCAAAAAATATGAAAATTTGACAGCACCTCAAAATTCAAATCTTGAACATATATCTAAAATTTCATGGTGAAAAAATAAATTTTCATTCAAAAAAACTACCCGAGGACAGTCATTCCTCTTTTATAACATAAAAACAACGTATGAATAAAATTAAGAAAAAGACCATTTTTTTGCAATTTTTTTTTTTTAAATTACATGTATTCTACACTCTAAAAACAACATTTCGTTAGTTTGTGGAATTTCATGAATGTGTACGGTTTTATGGCTATTACCTTTAGAAAATCAATGAAACTGAAAATTCATGTTTATAATGGTACAAAAGACCTTGGTGCAAAATACACCAGAGTAAATAGGGAATCTTGTGCTCCATACAGATAGACCAAATAGTGTCAAATCACCTACTCTAGGAGGACGAAGTGGATTGAATTCCCCATCGCATGTTGAGTTTATCCACTGTGGGAAGATGAGGCAAGAGCCACGGTATCCTTTCTTGGTTTGAGTAGTAATTGTGAAATGGAGTGTCCACATACCATTTCCAATCTGTCCACCAAGGGCGAGAAGAATGCATAGCTATCTTGTGCAGCATGTGGTCAAGGACCGAGCTGATCACTTCATTATAACTAGCCTGGTCCTGGTTGGAAAGCTGAAAACGAGTTTTAATTTCAAGCCAAGAGAACCGGATTGTGAGTGTTTGTAGAATAAATCTTGAATGGTGTGAATTCTGCGTTTGAAAAATTTGAGTGCGGAGATTCTTGGAACTTCTGCAAGACACTTATCCTATGCCTAGAATATCGGTGACCACCAGAGGGATTGATGGTTAATGGAAATCCCATTACAAAAATTGTCACCTTTCCATTGAAGCCAGGGTTTGATGCATTCCCATGCTTTCCAAATGCTCTTGAGCACAAAAGTGCTAATCACTTTGACAAGAACTGGGGCTATGAGAAGATTTATAAACCCCAATCCTTTCCATGCATGGAAACCATAAGGTGATCCTTCTTCAATGTCATGTTGCAAGAGCACTTTCCAAGCTTCTTGGCTAGTGATGCTTCTAACAATCCATTTCGCGCATAGTGCCCGCCCTTGGCGTTGAATGTCAATAAGGCCAAGCCCCCAAAGTTACGGGGAAGGCAACATATCTCCCAAGCCACATGATGAAAACCTCTTCCTGTAGAGGCATTAGCCCATAGAAAGGCTTTGAGCAACTTTTCCAACTTCTGAATAGAGGCTTTGGAAGGAACCCAACACTAAATGTGTGTGGTAAGAACTTTGGAATAGATTTGGAATTTCCTAGCCAATGATAAAGGTCTGGTAAGCCAATATTCCAATTTTTGGCCACTCTTTGAATAACATACGCGAGCTTGGCCAGAGAGGCTTGAAAATAAAAAGGAATACCAAGGAATTTAAATATTTTGCCATGAGCCGAATCTTCCATTCAAAATTGGCGAGCCAATCAGGCGCGGAAGGAAAGATTGCCGATAACATTGGGTTTTTCACCATTGAATTGAGGAACCAGACGCTAAACAGAAAATATCTAGGCATTGCATGGCATTGCGAATGTTGGCTTCATCTTCAATGAGTGTAAGAAAGGAATCATCTGTGAAGTGTCTATTTAGCAATTGAGAATTGTGCATAGAAGGTAATGTAATTCCCCTAACAAGCCCCTAAGATTTAGCGTGGGCCAATAAATACCCAAATCCTTCGGCAACCAACACATAGAGCATAGGAGCCAAAGGGCAGCCTTGGTGAATGGAGTGAAAAATCCCAAAGGGTTTTGAGCTGATGCCATTGATAGTGATCTGAGAAGAGGCATCTGCAAAGAGCATGTTGACAGATTGAATAAAGATGGGGCCAAAGCCAAGGGCTTGGAGCATGACAAGAATAAATGGCCATTTAATCTGATCATATGCTTTCTCAAAATCAATTTTTATGAACATGGAAGATTGATTGGATCTACGAGCCCATTCCATGCCCTCCCAAACAAGAAATGATGTTATCCAGGATATATCTTCCTTGAATGAATCATGTTTTTTTGGCTGAATAACATCCAGGAGGATATTGCAAAGCCGCATAGCCAAAGCTTTGGAAATGATTTTGTAGGAGACATTCAACAAGGTGATAGGCCGCCAACAAGTAATTTTCTCTGGGTCTCCTTATTTAGGAATGAATTTAATGTTCCCCTTGTTGATTCATGGCCCTAAGGTCTGGTTCTAAAATCCCTCAAGATAAACTTGGAAAAGGTCTTGACCGATCAAATCCTAAAGGGCTTTATAGAACTCGCAGGGGAACCCATCGTAGCCTGAAGCTTTATCATTGGCCATCTGCATGGTAGCATCATGAAGGTATTCAATGGTGAGCATTCAGTCACATATCACCTTCTGAGCCTCGAGACAACTTGCACGACACAACACCCAGACATTGATCAAGAGCAGTTTGTCGAGCTGTAGAGGGTTGTTGAGCTTGAAACACAAGCTTGTAGTGGCGCACAAAGGCTTGCAACATAAGTTAGGGATCGATAACCTGAGCTCCGCCTTCCATGATGGCCTAAATTTTTGAGATGGTTTATTGGCTCTAAGAGAAAGAAAGAATTCTTTTGAGACTCAATCACCAATTTTGAGCCGGTACAACTGGGCTCAGATTTGCACTCCCCTGACATTGTAGTTGTCAGCAATTTGAAATTTTTGGCGAATATTTGCAACATGAAGTTGTAGAGTTTCAGAGAAGAGATCACCTTGAACTACCACCACTTCTTGACTAAGATCCAAGATCTTAGCAGAGTATGAGCAGTGCCTGATTTTGGCCAGTCGTGTATAATAGATCATAAGGAATCTAGTTTTCTGAGTCATCACGTCCTCTCGCCATTGAATCCAGTTGGTATGCATAGGTGGATGATAATGTTGGAAATGAATAGGCTAGGGAATTAAGTTCCACACACGCTTGATATGATTGAGTGTGGGCCCATGCTTTGCAACAAGGTAGTATTAAGGAAGAATTGGTCTTTATGACAAAAAGTGTGTGTATCATGCCAAGTGATACGAAATTGTATTCAAGAGTGATTCAAAGGGAAAAGTCAAGCATGATGCTATGTACCTTGGGATATGATAATATAATATATATGGGTTGATGGAGATGCCGACATGTGGCACACATCCCCTTAGTTATATGTATGGGTTCACATGGGATATAATATTATAATGTATATGGGTTGAAGGAGATGCCGACATGTGGCACACATCCCGATTAGTTATATGGGCTCACATAGGAATTGGGTAATGAGTCGGCCTACATTGGAATTAGGTGTTACCCATCCTATTTAAAGGATGTGAGTATCATTATGAGTAGGTCATGTAGGTATGATTTGAGTCTTCTATTTGGTAGAGGTTTATTGGAGGTGTCCCCCTCGAAGTGGATTCCCATATTGGGAGATTGTGGAGTTACTCCTTCCTTAAGGAGCATTATATGGTGTTGCCCTACCTTAAGGGTATTATTCTGAATATATTGAATATTAGGGCATCTTGGCCCCCATATCTCTTGTGTTTCATTATCTTCTACAATTTACAAATTTATTATAAGTAAGGATCTTATCAAGTGGTATTAGAGCAGTGATACGGGCAATTTTAGGGATGAAACCCTAATGTTGGTGATTCGTCTATATCTGGAGATTAAGTTGAAATTTTTCAAATATGTTTTGTGGGGAGCGGATAAATAGTTCAAGTGATCTTCCCTCCAAATTTTAGATTTTTTGGAGTTGTTTTAAAAAAGGTGTGTTTGTTTTAGGGTTGAAACCCTAATTCTACGGTTTCGTCTATATCTTCTAAATAATGACGAGTTAGAAAAAAAAATTTGGGTTGATGTTAATATATTCAAAGGTGATACCAATGAAATTCAGAATTTTTGGATCTATTTTGTCATAGTTATTTCAGTTTTAGTTTTTTTCAATATTTTGCTCCACAGCCGCAATTTTAGGAATTTCCTGAATTTCTTACATTTTCGAAACCTCTCAAAAATTAAATTGGGGTTTGTGTTATGTGATTTCTGATTTTTGGCCAAATTTTAGCCAAAAGGGTTAGAACAAGGTTTGATCAAAAGGGTCTATTCCTAAAACCCTAGTTTTGTGGATCATGGGGATGGTAACTTTTTTTGGAGATGGCAGGATTGATGCTAGAGAATGGTGGAACAAATTTAGGGATAAATTCTCTAAACCATCAGATATTTGGTTATTCAAGTTGTGGATTAGTGGCCCTGCACAGATTTGGTTTTGAGTTAGAAAAGGAGAAGTCTAATTGGTCTTTGGACGAACTGGAACAAGTTTTCATGGAAAGCTGGGAAATAAAAGAAGAAGAAGAAAAAAATGTTGATGATGAAGCTATTACACATGATAGTGCATCTCCAAAGAAGGAAACTTCAATATTTCAGTTTGAAGGGTGTATTCAAAGGAAAAAGGTAATTATTTCCATAAACCCTAGCAACAAATATAATTTCATCAATATGGATGTAGCTCACAATCTACATGTGCAAACAAAGCATATCAAGGAATCTCAAATGGATGGTAAGGAGATTCAAGTTTTTGAATATTTAAAGTTTTCTATGGATAAATATGTTTTACATTCATATTTTTATGCTTTAGATATGGATGGTATGGATATTGTTCTCGGATATCCATGGTTAGAGACATTGGGAACAATTAATATTAATGTGTAAAATAAATTCATGAAATTATGGTACAAGCGAAAGAAAATTACATTGCAAGATATCACACTTAGCGAAGGAAAAAAGTAATGTACAATTGGATCACAAAGATGAATTTGAAGATGGTGAAGAAGAGGATAAGGATGAATCGAAGGAGAGGATGAAGAACATAAATTCACAAATAATTTCTCTACTCAAGAGAAAAAATAAGTAACAAACAAGGTGGAAGAGGACAAGAAAGTTGAGGAAAAGGTTGATAAGGTTGAGTATACAAAGGTGGCACCATATCGACACCCACACCATCATGAGAGGAAAAAATCATGGAGACATTTTAGGACACATGAGGATAGAAATCCATATGGATAGAAATCCATATGGATATCAGGAATCACAGGAATACTTTTGGCTATACATGAAATCAATGGAACAATAATTATATGACATGGAATCACAGGAATAATAATTATGGATATGCATGGATGCCGAGAAGGAACACATATGGACCAGTATGGAACCAGATGAGCACAATGGAATATGGAATCAATTTTGGAGCAACATCACCCACTAGGATTTCATATGGGTGGTTGGATGATCGAGCATGGAAAAAAGTGTGCGATAATTTAAATTTCACTCATTATATGGCTTCTTCTTATGTTTCGGGGATGAAACATGTCAAAGAGGGATATAATGCTATGTACCTTGGGATATGATAATATAATATATATGGGTTGATGGAGATGCCGACATGTGGCACACATCCCCTTAGTTATATGTATGGGTTCACATGGGATATAATATTATAATGTATATGGGTTGATGGAGATGCCGACATGTGGCACACATCCCCTTAGTTAGTTATATGGGCTCACATAGGAATTGGGTAATGGGTCGGCCTACATTGGGATTAGGTGTTACCCATCCTATTTAAAGGATGTGAGTATCATTATGAGCAGGTCATGGATGTATGAGTTGAGTCTTCTACTTGGTAGAGGTATATTGGAGGTGTCCCCCTCGAAGTGGATTCCCATCTTGGGAGATTGTGGAGTTACTCCTTCCTTAAGGAGCATTGTATGGTGTTGCCCTACCTTAAGGGTATTATTCTGAATATATTGCATATTAGGGCATCTTGGCCCCACATATATCTGGTGTTGTGTTATCTTCTACAATTTATTGATTTATTATATGCAAGGTTCTTATCACATGACCTCCGCTGGCATGGAATAAATGTTATTAAACTCAAAGTAATATTGAACTAACAAAGATGGTTCTATCAAGCCATTTAAGTATTTTTCCTCCTCGAATATTGGACCAAGTAAACCATGCTTCTGATGTGAGAAAGTGAGAGGCATTAGGGTTATAAAACCCAAAATTATTATGCATAAAAAACCACACCTCCCTTTCGCTAGTTGTCCACCTCATCGGCAAGTGGCCACATTTATCAGTGGGTGACTCAACCATATTAAAATCTCCACTTATGACCCAATATGCATTGGTAATCTTGTTGGCAATCCACCGCCACAAATCAGCCCTTTCAGCCACATCGTTAGAGGCGTAAATATTAATGAGGCCAAAAGGGCGGCCGTCAACATTAAATATGACCCATATGGCACGATTGGTGGGGTTGATGCCATGGTCAATTAACAAGGGCCACCATTTGGGGGAAAAAAGGAAATTAAACCCCACGCCTACTTCATGATTACTATAGAAAGCCAAGTTGTCAGGCTAGATGGATTTACAAACCATCTGCAACTGAAAACCTGTAATTTTCACCTCCTGCAAAAACAAAACATCCAAATTTGTAAATATTTGCCAAGTTTCATGAACAACATATTTATGATAGGATTCTGTAAGACCCCGAACATTCCAAGATAGAAAATTCATGGGAAACAGTGGTCAAGAGCCATGTCACCATCCTCCAAGCCATCAAGGGCATCATATTGGTTTTACAGGAATTGAGCAGTATTATGCTGCAAAAATATTGTAATTCAATTTTTTTCCTTCGGCATATTCAATGTTGTACTCCTCTTCGGTTGAGTCCACGTTGCAAGCCGGCTATGATCTTGAGAGATGTGAGAGAAACTTCGGGGGCCTTTTGGAGGGCCCTTGTGAGTTGTTTGGCAAAAGTAGCGGCAATGATTATGGCATGGTGACATTGTAAATAGAGTTTGTTTGGTCCATGAGAACCAAAGCCACTTGGGGTATACTGGAGTATTTTGGCAACTGGATAGCCAAGTTGGCAGCAATAGTTGGTTCTTTAGTAGCAACAGTTGGCTCTTTAGCTTGTATGTTATGGGGTTGTTCCTTAACAGGTGGCTCCCATTGGCCATTAGAGCCAGAGGCCTTAGGTTGTTGGGTTTTGTTCTTGTTTTTCTAGCCCCAAAAACTTTCCAAACTTCCTCCTATTAGGGTTTGAGTGGTTAAAGAGATTCCTTTTCCATGGGTTAGTTGCGAGGGACATAAAGAGGAAAATATTTGATCTTATGATCAGAAGCCTGAAAATGGAAGCAAGTGTTACGAAAATTGATATATATGACCCACTAAGAATAGTGTTCATCTCCCATATGAATATCCACAAAGTATTTCAGATCTCTTGAGAGATCAATTTCAGCGTAGACATGCTTACGCAAGCAAGCATGGTAAAACCTAGCTATTTTGAGGCGTACTACCCAGCCAATAGAAGTAGAAATATTTGACATAAAAGGCACACATGGAAAGGGTAGGACAAGGAATTCAACCCAGATAGGCACTTTAAGGGTGGTATATCAAGATACCACAAAATCCTTGTGTCATGGGGACAAAAAAGTAGAGAGTTGTGAATATACCAAGTGGATTGCTGGGCCATAATAGTGGGGGCATCGACATGATCAAAAAAGTGAAAAAGAAAAAAACATTTGGTCATGTTTTGGATGCTTTCTAGTTTGACCCCATGGGGAGTCCAGACTATATTGACCCAGGATTTGAGCATGCTTTTAGAGGGGATGTGACCCAAAAATACCCAATGAGACAAAATTTCTCTAACCATTTATAGGCAACATTAAATTTAGGAATGGGAAATACCACATCAGGAGGAGAAACATTACCTCATGGAACACTTTTGGAATAAACTTCCTGGTCATTTCGTCGGCGGTGCCATTGCTCAAAGCTCCACTATCTCCAACCATGGTTGTAACAACCGGGTTTGAAGATGGCGAGGTCATTTTAAAGGGGACACCCAAAGGGTGAGAAACCCTAGGAGAAACTATAGAAATAAATTCCCACAGAGCTCAAAAAGGCCGTGGTATGACGGTGTAACAAGTAAAACCCTAATAAAGCTGACTCCGCCACCGGAGCGTAGAGCGTTTTCTCACTCCTTTCACTTCCACTCCCTTGGTTGTATTTTGAAATAATCATATTTTACAATTTGTATATTTAAAATATGACCATGGAGATAATGGAAATTAGGTTTCCCTAGTTGTTACTATGCACGTTCTTCAATGTTGTAGGCTTTCTATGGTCTTAATATCACACTATCAATTTGTTGTCAATCTAGGCAAGATTTTGATAGCTCTACATATTTATTGCATTGAACCACTCCACATTTCCACCCTTTGGGCAGCGTAAAAGCCTTTACTAATGGCCATCTCTTCAACTCTTGCATCATTTGATGCGGTATATACTAGCGGAACTCTAGACAAAAATAGTACTTGAAAAGGAAAGGAAATTTGTCTTGAAGATCTTCCATGAGGTATTGGTTCTAGCCTAGATACCTCATTGCCTAATGTTATTTTTGATTTACCAGAGTTTGTTAAATCATGTAATTAGCTCAAATATTTTACCCTTGTTAGTTGTTTTGTTGATCGAGTCCTCTCGGAGAGCCTGCTTAAACAATGGGCTCATAACCAATGGTAGTATCATGGTGTCAAGCTTGAGGGGGTCCAATATGTAATCAAGATTTTTTTGGTTTGTCTCAATAGCGTTGAACATTGTAAATTCAATTTTAATCATGACCCATGGTTTATTTGTAACACTCTCTTTGCTTTTTTACCACTTGACCAAAGATTTCCAAGTGTCTAAGCAAGTTAAACTCAAAATCCCAATATGCGTTGAGCTCCCTAGTCTGCCTCTTCACCTTTGGGAATTTTTGAACAAATCCTTAAACTTCTAGGGCCCTTCATCTACCTAGAGCAGCCCAAGTTCTACGTAATTTTCCCTTAAGAATGCATCTACATTGAAATTGATTTGGCCAAAGACCTCGGAAAACCATAAATATCTAGATTCAAGGTGAGACACAATCCTCTCAGCATGTGCTTTACATTAACCTCTTGATTATTTACGTTCGATGACGCAGCTTCAAACCATATGGCTAGAGATTTCTCTTTAATGACTGCCTCACATCAACCTCCGCAATGAAGGAGCTTGACAGAAGCCAAATCCCACATGAATTCATCTAAAGGATGAATCATGATCACAAATAAAAAAATGTTTCGCGTGGTACCACTCAACCTCCACCACTTCCTATCCCCCTATTGGTACCCATAGAACCAACTCCTCTGCCACCACCACTAAGCAAGTTGTTTCGCCTTTTGTTAAAGATTCGTTGCCAATCTCTCATACCGCACTAGTTCCTTCTTCCTATTGGATCTAAAATTTGTTCCATTTGTTAGAATAGTGAAGAAAGGTGGAATAGTTCATTGTAGTTGTATGATTCTTCACCATAAAGGGCAGATTCAAGGTCAACAAATAGGAAGGTGGTTAACTTCCAACTCTTTCACTCTGTGAAACCTAAGTGAGATACCCTAAAGTAACCCAAGTGACACTAAATAACACGGATAATGAAAATATAGAGCAGAAAACCTAGATACCTAGTCCAACCCCTATGATCTCCCACCAAATAGGTTGTCACTAGCAAGAGGATCATAAATATACTAAAATCCAAGTAAAGGTTATGGAAAAATAGATCATTGTGATAAAGATGATTCCAAAGTTATATCAAGGAGGCCTCAAAGAGTGTACATGATAAACATAGGTTTGAAGGAGGGAAGTACATCCGAGGTTTAATTAAGAGAGGGAGTTTGATCATTCAATCTTCATATGTTCCTTGTCCATTGGGCCATATCGTAAGTTGAGATGAAGGAGTTAGAGATAAGACAAGAGTTTCATCAATTTACACAATTTTTACACCAACAATTCGGACACTCATTACACCACATTCATTGAGATCTAATAAACCATCAAAACACCATAACTCGAATCTGAAATGTAGATTAGATAAGTTTATTGAATGCAAATAAAGCCAAAATTCCACAAGTATTTTATAACCAAATGCTTTGGTGACTACACAAAAACTCCGTGTGCACCTGATTACCAAATGGATATTCTAGCAATTTGAGTGAATACACTTCTTCCTCAAATGATAGCTTCCTTTCTAATCCACTATCTTATTCATGACTCAATAAAACAAACATGGCTACTCTCACATATCTTTATTATGATATCCTTGAATTGATTGTAGTCATTCCTTATCCAAACATCTAAAACAAAGATGAAATGAATACTTAGAGACTAGACAACAAAGGAATCAAATATCCTCCCAAAATGGCCAAGTATCATTAGATGAATCACATGCTTCATCTATCTATACAATTGATATAATTTTATAGAAATGGAATTAGAGGGAACTCTGAGGGTGACGAAGGTGGATCAACATGCATAGATTGATTAATTCCTCCACCGTTGAGTGAATTAGAAATCAATTGATTATCACAGGACTATAATCCTACCCTAAAAGAAACACAATAAGCCGAAGATGCATCGAGAGGTCCCACATACGAGCCAATTTGAGAAATGAACTGACATATGGTGGAAAAATGTTGAAAACATGGCTGAAACTTCTACCATAAAATAATATGGGAATATCCCCTCAATCCTATTCCATATCCCTCCTCATAATATTTTCAACGGTACCAGCTTTGTACAATTTGGAGCTCCTAGTAAAAAAATATGATTATTTGAAGATACCCATGTCATTTTGCATAGTTAACGAGCACGGGACCATCAAATTTAACTACATGAATGATTTTTCCACACATCCTTTGCTCATCCGTGATCTGATCGAAATATTTTTCCTAAACAAATTCCATGTGTCCTCTCAAATTTGATCGGGGTTCTCGGATCACTAGTTCATAGGTCATACGTTGATAAACTCTTCCTCACCCTTTCCTCTATTTTCTTGGGGTTTGAGTGACCCGTGGTTCATCCACATGGACCAATTGCATTCTCTCACTATTCTCAAAGTCACTCAAGGTTTCCAATGGATTATTGGACCTTCCTTAACCACTTTCTTGTTAAATTTTTCAACTTTTGAAAGCACATACCATTGTCATTGGTCAATGTGGATGAATCACATCCACATCGACCTTCCATATTCTCGAACATTTTCATCCTCCTAGGATTAAACCTTTTGACTTTAGTGACCAATGACATGTTTCTTGACATTCCTTGAGCTCTCGATTCTCATGCCCTACCTTGTTCCCTCCACACTCGAGCTAAAATCATGAGTTCCCGACTTGGAAATACACTTAGCCATTTGTTGTTGATCCTTTATGTTGAAAAGTAACTAGTTATAGATAATTTAAAGGAATGACCTATTGCCACTTGTCCCGATCCTAAGTGATTAAATTTGAACAGCCCCATCAATGAAGAGATACAAGGGGTCTAAATGTCACCACTCGTTTTATGGCCAAAAATACTTCAAAATTTCCCAAGTTTCTTTGAGCCACCTTCATACACATAGAAAAAGGGAATGCAACCATTTTTGGTGAGTTTAAAAACATAGATATGCCAAAAATGAGATTTTTATCACTGTTTAAGCTCCAAATGTTAGCACTAAGGCCCCAAAATGAGGTGAACAATTTTGGGTGCCAACATTAGGCTCTTTCTACGAGACGGGTATGCCATGTAGGTAACTAGAGATCCCAGAAAAACATTGTAGAAGAAGAGAAATTCCTCCAAGATATTACCAAGTACACCCCAGTTCCATAATCTTTAACCAAACTCTACAATCCCAAAATCACACTCAAAACCCATTGCAAAACTAGTCGGATCAAAAACCTCGAGAAATCGCATTAGTCTAGTTGTGCGAAGAACTTATTTGAAAGCAAGATATTGTGTACAAAATTTCAAAAAATATACAAGGTAAAGAACACTCCATTCCTCATTTAATAAAATCATTCACCTGGAATGGAGAAGTAATATCCATGTTTTATAAAAGTGGAGTTTCCAATAAGAAAACTACAACAAAAGGTCATCAAAACATTCTAAATTAAATCCCAAATTATTTACTAAATTTGGAAATCTCAAATGTGAATTTAGATCCAAAAAAATAAAACCAATTAAACTAAGGCCCTTGCTGGAAACAACATTAATCTTCCCATTCCCAAATTTTTGAACTATGTTGAAACTCCATATCATGTAAACAAGAAGGAACAATATCTGGTTTGTTATCATGAGTTTTAGAACTCAAAAAATTGGTTTAAAGTACATTTTGGGAAAAATAATGGTGGGTTTGCAAGGTTTAAACTTCTAGCCATGTCCACAACTTTTATTAATGCCAAATCAATGTGTGTAGGCTGCAAAAAACTAGTATCCAACAAGAAACCGACCTCCAACTTCTCGTTTAGGTAATCATCATGTTGTTTCAAAACTTCATCCATGTCAAAGCACAAAGGATCGATATCAAGGTTAGAAACAAAGGCATCAACATGTAGATTTCTAACATCATAACAAGGAAACAACTCAATCCTTGGCTCAAATACAACACTTGCATTTTCATCAAACCTCGGCGATTCATTAGCATCATAATAGAATGAGTTACATTTCAAATCTTAAATATACGCATCATGGATACTTAAGGGAGTCTCGAGTAGTGAATTAAACTCACATATACCCTCCGAATCAAATGATGGGTTATCAAATAACTTATGTTCTTAAACGAGTGCATTATTAGACATTGTAAACAATTTCAAGTCATTATTTGTATCAAGTAGACTCATAATTCCAACAACCATAATCTATGTAATATGATCTTTCCCCTACCAAAAACATTTTACCAAAGGAAATTTGATTACCATTCATAAAATCATTATCCATGTGCAAAAAAAAAAAATATCATCATTCTCTTATTTGTTAACTCCTTTAGAACCTTAAAGTGTACACAATTTAGCAAGGTCTTCTCCTACAAAATGACCATTAGAATGGGATGGTTCTTCCTACGCCATATATGGATTAGATTCTTGAACCTCGGTATGAACATTGCAAGCACTTATAACCATACTAGGAGAAACTGGAACATCACTTTCAAGCTCATCAAGAGGATTTGTTTTCATATGTTTAGCACTGGAATCAACTATAAGAGAATCATTATGAGAGGATCCACATTCATCATAAAGCTAGCTCAAAAATTTAACACAAAAATCAAAATGTGATTGAATAGTATAATCATGTGATTCCGGATTAATATCAATTCTAGGATCTTCATAATCAAATTGATCATCATCAGTTATCATCTCTTCATAAAAATCAAATTGATTTTTAATAATGGAAGTTTCAACACCCATATCAGAAATACATGAAAGATCATCAAACCTCAAATCCAAAGTAAGAGTATGAACAAATGTCAATGGATTCTTATCTCTCAAGTAATAGCTCATATCATCATTCAATGCATCAAGATATATAATGAGTGCATAGAATTCACTTGGTTTTAAATGGTGAGGGAATTTATTCCATGTTTCCAAAAATCTAAGATTGAACTTTTGAATACTTTCATTCTTCTCCTTTTCCATTTTATAAAAACAATTTCGAACAGAAGACTATTCAATCTTATCACCATATTGTTCAATGAATAGACACTAAAATTTATCCCAAAAATCAATACTTCTATTAAGAAGATCATGAAACTAGTCCCGAGGATCATCATTAAATTAGTAGTTTTTTGGTGGTTAGGATACCTGCATTAGCTAGATCCTTAACCTTTTCAAGGTTGATAAAATAACATGATAAAAGACATGATAAATAAACTACTATTGATAAAAAAGGTTGGAAATATATGTCAATATACCTAATTGGAGGTCTACAAAGAACCAACAAATGATGCTAGAATGATTGATGATAATTGCAGGTGATCTAATTAATGTGTGAATCTATGAACTTTGGCTCATATTTACTTAAATTGAACAAAAAAAAAAAACAAAGAATGCTTAATAATGATAATAGATTCAATACATTTGGGACAATTTTATTGATATAAAGAGATATATATATATATATATATATATATATATATATATATATATATATATATATATATATATATATATATATATATATACAACAAATATGAGCTCCTATATAATAGGAGTCAATCTTCATCTTCAAATCCCACATATCTCTCTCCTATGATTTCTCACTCCATTATTCTCTCAATATCCCAAATATCACTCAACCATATAACCAAAAATCTCTCACACATCTCCTATTCTAATGGTGAGTTAAACTCACATACAACTAATACATCTCAATATGAGCATGTATTATTATTATTCTCACACAATTACATATATGATTTGTTATCACAACTCACTCACACATATATAATTATATTATTCTAGGATAATATAATTACTCACATCACTCACATTACAAAAATATATATCAAATCAATGTTCACACTACATAATTCCTAACATTCTCTCCCTTAGTGTGAACATGTGGCAAGAAGCACCTGAAAACATATGTATGCCAACATGTACTGGTCTACAATCTACTACTCATGATCTCTCCCTTAGTGGTTACCTACATACATACTCTCCCTTAGTATGCTTTCACTTCTAGTGAGATTCTCATTGGCATGTACTTTTAATGATCACCTACATATGAGAACTCAACAGTTCTCACTTTCACTTCCAGTGAGCTCCTTCACCAGCCAATCTTCTGAAAAGTACAAATCATAGTATCTTGTTGCTCTCTTGTACACATACATAGTCTTACAATTCTGCACCTTCCATGCCATATCACAACACTTTCAAGAGATTATGTTTGGAATTATATATCATATGAATATAAAATATCATATGTTCTTATTCACACAAACATCATACAAAACAAAAATAAATATTTTTGGTGCCACTACTTCAATTGTGTGGCCTTGTCATTAGCAAATTGACGATAGGTCGCATATGAACCTCCTTCATCCATTTCCTCCATCCTCTAATCAAAGATATTTTACGCCTTCATATATGGATTATTTCTATTCAAGTTCTTTATAAATTCTCATGTAGTTAAATGTTGACATTTGCAAGGTCGAGCTTCCTTAGGTTCATCATTTGCCTCATATCTTGTTTCTAAATTCTCACGAATTTTATTTTTCTAGTAATTTACATGTTGGATGTCGGTTTAACCGAGAATGTGTACTTTACAAACAATTTATTTGAATCACTTGAAATTTGAGTAATTTTGACAATACGAAGACATGACTAAATTTGATCACTTACATTGGCTTTGACTTCTTCATATACTAAGACTTGAAAGAAATTTAAACTAAATTTCCAAAAATTATTCCTATAGACTCAAGCATAATCTACATTTTACTTTTTATGACTCACAAATGAACTTACACTTAACTCTATTAAAAACAAATAATTTTTTTGATATACCAAAACTATTCATGAGACTTACACAAACATTTTGGTATACTTGGAGGTTGAATCAAGATGATGTAAACTGCAACATTGTGCGTCTCTTTCTTATCTTTCCAACAAAAAACGAGACATCAATCTGATATCATATGAGTAAACTGCGTCCTTTTTACTGAGAGGTATCTCATTGGAATTTTTCTCACGGGATTCTTTAAACCATATTTTTCTTTGTTGTTGCACTTACACATAGATACCGCTTTATAATACCAAATGTGAACTTCTGTTTAGATTTATGGGTAAGTGCATGGAAATGGGGGCCAAGAGGGGTATTAAGTGGACACTTTTTTTTACGAAAAATAAAAAACTTCAACTTGTACAAGTTATTTGAGATAGTTACACTCAAAATTTGAAGATGTTATAAGAACATGAATTGTAGCATTTTGAGTCTAGTTTCTAAACTATAATTTTTTAAACAAAATGGTTAAGTGTAAGTGGGTTAAAGATCTAAAATGTCAATAGGTGCTCCTTTTTGTAAAAAAATATAGTAGACAGATCGGTCATGCCCCCCCCCCATTTTTAGCACTATTTAGTATTTTTGAAAACCCTTTGGTAGAAAGATAGATAGGAGCATCTAGTTTGGGATAGATTTTTTTAGATTTTTTAGTGAGTATTTTTTTTTATGATTTTTCAAGTACAAATATTTTGAAATTTAAAAAATAATAGATAGCCGACCATGCCCCCAACTACCTAAAAAAATCAAAAATTATTATTTTTTGAATATGTATAGAATTAGTCCTAGTTTGGGATTGTATAATTTTTTTCCAATTTGGAGAAGTGAAACAAAAGATACATGACAAAAGATAAGCGTTTACAATCACTAAAAATAGAGGTATAAAAGACATAGTTTGAAATAAATATAAATAGAAACCTTACAATAGTAAAAATATATATATAAAGTAATATTTAGAAAGAGGATAATTTTCTTGACGTTGTAGGAAATTTTTAAGAAATATTGCAATCGTTTTTGTAGGATTTATCATGGTGAAAAGTGATTTTTTACATTTTTTTCAAAAACACGTAGGTTGTTGTGTTGTAACAGTCCAAGGCTCAATTTTTAGAAACCAAAGAAATTCCAATCCTAGAAAAGCTAGGTTAGGTGCATAATTAAAGGAACGCATATGCGTTGAAATACATATGTTTTCCTTAGTATATAGGTAATTTATGTGTTTTTGGCAACCTTCTATTTACAAAAATAAATGTTTAAGTATAAGTTTTTCATTTATTATTATTTTAGTAAATATAAGAAATTAGGGTCACTCTGCACCTTATGGAACTAGTCTCATAGCTCCATGAGTCACGGTTTAGGAGATATTTTTTTATAATCTAATATGGTCAATACATAGGTATTTTTCAGGATTTCAGCATTCAACTTAAATCTTTAGGGTTTAAATTCTACAATCGATGTCTATTTTGGGAAAGAATATAGTCATTGTTTAGGTTTTGGGGCCTTTTAGATTGTTTACTAACATTTGTAGGAGTGTTAGATGTGTCAAAATTAGATTTTACAAACCTCACAACTCTCAAAGGAAACAATAGTTGCTCAAATATATGGACTCATGAAATTCCTTATAATACATAACAAATCAAAACACATGTACATGTTTTTTATTAATTTGAAAATCCTTGACAACATCTACAAATACTACTCCCATTATTGGGATTTATTACAAAAATCCTAAAGCTATTACAATGGTGTTTCTTCATGACCCTTGAAAATTTTCACTTGTTTCATGCGAATCAACTCATCTCTCTACTCCTTTTCACTCTAGCCCCTCAAATGGTAGACTCGACTCACTTTGTGCACACATTGTGTTCTTTCACTTTTGTAATCAATGTACATTATACAATTCAACTATTACACAAAGCATTCGTGAAATCCTGCGTAATCGTCACCATCACCCAACTTTTGTGTTGCACAAGTTCCTTTCTCCATTATCCTTCTCACCATCCTTGTGTGTGCCCATGTACTTAACTAATATAGTAAAAATTATGTAAGAAATTCAATTCCCTCATGATACTCATGCATCAAAAATTGTATAGATTCAATTTCAATCGAATTGACTGATTGATTCATGCCTATATTTTTAATTAGTCCTAGATGAAGTAAAAATCAAATCATATAGTTCCAATAAGTTTCACATGGCTCAATTTAATCAATATTTCTTCTCTTATTGAACCAATCAACTAACTATGTAATAAATGATATAATTAGGGGTACAATTGATTCCAAATTCACTATTGTCATGTAAAATGTCTTGGAACAACCCATTTTCTCATAACCAAATTAAAGCGGAAATAGAAGTTAAGAAAATACGTCATTTTTAAAAAATATAACAAAAGTATATGTGCTACTTACATCATCATACATATCTAAAATTTCTTACTTAACTACCAAATCATTTAACATTCATTATCAATAAAGAAGAAGGTAAGATTCTTTCTTTTCATTTTCCAATTTGCAAAATAAAATTCGATGTATCCAAATGCCATACAATAATCATAATAATTCTTTCTAACATTTACATTATGTACGAATTTCATTCTTTACAAATTGATATTGATCATATCATATAAACTCAATATATTACTTATAGTGAGCTTTTATTTTAGTGTAAAAGTTAGCAGGTTCCTCTCGCTCTCTGTTTTTGTCTTTATGTTGGTTCTAGACTTGATTTTACTCATTGCTTTCCTAGTTTCGTGTTGGTTCACGGACTGGTTTTTGCTCTGTTTTCTTTCTCTAGTTCAGAAATCTTTATGGCTATATATTTGGATTGTATATCCTTGCAACCATGCTCGGGAGAGGGAGAGTATCATTGGGATATTTTTCCACCAACCACAAACCTAGCAGTCTCCTACACACCTCCTTTACGGAGTGGCCCTACCCTTCAACGAAGCACATAGATCATGGACTATGCGGCAAGAGGATGTATCATGTAAATTGATTTTATCATCTACCTTTAGGCACCTACCTTGGGCATCTCACGACACCTAGTGAGCTAGGACTAGAATAATTTATATTCCTATGTCTAATTAAGTATACCATAATTTGACATGCTTGTGGCCACAAGACTATAGGGAATACAGGCACCCACCAAGTCTCCCGACTCCTCTACTAGATTTATCTAGACCTTGAATATTAAACAAAAATTAGTTCTTGAGGATTTAACGTGAACGACACCACCTAGTGCGTCACATCCTAGTCTCAAAATTTCAAAGGGTCTACAACCTTTCCAAAGGTTAAAAATATGTTATATGCTCATTCTAGAAGTGCAAGAATTAAGTGAGGGAATGTCAACATCATGCTTAATAAAGGAATTAAAATTTAATTCGAAAAATCCATTCATTTATCACGTAAAGTCTAAACTAATACAAGGGTGTAGAAACTAGACTGTTGTTCTATATTGTTTTATCGAGAGATCACGCAATGAAATAATTTAATATTTATTATTATCTCATTAATTTGTATTGGATCAATTTTCCCGAGTCTGTGTCTAATTAGATAGATTCTTGTTTATTTATTTTGATTGGCTAGAGTAGGACAATAGGTCATACATAAAATAAAATAATGGAAAATACAACAGACATTCAACTAAGACCAATTAGATTTAGTGGGAAAGATAATATCCATATTTACTATGAGGTGTGTAAATCGATTAGCTTTTGATCACTAGACATATCATTTCGTATAAAAAGGTTGGCGTGCACATTTGGTAAAAATGAAAACAGAGATAATTTTAATTTGCAGCGAGACATCTCGAAATCTAAATCTAGGGATAAACAACAAACCATAAACAACAAACCATAAAAACAAATTGCGGGAATTAAATATAGTAATTTATTTTATTTTTCGACAAATGAGGTAAGGCTTTATTGGAAACGCAGTGCAGTCTGTGATAGATGGTGTAACACCTCAAAATCAACACACGAACAACACAGTAAAAGACATGATATTTTTTTGACTTGCTTCGACACATAACACGACACAACATGTCGTCACAAAGTTACAACCAACTCGGGAACCACTTGTTACGGGATGGCCACAAGGTCAGCACGGAAACGTTCACACCCAAAAGGATAATACACTTTTCCTTTTTGACAAAACACATAGAAGTCCAACCACATGACACTCTCACAGCTAGGGCAAGCCACATAAGACATGATTGAAGGTTATTTATTTTGATAAAACACCCTTTAACTCATGACTTATGTTTTCGAGAAGGATTCAATATATGATTCGCAAAAATTCATCTTACCAATCGAGTTAATTTCTTATACACTTTGTAGAGTAGTTCACTTAAAGTCTTCTCCTACTTGCTAAAGCTTATTATCTTTCAGAACCAACCATTATTTTCCTTTAAGCTTGTTTGAGAGTTCACCCAAAAGGGGTAGTGTTCACTAGCTTAGCTAGGGATATCAAATTTTAAAATTTTACTTTACTGAAGGATAGTTTCACCTTTGATCATTTCGGGAGTCTCTTGTTCTCAAGTAAGTCATCTCTACAATTAATTTATCTAATATATATATATATATTAGTTAACTTCTATAAGGGTTAACCACTCCATTTAATTTTACTTATATCACATCATTACAAGGTGTCAGAGAGTTTTGACTTAACACTTTATTCTCAAAATCAAGGTTTTACAATACTTATGCCAATGTAATGATTGAATATCATTTCTCACCAAGGTAAGTTACTAGTCTAACAACAAAAGGGAAAGAACACTTCACCACGTAGTTTTCCAAACATACCAAGACAAGAGATCTTCTAAACTCCTTGCAAGCAAAGTTACAAAATTTACAACGCATTGAACTTTCTACAAAGAACTTCATAATTTGAACTGATGAAACTTTTACACTCTTTTCCTTTAATCTACTCGCATAATCCATCTACACAAATATTTATTAGAGTCAGTTCACTAGAACTAAGCATGATAAGATATAAACCTCACCTAATAATTTATGCCATCTAGCATTTAAATAAATGAAAGTTTGCAATACTCCTTATCAAATAAATTTCTAACATACATTTAAAACTTAACTGCACATCTCATGATAATATATTTCCTACTCATTAATGTTCACTTCTTTAAGATCTGCTTACATAAGGACACAATTCCAAGTGACTAGATATACAACCTTAACCATGCAATAAATCATACTTAAATTATAGTAATAATAATAACGCTCACCTAATACCCTCGACCTACTTCACATATATAAGTATCCAACAATATTATCTTTCAATTAAATAAAAGCACCAATGACATTAAGTTTATATAATAAATACAAGTATCAATCTTATATTATTCATCGATATTACCCAAGTATCAAACCTTCATAGAAAATCAGTGATATGTAAGTATAATTTGGATATTTATCTCACAATTTTAAGGATATACTTATGTTAACAAAGATTCCACCAATCCACAAGTTCATATATTATTTAGGTATCCTTTTGGTTGCTTATTCCATGTCTTTATATGTTTCTATTAGTACAAGGGTCCAACTCATTGGAATGAGTTACGATCAACAAAATTGTCATGTTTTGCTAATATGTCAAAGATACATTTGACTAACTAAGATAAGTAAGCACGGTCCAAGCCACTATAAATACAAGTATCAACATTATCTCCACTCCCAATTGAGATGCAAGTATCATTTTTTAGCTAACATAATAATCATCGTAAATGCCAGAAAATATTCCACTCGTTAACCAAGTATTGAAATAACATATTTATCCTTATTGGTTACCTGATAACATAATATACACTGTTATACAATTCAACCTCCACTTGCATACCCCAATTTATGGGTATTAATTATTGTTCTATAAAATAAAGTTAAATAATTTCAGGTGGGACTTATATCCTTCTTGTCATACATAGTATGCACGGTCCCATTATGGTAGTTTGTTTCCTTTACTTAAGGCTATGCATGACTCCATTTTAGGGTAGTTATCTTAACTTCCTATTCATCTGCTTTTCCTACCAAAAGTATTTCGACAAGCTTCAAGGTCAAAGTATAAGATAAATTTATAATTTCATATTTCAAGCATTGCACTGAATTCATATGCATGAGGACATCACATATCAATCAAACTTGAAAATGTCGTCATTCATGAGAGTTCGATGCATCCAATATTACTTTAACCGATTCAAAGATCTAAGTAGTGCCTCAAAATTAAGCCAAAGAATTATCCACACAGGATAATGACTTGCGTGCATAACATATTCGTAAAGGTCATAGAAAACCCATTAACGCATGCTTCAGGAGGGTTCCAATCTAATAATAAGCTCATAGTAATAATAATAGCAGAGGGGGCCTGGTGAGGGGTTTTCAATAATCCCCAAGGTAAATGATAATCGAATGACTCGAGATGGAGCTATCTAGAAAGACCAATTAAACTTGAATGACTCTTCCCAAATAGAAGCCCCCAATCCTAATGGGAGTTTATATTATTATAAATCCACAGTAAAAACCAAATACAGTCATATCGGAAATTCCCTTTTTCAAGCCATGTTCTACATAATATAAACAATACAAGAAAAATTATAAACCTCATTCACGCTCCATAATATTTTCTACAGAAACCATCATTCAAAGGAAGAATCAAGGCAAAAAGATAAACCAACATTATAAGATCAGTAGGCAAAAATCGATGTAGAGATTTCTTCTACTCAAATAGTAATTAAGATAACCGGTAAAGGGGGGGAGAGATCAGCGCATGCAATTATAATTATAAGTCATCCGAAACCCATCTCTACAGAATTCAAACAAAAATTGCAGAGATTGATTTACCCAAATACTAAAGGAAATAAATTATTAAGAGAGAGGGTTAGGGTTTATCATGTCTATTTTAAACGCTATATCTCATGGCCACGTACGTGCAGACACCTTCTCCCAGCAGTCCCAAAATTATTTCTCCACCAAACTCACGCTTCTCACCCACACGGTGTCCCAAATACCACACAAAAGAAACAATAACCATTCCGGTTACCCATGAGTTCAGTACAAATGTCCCACCCAACCAAGTCAGACATTCAAATCTACACATGCGGGCCTACATGGTATTTCGACAGCCACTCAACTGCAACCATACACGTGGGTAGACAATAATCATCGGCCCACCAAGGTGGCAAAACGAACAATTAACGTGGCAGCAACCACGTATCTCCAGCAAGTTCAAATAATTGCAAGGAAATTGTGCTTCATGAATATTCTGATATGAAACAGATCCACCTCTATGAGATTCTCTTCCATGAGTTACATCGTAAAACAAGTAAGATCTCAATAGAGAATCTTTGTAATAAATTTCATCGAAGTCTCTCACAGTAACACTCTCAACTGTCACATAGTCGATTTTGAGGCACTCTTTTTCATTTTGACGCATAATCTCAACACAATGAGGATCACTTATACGCCGCCGCATTTCTTCCATACTCGTCTTGACCCTCGCAAAAACTTGAGACTCCAGGGATTTAGTCTTCCGAACGGAATACCCTCTGAAAGCTGACTAGTATTTTGACGGCTGCAACGGTATCGTCCATCCGATGAGGAGGAGCCGTGACATGCCATGGGGTGTCTATATTCACAAAGCACGGGAAATCGAAGTGACAGAGGGAGAAGAAGAGCCTGCGACTGGAATAGTGAACGTCCTTCCCGCGTTTTGATCCCACGCGCTCCTGAAGGGAGAGTTATACATGGTCGAATCCTCTCTTTAACCCAATAAACCCACAGAATAGAATAGACTGTAAGCTGAAACCCACAATGTTCTGCTATCTTTCCTCTTTGCTGGCTAATTACTTGATCTTACGCCCGTGGTCCTGGACAAGAATGTGGACGGCCTCTAACATCGAGAGAGTTCCCGAGGCGACTACATGGGCGGTGCCATCTAGGTTTTCGAAGGAGACTCCGACATGAGATTGCATTCGATAGGCAGGATAACAACATAGTTGGACAACTTTGCTTGTTGGAAGTGCTCAAACAGGGCTTCTACCATACCGCAACATGCCTACCGCCTAGCTAATTACTATTGCGAGGTTGTTCTTTGTGGATCCCTGACAAGAACACACCTCGCAGCACTCAATGAAAGTGGAGGTAACACGCCTGCTTCACTAGCTTGAAGCTCCATCTAGCCATCATGTCAAACCATTCTGCGCCCATACGCATTGAACAAAAGAATCAAAAAGAGATCCAGGTGAAGAAAAATAGGACTCCACCGACTCCCATCTCCCTCACGCAAGGTAGAAACATAATGGCCATTACGGTCTGCAGGGTAGGTGGTTGGGAGGAGACTAAATCCTATTCACAAACACAATCAGCATTCACTTATTCAAAGTCTATCCTTCCAACCAAATATGAGAGAGACTAAGTTCCTATCTACAAACACCCCCTAGATTTACTCGTTCCACACCCATGAGTAGCCCTAAATTTATATTTAAAGATAGGTACATCGCCACCACTCTTTATTGTGCTCTAACACAATGCAATTCATTTGAGAGCATCCCGGTGACAGCTTCAATGTTGGTTGAATTTGCTTTTAAGATCCCAGCAAATTTGCATTGGATGAAGCTTCTCCTATACTCAGTTGCCAGCTACTTGGTCCATCCTTGCTTTTCCATCGATACCCACTCTAACCACAATAAACTGCCAAATAGTCCTTCTGTAGTTTGTAATTAAAATATTTGACCAAAGGTCAATAACCACTTCGATCTTTACAAGGAAATCATTTGAGGATTTTTCAGTACACACATAGGAATGAACCTCTGAGAGCTCAACAAAAAAAGATTCAGAACCATGATTTCATCTTTCAATAGTCTTGGTCAATCATCGATATCAATGAAGGAAATAATAAGAATAATAAATTAACTTTGTGTTATATAACTTGGAGAGGTTAAAGTATGTGACATTATTACAGTGGATAAAAGGTTATAAGAATGGGATATAAAACAAATGGGCCTCAATATATTTACTCCAAGCCCACTGATAATGATACTTTTGTATATTCTATTTGAAACTTATGAATATACGTTCTCAAGTAAGGGACAAATAATAAATAGCTTTTGCCCAGAATCCTTGTCACCGCTTCTTTTGTTAAACGCTTTGACCATTATACTAATAAAATGTTGGCTTAGAACAAATGCACCCTAGCTCAGAGAAAAATCCTTTAGCAAAACCTAAGTTTGTAGAAGTCTTCCATAACATTTGGCTATTCATTCTCTATTAAATAAGCATATCACAAGGAATAGCTGTCATAGGTAACAACCAAAAAGGGAAAAGAGAAACGATTTCTCATGTTCTACAAATTTAGACGTGTAGAATGAATAGAGAAAAGTAAAAGGAGAATATTACTTACAATGATTAAAACAACATGTGAACAGGCCTAAGCAACCAAGGGGATAAACTAGATGTTAACGTTCGAAGGTGAACACGAAGCAAAGACCGACCATGGAGCCAAGACATCAGAATTACACACAGCCGTTCGACGCTCCACAAGAGGGTCATTGCGACAAGAACTAGGGTAACCGCCGAACGGGGCATTACATTCTCCTCCCCTTAAGAAAGCATCATCCTCGATGCGACATTATACAGAGGAAAGGAAATAAGGAATGGTTCGCAACCAAGAACAGGTAAAGGAGAAAGTACACCCTATGGTTTAAAATTTTAGTTGATTAAAGCATGGCCACAGGGTAGCCTTAGGAACATTTGGTAGAAATTTTAACTTTCAAGGTTCTGTGAAGATTGGCAGTTCCCTCTTATTTATTTCATTAGTTCCTTTCCATTAGCATTATTCTTAGTTTAATTTCTTTTAAAAATTTCATCATTGAAGAGTTTTGGTTTATTCCTTATTGTGGGTGCCCAACATGAACTGCTAACACAACACCCTATCAGGTTCACAAGACACTACAGATTCACAAGCACGCAAGTATATACTTCAAGATTGTATTACACCACAAAAGGTTACTCAAATACGGAATAGAATAGGCACAGTCCACATAACATAGTACTCGTCACACATCAATGACTGACATACAAAATACTCAAACAAAAGAGTACTACAATCCACCAGACATTTCCTCAATTCCACGTATGAGGATTTTCCATGACTCATAAAAACTACATGTACATAGGGTCCACAAGGGCATCAATGCCATAACCACAACATCACAACACATATCCTTCTGACATGAGTAACACATACATCAAAATACCACTACCAAAACATCACAATAACTCAACATATATCCTGAAACATCAACCATACAGACAAATATCTTATGTCTCCCTCAAGTCTCTTATGCCTCCCTCAATTCTCTTATGCCTCCCTCAAACTCTTATGCCTCCCTCAAGTCTCTTATGCCTCCCTCAAACTCTTATGCCTCCATCAAGTCTCTATGCCTCCCTCAAACTCTTATGCCTCCCTCAAGGAGGCCGGTTGACCCTATGGCCTAAGACACATAGAGTTCGAACACTCCTAACCCAAGTGACATAATAACGCGTGGTTCAACAACCCGCTAGTTATCTGTAACTCCTTGGGGCATACCCCCATACAACAAAGCGGGTCCATAGGTCCAACCATTCCATGGTGCATCCCATGACCCTATTCCACACATCACGACAATAGAACCAAGCACAACAATCCAATCTAAGTGCCAAGTGGCAAAGTACAAGCCTTGGGCAAGGCGGTAAAATCTTAAAATTTAAAATAAGATCCAAAACCAAGAAAAATAAATGGCCAAATAGCCATAGTTAGTGTCAAAATCCATGTTAGTACCAAAACCAAGGAAATGCCCAAAATTGTAAAGCATGACAATCAAGAAAAGCTGCTGGTCCTCACAAAATAAAGTAAAAAGCTCAATTTACGAATAAAATCAACTTATAATAATGTCACATTACGATAACTGTGTGGCCTTATCTGGCCACCAAGGGGTACTCAACGAGTTGCTAGCACTCGGAACATCAAGCCTCAGCTCGCAAAATAAAACATCAATAGTACAATTTCATCACCTCTGTCTGAATCATCCCGCCACCACTTCTACAAGGCTAAACATAGTCATAGATACACTAAGGTTGTACCCATAAAACAACCACATAAAGAGAGAGAGAGAGAGAGGAGCACGGTCCACCATCTACTAAGCCTAAGGTTGGCTCTATTGATTGGTCAACTGTACACCTTTCCTCACTCTAAACACACACTTTACCGATTCCCTTTAGGGTCGGTTAGCGTAAGGTTCACAACATAACATACAACAACATCACTAACATAATGGTGGCACACACATAACTACCATAACGTCTTACATATGGTACATATACAGGGTAGATCACGATCATACATTCACTGAGTGTAACACATCACTTTACCACATTCTGCACCCAAAGTGCAATCACCATACGATAGGGTTCATACACTCACCGTATGACCCCAAATCACAACATGAAGCATTACATATTTGCACAAATCATACATACGATGAACATAGTACATCACAACATAACATCCATTGCTACATAACAAGGTGGTACACACATTTCTTCAAAACATGGTAAAAACATCATGATACAACTCATCTCTTTTAACATCAATCTAGTCATACAACACATTGATACACCTACATATCACAATATGTCACAATGCTCCAACACTACGTCATCCACATTATAATTCTTTTCACACATCACAACAATAATTCACACGTGAAATCTTCATAGAATCCACAAGAAGGAGAGAGAATACTCCCATCCCCAACACATCAATATGATAACAAATACGCATTGAGTGACATACACATCACATGTGTTCACAATATCACAATTACGACAATAATCACATCACGCTAATACCACATTACTCTTCCAATATAAATCATCATCATGTAATACCATCATCTCCATGAAACAATATCATGTAAAACCATCACCATCATGTAACATCACCATACAACACCAATCCGGCCCATAGGTTCGAGAACATGAACCTACGCTCTGATACCAAGTGTAATGACTCAAAATCAACACACGAATAACACAGTAAAAGACATGATTTTTTTTTTTTTGACTTGCTTCGACACATAACACGACACAACATGTCGTCACAAAGTTACAACCAACTCTGGGAACCACTTGTTACGGGGATGACCACAAGGTCAGCACGGAAACATTCACACCCAAAAGGATAATACACTTTTCCTTTTTGACAGAACACATAGAAGTCCAACCACATGACACTCTCACAGCTAGGGCAAGCCACAATAAGAAATGATTGAAGGTTATTTATTTTGATAAAACACCCTTTAACTCATGACTTATGTTTTCAGAAAGATTCAATATATGATTCGCACAAATTCATCTTACCAACTGAGTTATTTTCTTATACACTGTAGAGTAGTTCACTTAAAGTCTTCTCCTACTTGCTAAATCTTATTATCTTCCGAAACTAACCATTGTTTTCCCTTAAGCTTGTTTAAGAGTTCACCCAAAAGGGGTAGTGTTCACTAGCTTAGCTAGGGATATCAAATTTTAAAATTTTACTTTACAAGGATAGTTTCACCTTTGATCATTTCAGGAGTCTCTTGTTCTCAAGTAAGTCATCTCTACATTAATTTATCTGAATATATATATATTTTTAGTTAACTTCTATAAGGGTTAACCACTCCATTTAATTTTACTTATATCACATCATTACAAGGTGTCAGAGAGTTTTGACTTAACACTTTATTCTCAAAATCAAGGTTTTACAATACTTATGCCAATGTAATGATTGAATATCATTTCTCACCAAGGTAAGTTACTAGTCTAACAACAAAAGGAAAGAACACTTCACCACGTAGTTTTCCAAACATACCAAGACAAGAGATCTTCCACACTCCTTGCAAGCAAGGTTACAAAATTTACAACACATTGAACTTTCTACGAAGAACTTCATAATTTGAACTGATGAAACTCTTACACTCTTTTCCTTTAATCTACTCGCATAATCCATCTGCACAAATATTTATTAGAGTCAGTTCGCTAGAACTGAGCATGATAAGATATAAACCTCACCTAATAATTTATGCCATCTAGCATTTAAATAAATGAAAGTTTGCAATGCTCCTTATCAGATAAATTTCTAACATACATTTAAAACTTAATTGCACATCTCATGACAATATATTTCCTACTCATTAATGTTCACTTCTTTAAGATCTGCTTACATAAGGACACAATTCGAGTGACTAGAAATACAACCTTAACCATGCAATAGATCATACTTAAATTACAAGTAATAATAATAACGCTCACCTAATACCTCGACCTACTTCACATATATAAGTATCCAACAATATTATCTTTCAATTAAATAAAAACACCAACGACATTAAGTTTATATAATAAATACAAGTATCAATCTTATATTATTCATCGATATTACCCAAGTATCAAACCTTCATAGAAAATCAGTGATATGTAAGTATAATTTGGATATTTATCTCACAATTTTAAGGATATACTTATGTTAACAAAGATTCCACCAATCCACAAGTTCATATATTATTTAGGTATCCTTTTGGTTGCTTATTCCATGTCTTTATATGTTTCTATTAGTACAAGGGTCCAACTCATTGGAATGAGTTACGATCAACAAAATTGTCATGTTTTGCTAATATGTCAAAGATACATTTGACTAACTAAGATAAGTAAGCGCGTCCAAGCCACTATAAATACAAGTATCAACATTATCTCAACTCCCAATTGAGATGCAAGTATCATTTTTTTAGCTAACATAATAATCATCGTAAATGCCAGAAAATATTCCACTCGTTAACCAAGTATTGAAATAACATATTTATCCTTACTGGTTACCTGATAACATAATATACGTTGTTATATAATTCAACCTCCACTTGCATACCCCAATTTATGGGTATTAATTATTGTTCTATAAAATGAAGTTAAATAATTTCAGGTGGACTTATATCCTTACTGTCATACATGGTATGCACAGTCCCATTATGGTAGCTGTCACCTTTACTTAAGGCTATGCATGACTCCATTTTAGGGTAGTTATCTTAACTTCCCTATTCATCTGTTTTCCTACCAAAAGTCTTTCGACAAGCTTCAAGGTCAAAGTATAAGATAAATTTATAATTTCATATTTCAAGCATTGCCTGAATTCATATGCATGAGGACATCACATATCAATCAAACATGAAAAATGTCGTCATTCATGAGAGTTCAAAGCATCCAATATTACTTTAACCGATTCAAAGATCCAAGTAGTGCCTCAAAATTAAGCCAAAGAATTCTCCACACAAGATAATGACTTGCAGTGCATAACATATTCGTAAAGTTCATAGAAAACCCATTAACGCATGCTTCGGAGGGTTCCAATATAATAATAAGCTCATAGTAATAATAATAGCGAGAGGGCCTGGTGAGGGGTTTTCAATAATCCCCAAGGTAAATGATAATCGAATGACTCAGATGGAGCTATCTAGAAAGACCAATTAAACTAGTATGACTCTTCCCAAATAGAAGCCCCCAATCCTAATGGGAGTTTATATTATTATAAATCCACAGTAAAAACCAAATACAGTCATATCGGAAATTTCCTTTTTCAAGCCATGTTCTACATAATATAAACAATACAAGAAAAATTATAAACCTCATTCACGCTCCATAATATTTTCTACAGAAACCATCATTCAAAGGAAGAATCAAGGCAAAAAGATAAACCAACATTATAAGATCAATAGGCAAGAATCGATGTAGAGATTTCTTCTACTCAAATAGTAATTAAGATAACCAAGTAAAGGGGAGAGAGATCAGTGCATGCAATTATAATTATAAGTCATCCGAAACCCATCTCTACAGAATTCAAACAAAAATTGCAGAGATTGATTTACCCAAATACTAAAGGAAATAAATTATTAAGAGAGAGGGTTAGGGCTTATCATGCCTGTTTTAAACGCTATATCTCATGGCCACGCACGTGCAGACACCTTCTCCCAAAGCAGTCCCAAAATTATTTCTCCACCAAACTCACACTTCTCACCCACACGGTGTCCCAAATACCACGCAAAAGAAATAGTAACCATTCCGTTACCCATGAGTTCAGTACAAATGTCCCACCCAACCAAGTCAGACATTCAACTCTACACATGCGTGCCTACATGGTATTTCGACGACCACTCAACTGCAACCATACACGTGGGTAGACAATAATCATCGGCCCACCAAGGTGGCAAAATGAACAATTAACGTGGCAACAAACACGTATCTCCAGCAAGTTCAAATAATTGCAAGCAAATTGTGCTTCATGAATATTCTGCAATGAAACAGACCCACCTCTATGAGATTCTCTTCCATGAGTTACATCGTAAAACAAGTAAGATCTCAATAGACAATCTTTGTAATAAATTTCATCAGGTCTCCTGGTAACACTCTCACTGTCACATAGTTGATTTTGAGGCGCTCTTTTTCATTTTGACACATAATCTCAACACAATGAGGATCACTTATAGCCGCCGCATTTCTTCCATACTCGACTTGACCCTCGCAAAAATCTTGAGACTCTCCAGGGATTTAGTCTTCCGAATGGAATACCCTCAAAGCTAATCGTATTTTGAAGGCTGCAATGATATCGTCCATCCGGTGAGGAGGAGCCGTGACATGCCATGGGGGTGTCTATATTCACAAAGCGCGGGAAATCAAAGCGACAAAGGGAGAAGAAGAGCCTGCGACTGGAATAGTGAACGTCCTTACCGCGTTTCGATCCCACGCGCTCCTGAAGGGAGAGTTATACATGGTCGAATCCTCTCTTTAACCCAATAAACCCACAGAATAGAATAGACTGTAAGCTGAAACCCACAATGTTCTGCTATCTTTCCTGCTTTGCCGCCTCGGCTAATTACTTGATCTTGCGCCCTGTGGTCTGGACATGGATGCGGATGGCCTCTAACATACTGAGAGTGCCCGAGGAAACTACATGGGCGGTGCCATCTGGGTTTTCGAAGGAGACTCTGACATGAGACTGCATTCGATAGAGCAGATAACAACATAGTTGGACAACCTGCTTGTTGGAAGCGCTCAAACAGGGCTTCTACGATCTTTGCGACATGCTGCGCCGCCGGCTAATTCATTGCATTCAGTACGTTCTTTGTGGATCCCTGACAAGAACACACCTCGCAGTACCCAATGAAAGTGGAGGTAACATGCCTGCTTCACTAGCTTGAAGCTTCATCTAGCCATCATGTCAAACCATTATTGCGCCCATACGCATTGAACAAAAGAATCAAAAAGAGATCCAGGTGAAGAAAAATAGGACTCCACCAACTCCCATCTCCCTCACGCAAGGTAGAAACATAATGGCCATTACGGTCTGCAGGGTAGGTGGTTGGGAGGAGACTAAATCCTATTCACAAACACAATCAGCATTCACTTATTCAAAGTCTATCCTTCCAACCAAATATGAGAGAGACTAAGTTCCTATCTACAAACACCCCCTAGATTTACTCGTTCCACACCCATGAGTAGCCCTAAATTTATATTTAAAGATAGGCTGTCGCCACCACTCTTTATTGTGCTCTAACACAATGCAATTCATTTGAGAGCATCCCGGTGACAGCTTCAATGTTGGTTGAATTTGCTTTTAAGATCCCAACGCAAATTTGCATTGGATGAAGCTTCTCCTATACTCAGTTGCCAGCTACTTGGTCCATCCTTGCTTTTCCATCGATACCCACTCTAACCACAATAAACTGCCAAATATTCCTTCTGTAGTTTGTAATTAAAATATTTGACCAAAGGTCAATAACCACTTCGATTTTTACAAGGAAATCATTTGAGGATTTTTCAGTACACACATAGGAATGAACCTCTGAGAGCTCAACAAAAAAAAATATTCAGAACCATGATTTCATCTTTCAATAGTCTTGGTCAATCATCGATATCAATGAAGGAAATAATAAGAATAATAAATTAACTTTGTGTTATATAACTTGGAGAGGTTAAAGTATGTGACATTATTACAGTGGATAAAAGGTTATAAGAATGGGATATAAAACAAATGGGCCTCAATATATTTACTCCAAGCCCACTGATAATGATACTTTTGTATATTCTGTTTGAAACTTATGAATATACGTTCTCAAGTAAGGGACAAATAATAAATAGCTTTTGCCCAGAATCCTTGTCACCGCTTCTTTTGTTAAACGCTTTGACCATTATACTAATAAAATGTTGGCTTAGAACAAATGCACCCTAGCTCAGAGAAAAATCCTTTAGCAAAACCTAAGTTTGTAGAAGTCTTCCATAACATTTGGCTATTCATTCTCTATTAAATAAGCATATCACAAGGAATAGCTGTCATAGGTAACAACCAAAAGGGAAAAGAGAAACGATTTCTCATGTTCTACAAATTTAGACGTGTAGAATGAATAGAGAAAAGTAAAAGGAGAATATTACTTACAATGATTAAAACAACATGTGAACAGGCCTAAGCAACCAAGGGGATAAACTAGATGTTAACGTTCAAAGGCGAACACGAAGCAAAGACCGACCATGGAGCCAAGACATCAGAATTACACACAGCCATTCGACGCTACACAAGAGGGTCATTGCAACAAGAACTAGGGTAACAGCCGAACGGGGCATTACAGATGGTTTTGTTGCATCACTTCCTACAAACAACTGTCTCTACCTAATGTTTTGAGATTGCAATTGAGATCATCAACGGATTACATTGGCATTGGTTCATCATGGTTTTAAAGGAAATATCATATAAAAATGTATGGTTATGAAAACTACTCCTACCAAAATGACAAAAATCCTCCCTTTTTGTCACAGAATCTGCTAGTATCCTTCATTAATGATGGATAATTAAAAGATTGCATAAAAGGCTGAATTTGGTTGAAAATCCAACGGAGGGTTGGAATATGGTTTAGATTATCATTTGGAGTTTCTATTTATCCCAATACCCAATCTCAGAGTAGATATAACTAATTCATGGTATTTTCAGTAGGGTAAACCTATAGATTATCAACTGGGAGTTTTTATTTATCCCAAAACCCAATCTAAGAACAAATATAATTAATTCATGACATTTCTAGCAGGATAATCCCCATACCTTTCATTGATGCTAAAACTTCCAAGCTCCTTATGCATTTTCTCCTCTTACATATTTGTTTCCCTCTTGTTTTGTTCTTGTGAATGAATGTTTTTTTTTCTCCTTTTCTTTCTTTTATATATTTTATTTTTAACTACTTCCATTCTCCCCTTTATTAATTAAATTCCCCTCCTCCACATGAATGTGGAGAATCTACAGTTAATGGAGTGACTCCTCCTTAAAAGGTGGGTAATCTTCCTAAAATAGGAAATTTTAATAAATTTAAAAACTACTTCTTCCAACTGGTGCATCTGGAGTTGAAAAGTTCTCCTTGGATTCTTTGAATGTAATTAAAACATAACCATCCTTCCTCAAAGTTTGGGCACCCCTTTTATTATTTCTCTTGTACATGGTGTTACACATTATTTATTTTATTTAAAACCATTAATTATTTTATTATTAACTACTATATATTAATACTTGTCTCTTAGTATTTTTAGGAACTTAATTACTATCCCTCACGTGATTTATTTATTTAATAATTTTATTAAAAGGTGCCTTCAATAATAATTTAGTGTTATTAATATTTACGCATGAACCAAATCCATATATATACACCGATAACTGCATCATAGACCTATTTTCTGTTAAGACTTAAAAAGGTTCTTACCTACTCTTGCGGCCATGTGAGTTCGGGAAAAAAGGATTTATACTTCCCTAAAGTGGACACAACCTAGTCACATGGTTTACATCCCTTTGCCACATTGTTTTCCATCATCTATCTACCTCTTCCCGATGATACTCTCCCTCCTTCGAGGGTAATTTTTCCTACGCACACCACCACTCAACATAGCACTCACACATTTGTTAGCGTTAGGAAATAAACGTTAAGAAATAAATTATCTTATAAACTCGTAATAATAATTAATACTTTTGTGAGGCATAAATAAGGAAACTTGATCATTTCACATCTAACCATGGTCATATAATTTATTTACTTGATCAACATGCATAACTCATCTCAAAACATCTAACAACTACATTCATCCATAATTAAATAAAATTCCATAATATTTGGGTTGTGACATCCCTCCCTACCAGAAAAGACATCGTCCGATGTTAATCAAGTAAAAACATCACATGTTTGATCAATTGAAATGATAAGTGTCTAAAACATAGCATGTCTAATCAAATAAAAGTATCAAGTGTCTATCAAATGATCATAATGTATGTTACAAAAATACATTGAATTTTAATATACGTTACAAAAATACTTTTACTCTATCAAATTTCTATCATGTATAATGATCATTGACAAAAAAATTTAAAAGACTAATACTTGATAGAAATTTAAACTAAATTTCCAAAATCTATGCGTATAGACTCAATCATAATCCACATTTTACTTTTTCTTACTCACATATGAACCTACACTTAACCCTACTAAAAACAAATAAATTGTTTTTTTAATATACCAAAACTATTCAGGAGACTTACACAGACATTTCAATACACTGCGAGGCCAAATCTAAAGATGATTTAAACTACAACATTATGCGTCTCTTTCTTATCTTTTCAAAAAAATAAGACATCAATCTGATATCATACGAGTAAACTCATCATTTTTTGAGAGGTATTTGCTGGAATTTTTCACACAAGATTCTTTAAAACATATTTTTCTTTTTGTTGCACTTGCACATAGATCCTGCTCGATACCAAATGTGAAATTTGGTTCAGATTTACATAAATTGAAGAAAAAAATCAAAGAATACTTAATAATGATAATAGAATCAAAACATTTGGGATAATTATATTGATATATATATATGAGCTCCTATATAATAGAGTCTATATTCATCTTCAAATCCCATATATCTCTCTCATATGATTACTCACTCCATTATTCTCTCAATATTTCAATATCACTTAACCATATAACTAAAATTTTCTCACTCATCTCATATTCTAATTGTGAGTTACACTCACGTCTGATTAATGCATCTCAACATGAGTATGTATTATTATTATTCTCACACACTTGCATATATGAGTTATTAACACAACTCACTCACACATATATAATTATATTATTCAAGGATAATATAATTATTCACATCACTCATCAAATTAATGTTCACACTATAAAATTCCTAACAAATCATATATGAATCGTAGAGAAGTTATGTAGGAAAAAGAGACCTGTGCAAAAAATATTTAAAAACTTTGTATCGTGAGCTTGCACGATTGTTGAATATAGTTCACCTTCACCTTTGAAATTACCTATGAGCAATAGTGTAAAGGAAGTCCAAGAGTGGTAAAGAGGGACTAAGGGCCTTCTTTTAAAGAGTTTGAGGATAGATGTAGGTAAGAGAAATATGAACCCTTAGTGCATAGAGAGTTAGCATGACATTCAATATTGGTGGTTGAGAGTTACATGGACTTGATTAATGCTTGGTGAGGTGTATTTTCTTATTATTGATTAGGTATATTTTATTGTTTTGATGATTGTATAATGTTTTATGACGCTTATGTTTTACATGTATTTTATTTTTGTAATGGGATTATTGGATTTTATGATGTTTTTTATTTTATTATATTTTTGAGGTATGACCTTATGCGCCAAGGTGCATTTTCTAGTGTCTATAGGTCTAACCCATAAGGAAACTGACAACTAGTTAAAATCACTTACCAATCAACAAGTAAATAACAAGTTAATAGCGCAAACCTAAAATAACTTGTAGTTTTTAGTCGCTAGTTTTAAACTAAGTAGCACCTTCTCTCACTGAATTAATTTTCAATTTATCAAAAAAATCATGTCATTTTTTCAACAAATAGTGAGAGTGGTCGCTACATTTAAAGTATGTAAAATTTGTGTGATATAGTTTGGTGCCATGGTGACAACATTTTGATTGATATAATTTGGTGACTATATCATCTTTATGAAATGTTTATATCAATTCAATGTCATATTTCATTAAAAAATCAAAATTACAAATAACAAAATTTAAGTTGTATTTTAAGTTGAACGATTGACTTCATTCTCATGTAGATACTAATTTAATCTTATATATCTTATAAAACATAAAAGTGTCAAATTAAATTTATTTTTAAGCGCCTATATGTCGAGATATAGAGGTGTCATAAAAATTACATAAATATCCTACATAAATTTTCATTAAGATGATGGAAAATTCAACATAAATTTTCCTTTAAAAGGACCTTAATATCCACTTAATTTTACCTTTCAAATGATTTAAAGATATGACTTAAATGTTAAAATCTTATAAACCGCAAATGATGTTTCAAAATATATTTTTTCATTCCAATATGGTGGGAATGATTAATATGGAATGCTATATAAATTGAATTCTAAGATGATAAGGTCAAATGGATCGCCTTGATTCCCACAAGGGTAATCTCTTTACTAAACTGACCACCTTAGAACCATCACCTAACCAGGTGCAACTTGTCATGTTATTTAAGCATGTGGAGAAGGCCTCTCCTATTCACATGGCACGCCCTAGCTCTAAACTCTCTAACTATAAAGCGAGCATCAACATCGATTTTTTTCCCCAAGCAACAATGTTCTTGAGAAAAATAATAGTTTTTGTCATCCATATATAATGATGTCTATTGTGGGAAGGAGACATGCGATAGGGAAAATTGTTGTATTTGATTTAACCCTAATTTGAAATTATATATTTATGCATTCAAATAAATATTTATAAATATTTTAAATGTGAATAAATGTGCACTCAAATTAATAAACCAATGTTTGAAGATATAAATTTGAAAGTATATGTTATTGAGAAGTTGCATTCAAGTAGGGCACATGTTAAATATAGTAAAACATAAGGATATGAGTGTAATTAACTCTTTTAATGGTTTGGAATTTTATCTCGGTGTGATAGAGAAATAAATTAGCTAGAAATATTTTGTAGGTGTTTTGTTTCTCATTCTAAAATTGTATTATATTTTGGGACGAAATCATTTTCCTAACCAAACCATTTAGTGTTTTTGTCATGTTGGATGGTTTGGACTGGATAAAAATTAGTCCTCTGCAACTCTCAATACATATGTGAATGACTAGAATGTGTCTCTCTATGAAATATTAGGCAATAACGATGTGTGAAACCCTTTTTAATCAGCCAATTTTACCAATCCCTAACACGTATAAAACCTAACCTAGGGTAAAACCCTAACTTAGTTTAAAACCCATACAAAAGGTTAGTGATTGGGTTGAAATGCAATATGTACATTGCTTGTGTTGGCTCTACTTTGAAGATGCCTCAAGATGCACATAGTTATCGACCTAGAGATGTAACATAATATTGCATGGATGCAAGTATATTTGATAATTTTAACACTTGATAAATGTTGTTGTATTAACTTGGCTTGCTTGTGCTTGACTTAGATTTTAGGGATCTTGATTTGGAACCTTAAATCTTGAACTTGGTTTTTTTCTTTCTATATGTGTGGTGCTTATTCCTAATTTCTCTTTGCTAATTTAAGGAAGTTTATGGTTATGTGTCTTTTGATTGATTTGTAATTAAGGAGCTCCTAAAAGTGTTAGGTGTTTATAGGTGAGTAAATGAGTGTATTAGACTTACTTTTATAGGGTTTCATGGATATAATTTCACATTAATGTCAACCCATAGTGGAAATACCAACACACAAAAGGCATCCAAATTAATAAATTATATGTTGGGTGGCCTAAATGATACCATTCTACCCAAGACTGGATTAACTTAGGGTAAAAACCATGCAAAAGTTTAATGATTAGGTTGAAATGCAATATGTACACTACATATGTTATCTCTACTTTGAAAATTCCTTAACATGCACATAGTTCTCCACACGGAGATGCAACATAATACTTGCATGTATGCAACTATATTTGATAATTTAACACTTGATAAATGTTATTGTATTGACTTGGTTTGCTTGTTCTTGACTTAAATTTTAGGGATCTTGATTTAGAAGCTTAAATCTTGAACTTGGTTTTGTTTTCTTCTTATATGTGTGGTGGTTTCTCCCGATTTATCTTTACTTTTAGAGAATTCTATTTTTATGTTCCTTCGATTGATTTGTAATTGAGAAGCTCCTAAAAGAGTTATGTGTTTATAGGTGAGTAAATGAGTGTATTAGAATTGCTTGTATAGGGTTTTATGGACATAGTTTCATATTAAGGTTGTCCCATAGTGGAATTAGCAACACATAAAATATATCCAAATTAAGAAATTATATGTTGGGTGTCCCTAGATGAGACCATTCTACCTAGGACTAAATCATTGGATGGTTTGGTCTAAGAGAGAGATTAAATGTTGTAAAGTTATGTGGACAAAAATTAGGACAAATGGATTAATTGTGACTAATATGATAATTTTTGTACGTGGCTAAGCAATGTAATAAGGAGATAAATTAATATAATAGGACTAAGTATGAACTAGGATATAACAATTAGGATCAAAATAGGTGCACAAGTCATGATTAAAGGGATTAAGTCAATACCGACATCAACAGTGATAAATTACCAAATTTAGTTGTATAAAATTCCACCCCCACTTTAAGTGGGAAATAAAATTTACTTGCTTAAAGGAAAAGACACTTGAGTGTGTAAACACATTATTTATTTTCTTGATTACTTAACATGTTTGGGTGGTTGTAAAATCCCATAGTGAAAACATATAATATAGAATGTAGCTAGTGTTCATATAGAAAGAATTGAGCTTCACTCTAAATTTAAATTTAAATTCAAACCTTGAAAATTGAAAGTGAACAAAGCATGAAAGGAGTACACATATTTACCATGCAAATTTAATAACTTTTTGGTGAAGCATTTGGAGAGGCATTAAAATTGTGGCAATGGAGGATTAGATTGACTAGTTCTCAATTTGTAGGAGCATTGTGAACTAAAATCAAATTGGGTGTCCCAACACCAAAATAACCAAAAGAGATTGAGATTACCCAAAAAAATTGAATAAAAAATGAGGTTGGGTGCCACTTAACCAAACTACCTTCAAAATAGAGTGAGAGGAATGGTGCCGCAAGGCATGAGTAAGCCCTTATGTACTAATCACATCATCAAACCATATTAAAACCATACACCCACAAAACCACACCACTGTAAGAAAATCTAGATTCCAAATGTGTAAAGTTGTACAAATTTGAAAGGGAATGAATTACACTCATGCTGTTTTTGTGTGTTGAAAAATTGCTTTTGAAACTATGAAAATGTAGAAACAACGATGTTCATGCCCCTATTGTTCAAATGTGATAATATAAATGCATGCCAAATAGAAATTTTGTAACTCAATACTTTTGGATTGAAAGTGTCACCATGCCCCCACATTATATATTGAAATGCATGAACTTTGTACTATAACTATGTATATGTCCTTAAATATGTACCAAAGACCTATGAAACAATGTATTTTCTGGAAAAAAAAATGAAATTGGATGTCAAAAGCTACCCAAGGCAATACTTTATATTAGGAAAATAACGCTTGATGACTTCGTCTCTATTGGGTATTTTTTTCCATATTAGATCTCTATGAATTATTTTTATTTGTTTATGTACTATACCCTAAAACCTATTTCAGCATATTGTGTCATTTGTAATATGTTTGTGTGCCTAAATTACATTGATATTATTTTTAATAACCTCACGAGAATGTACCCTATTTTGATGTGAGTGGCATAGTTTTAATGTCATATGTAGTGTATAATCATTGTTTGAATACATATAATATAATTGTAGGTGGCCAACATGTAGAACCTATCCCTACAAGAGAGCACATGATAGAAATCATGACACAAGAATATATCATGCACAACAAGCATACAAGTACAAATATAGAAGCAAATCAACATATAAGTACAACAATCAATGTCATATAAAAGGCCAAGGGCTGCATACAAGGACATAATAGAGTTTTATAGGTAAAAAGGTTAGATGAGAAGAAAAGGAAAAGGAAATTTAGGCCACAAAAAGGGCACATAATTGTCATAGATACATAAAAAATTTCCAAGGGATGCACACGTAGGGCAAGAAAATAAGCAATCTAATGTGTAATGATAAAGATACGAGGGCAATAGGAGGATGGAATAAGATATTCTAGTCATGTATAGTCCACATGTGTTACTCCCAAAAATATAGATAAATATCATATATCACAACATATAATATAAACATAACTATTATGTGAAAGAGCACATTGTAATAAATGAAACAATAACACATAATAATGTAGAAGATGCCCCCATATTAGCAAGGCCACTTTGGGTAAGAGGAAAATTCCAACATATATGATCATGTCGAGTTCTTTGTATCCCACATCATGTTCACATAAATCATGAAATGCATACATATGTATAGAATATAGAATATGTTATCTATTAAGCCATGTGACAAGCAACATATGTAAATTAGAGACTAGTAAATAAAATCATGCTTAGGTCCTAATTACGTATTTTTGAAATATTTAAAAGTTTTTGTGTTTGTAAAATATTTGAATGTTTGTGTGATTATTATATTTTTTTCCAAAAGGTGTTACCCGTGATATGATCAAGAGGGTGAGGAGAAGAACATGTAGGTGCATGAGGCTCGAGACCTTAATAAAATATTATTTAAAACAGGATTAGGTTGTGTCACTTTAATCTAAGGCTATGGAACACGCTTAAGCGATTTTTACTGCCGAGAAGGATACCTAAGAGGATGCTTACGTAAGATGGGACATGTATATATAACATGAGTAGAATTAATATGCATGGTGTAGAAACCGATTCTATATTAAAATAAGGAATAGGTGACATAGTTGGTAAATGACCCTCATAATGGATACCCATAATTGTAACACCTTGATTATAATAAGTGTGTTTCACACTTTGATGGAGAATAGAAGGAATAACCCCAAACTTATGAATCCAAGGGTATCCTAGAAGCATGTCGCTTCCCAAGAGTATTAGTAACAAAAAAATGTATAACCACGGTAGTGTATCTCATTATAAGAGGGAGAATGTATCCAATAGATTGATTAGAATATTTTGCACTATATTTTAGATGTTGATTAGTATAGCCCAAAGAAGTGAAAAATGTGAAATTGTATTTTTTGCCTAAGCATCTCTATAACACAATACATTCTTGATAGGTTTCTTATTAACAAATTCTTGAACATAAATTTCATGATAAATAACATCATCATCAATCATGTCATTATAATCAAATGTAATGAGAGGCCTAGGAGGCAAAAAATAAGTAATTGTACAAGTTAGGGAATCAAGTGGATGATTGTATGTATTTGGAGGAGGTTGTTCCCTATATGCATGATGTACCCATAAGTTTCCCTTGGATTCATAATTATTATGATTAGGGAGTGGGTCATTAACAATCTTGATCTTAGGATTCATATTGAATTGAGGCTTATATTTCTCTAGAGTAGAATCAAATTCAATAGCATTTGTGTCAACTAGATGTTGAATTACATTATGAAGCTTGTAGCATATGTTAGTGGAGTTCCCAATACATATGTGGTAATCAAAATAAGCATTAGATTCAAAATATGTAGCTTGAGGCTTGCTCATATCAAATTCAGTGGGTGGAGGGAGAGGTGCAAGGTTATATTCAAGAAACTTTTGTAAGATTACATACGGTGAGGAAGGCAACCTTGTTAATTGAGTTTTAGGAGAAGTTTTTAACTAGAACATTTTACGTTGATATATGGAATTAACATTTATTTTAGCTTCAACTTTGTTATTATTATTTTGTTTTGTAATTAAATTTTCCTTTAAACTTATATGTAGATGTATTAGGTGGAGCATACCCATTCTTAAGTTTTTTCAATGGTAGGATTTTGACATGTCTTTGTTTTAAAGTTTGACACATAGCTCATCAAAGGATTGAAAAAATCCAAACATGATAGATTTTTTCAAGGGAGATAGGAGACTCTAGGCGAATAGATATTAAAGCTCATTGTTTGCATGTATATTTTTCATTTTTATAAGCATTGTCCTATAGCACAAGACATAATCACCAATTAGTTCATTAGAGCCTTGTTGCATTTTATCCATTCGAGCATAAGAAACCTTATGACCAATGTTGAAGGAGAAGTGTACAAGAAACTTATTAGTTCATGGATTGAAATCCCATTCAAATTGGATATGCATGTCAAAAAACCATCACAAATAATAATCCTTCAGACTTATAGAAAAAACCTTAGTGAAAATTTAATCATTGTAAGAATTGTCTAAGAAAAAACATTAAAAAAGGTAATTATGTTGCTCGAGATCACCTTTATCATCATAAATAAGAAGATTAGGAGACACAAACCCGAATGGTAATGAAAAAGATTCCACCTCAAGTGTAAGTTTATTTTGGAGTAGTTGGTCTTATAAACCATGATATTAGAAGCTCTAGGCACACCCCTCTCTAATTACAACACCATATTATGAAAATCATGAATTATATGCTTTAGGAAATGTGTAGTAGAGGGAGAATGCAAGGGCACATGGGTGTGCACAAGAGATGTAGGAATAGTAGTAGAATTTTCTATAGGCATTGTAACTTTTAGAAGGGGGATATTGGATGCCCCTATATTATGAGTGGATATAGGCATAATAGATGTGACAATAGTAGATGTAGTATTAAGTACTCGGAAAAAAAGGATCTTCATGAGATTGTTAAAATTGAGAATCAAATGAAACCTTATAGGAATGAAGCACATGGAAAATCCTAACAAGATTATGTAGATGTTGGTGAAGGTCCTACTAGAAAGAAGATATGATTTTAACATGATCATGATCAACATCATTAATCTCATTAGAATTGATTTCATTGGATCTTATGGGAGGAACATGGTAAGCTTGATTTTCAAGACAATATTAGCTATAATTTAAATTTTGCTAATCATTATGGATATTCTCATAAATAGAGGGTAAAACCTAAATAAGAAGAGAAGAGGAATCCAAAAGGTTCATATGCTTTTATATGTGTGAAACAATGAGATATGTGTAATGTGTATATGATTTATTTGATTTCTACATCGGAAGGGCATAAAAGAAGGGAATGTGCAAAGTTGAAAGGAAACCCTAGGCCTTTGTAGGAAAACATCTAATTTAGAAGAGTGTGACCTAAGGAAAATAGGTTAAGGATTTGATCAACAAACAAGATCATTAAATGATTCAACCCTAATTTAGAATTATATGGTGACACATTTAAATAATGAGTTAGAAATCTTTTATTTGTTACTAGATGTCAATGAATGTAAAATTTGATTATTAAAAAAATGCTTCAACACTTAATATGAAATTTTAATTAGGGCACATGCTAAATATAGTAAAACACAAGAAGATGAGTACATTTAGATCTTTGACTGGTATAGAATTCAATCTTGATTTAATTTAATTTGAATTAAATCTAATTGTAGATTCACTACTAAACCAAATGATGTTAAATGACATAAGAAAACTAAGATTTAAAATATGAAACCCTAAAAAAAGGAGAGAGGACTTATTTGATTTACGCTTAATCTAGAACCGATATAGACTAGAATAAGTGTTGAACAAGATGAGCAGAGTGTCATAAATTCTCGAAGATAAATTCTGAAATGTAGGAATGAGGTCGGACATGGGAATCCATGGTAGGAAAAAGGTGCTTGGGAATTGAAGACTCCGCTTATAGGTGCATGTGACTACGTAAATGATCAAAATTTGGTTTTTACTATGTCGTAAGATTTTCGTTGTTACTTCCTTTTGATCGATCAAGAGTCATTCGTTAAATTAAAGAAGTACTTGTAACTCCGTAAAAGAAGAGTTCACTGTAAAAGCCCACAAACCGCATCAAACCTAAAAAGAAAGATTCAATATGGGGAGTCATATCGACCTAATGCTCACCCTAAAAGTGAACTTATAATCGAAACGCACGCACTACATCTCGGACTCCATGTAGTTCGGTGAGTGTCTGTAGAAATTATGCCCTAGGATGCTCATGTGTAATTTGCACTTGATAGTGATTTGTAGCTAAATGTATAAATTTAGTAGAATGTGTGGATTGAATAGAATGAACTTACCCTTCCTATGTTGTGTATGCGAGTTGATGCATCCCTTGTCCTTTGAATGGATGCTAGATGGATGTTTTAGAGTTCTTTAGGTACCTTTTGAATGCAAACTTAGGTGATGATAGTAATCTTTAGTGCTTGGTTCTTTATTTTGAGGACATAACTATGTATTTATATGATTATCTTGTTTTAATTTCATAATTTACAACTTGAATGTCGACCCACAAGTGAAAAATATGCCCCAAAGATAAAAGAGGCCCAAAAAGAGCAAGTAAGGTAGAAAGGGTCGGGGCACCCAGAGGGGATAGGATCGCTGGCGCTTTCTCCCTGGCTTAGCGCTAGTGTTTGAAGCCATGAAAGATAAACAAGTAAATTTTTGATTGGGCTATAGGGTGCAAAAGACCAAATAGAAAAGAAGAAACAAAGAAAACAGATATAATATAGTTGTCAATCAATAGTTTTCTTGCTCGGAATCATATGAATGCTAGTATGTTTTTAGGACCTAGAAATGTACCCAATGTGTGATTTGGTGTCTACATTTGCCCCTACTTTATGTTATTGAGTGAATACTCAATAACATAAAGTAGATAAGATATGTGTACCTCATGAGCATGTAGATTGTGCGGAAAATAGTGCTCCTAGTGGACAAGTGAAACATGGAATGAGTATGAAAATGAAGCATGGAAACTAAGAAAGGAAAGTGACCCTAAGGGTGAAGTGTATGTGTTACATTACACATGTTGTTGTGCTTGTATTTTTAATTATAGGCTGCTTCTTGTTTTGTATTAAGGATGGACCTACAAAATAAGAGTGAAAGAGTACTCAAGGCCGTGTGTATGAAAAATCTGAGTAAAACATGTATAAGTATGTAAAAGTGTGAAAGTATGTAAAAAGGAAAGTGTGCACCTGATTGAGAAGAGTGTACAAGGATAGAAAAAGTGTCCTGAAAATGTTGTGTAGAATAAGTTTTGGGGGATCTCATGCCAAGTGTGATTTTTTTGGGTGATCTCACACCAAGTGTGATTTTTTTGGGCGATCTCACACTAAGTGCGAGTTTTTTGGGCGATCTCACACCAAGTGCGAGTTTTTGGGCGATCTCACACCAAGTGTGATTTTTTTGGTTGATCTCATGCCAAACAGAAAGTATTAGTGAGAGAGGTATAGTATTACTCTCCATCCATGACTCTCCCCAATAAATAGCACTACATATGGTACATCCCCGATTTTTTCCTATTGTCCCGAATTAGTTCCAAATGTACTGATTATTCTGATTGAAATTGATTGTAAAAGATTACATGCATGTTATAAATGAAGGATTGTGCATGTAACTATAAAACTGCTCTAAAGACTTATATAGATTGTGTTGATCTAATAAGTTGATTATGTGTGCCCCTAGGACATTAGCGCCCATGGGAGGACATATACACCCGAGCACTATTGTATGTGTCTAGGTGATAGTGTCTATACTATGTTGAGGACCCAAGTTAGATTATGGGTCATTATGTGACCATTTTCATGTGCCTTTCATGTACTACGCATATTCTAAATTGTAGCTCTGAGATGTTTTAGGGGTGATTTGTTCACCTAATGTATTCCCCCTCATTTTGGGTGCATGTTATGATTGTAGGAGTGTGCAGCCCAAAAAGAGAGGACCTGATGTTGATCTGAATCTGATACCTATAGGGGGTAGGGGATGTGCATGGTAGAAACCAAGACACATGCAAAAAAGTGGCTAGAAACATGTGTTATTATAAAAAGTAGCTAACGTACAAAAAGAAGACAATGTAACAAGCAAGTGTGCATACAAGAAAGACTGCAAAACCAAGTTTCGAACATGGGACATTGCTCCCAATGTCACAAGAAAATTAGGGTTGAAGCATCCAAAAGCATAAAATTTGCAAACAAGACATAGGGCATATCCCGTAAATAAAGGCATAAAGTATCAAACAACAGAAAATAAAGTGTATGAGACAACCATTGTGGCATATAGTCCTGCGCAAAGAAAATGCTACACATGAAGTACACATTAGCATGTTAGAGAGATAAATAATATGTCAAGAGCATGTATGTGTCAATGGAAATTAATGTGCTAGAAAGTAGAAGTAGTAAATAATGAAACGATAGCACCTGTAATGTGTGAGAGTAGTAAAGGTAGATTCCCCCAAGAGCCTCGGTGGGACTAGAAAAGGATACAATGTCGAGCATCATTGCAGCGTGTGAAAATATGTAAGATATTTGCATTCACTCCAAAATACTAAGTGAATACACATGTGTGTATATAGAAAAGTAATGACATATTAAGTATCCGAATAGTATAGTAAACACATCATGTAAGTAGTATAAGCAAGAACTTGAGTAAGTGCAACCAAGATATGCAATATGTAGTGTATGAGTGTGATGGAATGGTATGTAATGTTTGAATGTGATAAGAGCAGCGTGCCCCCAATGGATGTATATGTTATGAGGTTCATTTATAAAATACCCATTAAAAACCAAGAATGGACCATAGAACAAGAATGTGTCATCGGGAAATGGTTTAAGAAATATGCACTAGGAAGATAGATCGGGAAGCATAGAGCATGAAGAGTGAATCTAGTGAGGTTCATTTCAAATTTATACCCTCAACAATCAAGTATGAACCGTGGAACTAGAGTGCTTCATAGGGTAATAGGTTTTTCGTGTGATAGAAAGTGTATATCGTGAATCCCTAAGCATGGAAGGTGTAGTGGATGTGAGATTCATTTCAGAATTAGATCCTTAACAATAGAGTATGAACCACGGAACTAGAGTATGAATCTGTGAAACTAGAGAATGACGATACAATGTTTGTATCAAAAGGGGTTTGAAAGTTCTTAGAAATATTAGTCATGAAGTGCGGAGCGTGAAGTATGATAGTAGGTGTGAGAGACGACTTCTAGTATTAGAATGGGGGGAGTACAATGCCCCTTGAAGTGTGTGAGGAATGGGGATTCATGTGATGACGTGGGAGAGACCTTTCCAAGGTGGTGGGGTTTGAATGTGTTATAAGAAAACATATGGTTATCACAATGGTAGTTAGGAGAAAGAGTAGGACAAAGGTTTGAATTCATGTTGACGGAGAAGGCCTAAAGAGGTGATCTAGATTTTTTTGGTATTGCTTAGAGATTGGTTGTTAATTTGGAATTTGTAACACCGTAGAAGACTTGAGAGGAGGAGGGGATGGACTGATTTTTAGAGGAGGTTTCTTAGTTGGAATGGGTAACACTATAGAAGACTTGAGAGGAGGGGATGAATTGATTCTTAGAGGAAGTTGTTTAGTTGGAATGGGTTGGATAGGTGGATCTTGACTGACCAAAGGAGGAACATTAGTAACTATGGAATGATGCTCATTAGAGATGGAAGGACCAGATTTAGGATCCCATTGGGATTTAGCAATTGAAAATGAGCATGAATCATAATGTTGTGTAGCAAATGAGATAAAACCCTGATGCTCAAGGTTCTTAATTCTTCATTTTAAAGCATAGCAATCATTGTCATTATGTCCATTAATTATGTGATAATTACAAAATGGAAGACCTATGTACTTGGCAAGCCAATAAGGAGGATAATAATGAGTAGTTGGCAAGTTGATCAATTGATGATTGAGGAGATGAGCAAGAATATCATGTTGCTTAAAATTTGGATCAAACTTGAGAGTCATGGAAAGCGGTAAGACTTGGAGTTTACTTATATGAGCACATGTGGCTGACATAGAAGTAGAATGAGATGTAGAAGGAGAACTAGCATGGGCTTGAGAAACATCCTTAAGATGTTGGATTTCATCTTTAAGAGATGTAATCGTTGTTTCCATAGCTTGAATTTTGTCTTGAAATAAACAATGTAAAGTTTTCATTGACCCTAAGATGGGTTGGTTGGATAGAGGATTAGGACCGAATAGAGTCATAAGATGACAATCAAAAATGGTACTTACTTGAGCGTGGGGCGTCTTTGCGGGATAGATACATAGTGTCTAGGGATTTTTGGAGAACATCTTTACAAGGTGGGTGTATTTGAAGTAATTCATTCAAGGAGATTAGAGGATTTTTAGGATCCATGATAGAAGTTTGGATAAAATAAGAAAAATGAGGATCCAGAGTATGATCATGAGTGTGGTTCACCAAATTATTTAATTTAATTTGAATTAAATCTAATTGCAAAGTCACTACTAAACCAAATGATGTATAAATGCTGAAATATATAAACAAAATAAGAAAACTAAGATTTAAAATATGAAACCCTAAGAAAAGAAGAAGGAGAGAGGACTTTGCTAATTTACGCTTGATCTAGAACCGATATGGACTAAGAAAAGTGTTGAAAAAGTTGGGTAGAGTATCATAAATGCTCGGTATAAATTTTTGAAATACAGAATGAGGTCAAACACGGGAACCCACGGAAAAACATGGGCACTGGGTGTTAAAGATCGCTTTTAAGCACATGTGACTACACAAATTATCAGAATCTGGTTTTTATTGTGTCACAAGATTGTCGATATTGCTTCATGTTGATTGCATGAGAGTTCTTTACTTGAATTCCAAAGGTACTTGTAACTTGAAAAAGAAGATTTCACCTGCACAATTCCACAAACATCGTCAAACCTAAAAATAAATATGCAATATGGGGATTCGAACTGACCCCCGATGGTCACACCAAAATTAAACTTATGATCGAGCATTGCACTACATCTTGGAATCGATGTAGTTCTAGTGAGTGTCTATAGAAATTGTGCCCTAGGATGCCCTTGTGCAAGTTACACTTGATAGTGGGTTGTAGCTAAATGTAGAAATGTAGTAGAATGTGTGGATGGAATAGAATGAACTTACCCTTCCTATGTTTTGTATGCAAAGTTGATGCAGCCCTTGTCCCTTGAATGGATGCTTTAGATGGATGCTTTAGAGTGTTTTAGATGCCTTTTGAATATGATCTTAGGTGATGATAGTAATGTTTAGTGCTTGGTCATTTATTTTTAACACATAACTATGTAATTATATGATTCCCTTGTTTGAATTTTGAAATTGACAACTAGAAGGCCAACCCATAAGTGAAAAAAATGCCCAAAAGATAAAAGAGGCCCAAAAAGAGAAAGTAAGGTAGAATAGGGTTAGGGGTGCCTAGAGGGGACATGAGCACTGGGAACTTCTACCTTGGCTATGTGTTAGTGTTTGAAGATATGAAATATAAACAAGTAAAGTTTTGATCAAATGTAGGGTGTAAAATACCAAATAGAAAACAATAAACAAAGAAAAGAGGTCAAACAATGTTATCAATAACTAGTTTTCTTGCTTAGGAACCATATGAATGCTAGTATGTGTTTAAGACCTAGAAATGTACCCAAGTGTGTGATTTTGTTTCTACATATCTAAGTGTGACAATCTTGTAGATGTTTCATCTCTGATACAAAGTACGTAGGGATGAAATTGTTTGTATATGACTAAATTGTTCGGCAGTTTCATCATGTTAGGCGGTTTGGTTTGGATAGATAATGGTGTTGTAAGACTTTCAAGACCTTTACAAATGAATGGTATGTGTCTCACTATGAAATATTAGGTCTCGACATTATGTGAAATCCTTTGTAATTAACCAACTTGATCCAAAACCATAACCTAGGGTTAAACCACAACAAAATGGGTGAAAAAATGTTAGTGCTTGTGTTGAAGTATAATTTATACACTGTGCATACATTAGTACTACTTTGAAGAGGCCTTAAATCACACATAGTTGTCCACATAGATGTGTGACATAATAGTGTATGGATATAACTATATTTAATAATTTACACACTTAATAAATACTTTGTATTGACTTGTTTCGTTTTCGTTTGACTTCCAACTTGTTGGGTTTCAGAATGGAACATGGGTTCAAACCACAATCAGGGGACAACAAGTCCCTCCTCTTTAATGGGAGAGGTTCCCTTATTGAAAGTAGGAAAAAAATTACATATATACAACTCTCAATGTTTGGACCCTAATATTTTGGAATGTTTTCATACTTAAAATATTATCAATCAAAAGGAATAGAAGAATATGGAGATGGGAGAAGGAAGAAAACAACAATGCTTTTGGGAAATATAGATAGTAGAGTATCTCCCTACTTACATTGAACCAAGAAAATATAGAAAAGGATCAATTACTTCACCACTGGCACAAATCTGTAGACACAAAGTTCTAAAGATTCACACAGACTATAACACAAAGTTTCTATTGAATGCAAAACAAAATATCCATTGAATCGAAAAGGAGAGAGAAAGATATAACAGAGGAAAATAAGAAAAGAAAGAAATAACTTCTGTATTGAATTACTTCAGAATTTACAACCTTCCTAGAAAACCAGAATCCCTTTTCCATGGCCAAAACCATGTTCTTATAACAATTCATGTACATCCATACTTTGTCCCCAAGAAAAGAATATCCAAAAGGAATAATGTTTGTTGCAGATCCACTTTTGGAAAGTGACATGAAACAAACGCACTCATGAAAACTAGAGGTTCAAAAAGAAAATATTTCGTTAGTTCGAGCATGATTATTTTAGCAGGGGGCATCTCATGATTTTCTTCTTCATGTGGTCCTGCCATTTCCACCTTTTAACCACTTTCATAGCACTCAAGTGCTTACTGTAAGTTTTCTCCCTTTTTTATTGTATGCCCGATGAATTCCATTTTTTGATGATTAAACTTTACATCCCTTCAAACTTATCAATTTGGATCCATAATAAACCAAAAATGCATATCATGGGGAAACGACAAGAATATATAGAAAAAGAATGAAGAACGATCGATTTTTGTGTTTTACAGATCTCTGGTTCGTTAATGGCGTTAAAAACCATAAGAGTGTATTTGGCTATCTTTTCCCCCTTTTACATTCAAATTGCACCCTACACGTGGCAAGATCCAAGCGACGCACGAATCCCGGGATAAAACTACATTTCCCGACATTTAGGAGAAAAAGTGTGATTTCTCATTCTGCTCCGCCTCCCGCAACTCGCCAAAAGCCGGACACATGGTGCCATCTCGAGTGGTGAGGAAATGTGGTTCAAATCTTCTCAAAACCTCCAAAAAGCTCAAATTCTCAAAAACCTCCGCCGGCCCACTTTGACTTTTCAACGTGAACATGTGGCACACCACGATTGGAAAAAGGGGTCGTGGCTCAATTTGTAACATTTTAACCCTTTGGTGAAAAGGATCAAATTCTCAATTTCCCCCGCAGCCCGCTTGTTCGATTTCATCCTTCAACACGTGGCATCGCCTGACTGGGTGCGGGAATGCACTTCAATTTTATACTTTATCTATTTTTGAAAAGGGGAAAATTCCAACTTTTCCCTCGAAGGTCCGTGCCCCTGTCATTGTCCTTTCAACATAGGCTAGGTGTCCCTTTCTAATCTGCTACAGGCCTTAACTTATAAATTTCCCCTTCACATTAGCGGGGCCGCGGCCATTTTAGAACTTTTCGCCCTTTGTGGAAACAAGGCTAAAATTCCCAAAGTCCTCCGCCGGTCCGCCAAAGCACCTGTGAACTGAAAAATGGCCACATGTCCCTTTCTGATTCTTCAACACATGGCATCACCTAATTGGTTGTGGGGACATGCTTTGCTTTTTATCCATTTTGAAAAGGGAAAATTTCAACCTTTCCCCGAAATTCCATGCCTTTGCCATTGACTTTTCAACATGAACACATGTCCCTTTCGATTTTCTCATGGATTTCAACTCAAATTTATCCTTTCGCTTAGGCGGGGCCGCAAGTCATTTTAGAAATTTTCACCCTTTCGCCGTAATGCCTTAGAGAATAAAATGGATCCGTAGCCTCGAACTTCTGCCAAAACTGCTCCAACCAATCAGGGACCGGCAGGTATGCGGGACAAATATGAAATTTTTTCCAAAATCACCAAAAGTGATAAGTTCAAAAAGGAACCCGCCCTTGACCACATCCAATGGGAAAAAACACGTAGCTTCACCTTTCCGAGCAATAATTTGATGGGGAAAAGAATGTAGGAAGTTGCAGGAAATGGGAAAACACCATTTTTTCTCCCGATGAAGAATTTCTTTCTTTGCAAAAAGGTTAAAAATAGAGATGCAAGGTCCCACGCATTCCAAACACATAAAAGAAGAACTAAAATCATTTTCCATCCATTGAAAATAGGTAAAACATTTTAACGGCAGAAGACTGAGGAATTTTGATTAAAAATGTCATGGGAAATGAAAACGAGCATCTGAGGAGTTTAAAACATGAATTTCTTCTATGGCAGGACTCCAATTTTCACGTAATTAGATTTGAAAGGGTGGGGAAAATGAGAGGACAACTCACGCTCCTTCCGGGGATGATTTGGCGAGAGGAAAGAGGCAAAATCAAGAACCTTAGAGAATTCAGGGAATCGATTGAATCGGTGCCTTATCCAACGGGAAATGGAGTCAAAAAGAAGCAATACCAACACAGAAGAGAACACAGAAAGGAAACCAACCAAAACAAAAACAAGGAAAGAAAAACACTATACAAAATGTATAGAGGGACCGCTAAAACTCCTAGGTTTTGAACAACTTCAAAAATTTCCCACTATAAGGAAGTGGGAGAGGAGACCCATCCATGTAATCCAAGTAAAAAGAGTTCTCACTAGCAAAATGTTTAATTTTAAAAGGACCAAGCCAAAGGGAATCAAATTTACCATGGTTTCCTCAAGGTTCATGCCTTTTGTCCCAAAGAAGAACATTGTCTCCCACTTGAAAAATTTTGGGTTTATCCTTTTTGTCAAATAGATCTTTTACCTTGAGTTGATGAGTTGATATTATGTCAACCACTTGCAATTTGTCTTCATTCAACTTCTGGAGGTACATAATTCTTTTTTCCAATGAATTGGTAAAGTTGGCATCCTTAATGGCCTTCATCAAATGTAAGGCTGGCAGTTCCAATGTCACTGGCAGTTGAGCTTCAACTCCATATACCACTTGAAAAGGAGACATTCCAATGGCCCTCTTAGTGTAATCCTATCTGCCCATAAAGCATCGAGATAGTTTCTTATGTTAATTCCTCTTAGAGTCATTAACAAGCTTCTAAACAATGGTGACCAAGTTCTTGTTAGTTGATTATGTTTGTCCATTCCCTTAGGGATAGTAATCTGAAGAGTGGGAAAGGGAAATGCCATAGCCATAGCAAAAATCCATCATCTTAGTAGAAGAAAAAAAGTGGAAGCATTGTCGGTCTGACCTTTTTGGTATCCCAAACCTTATTAAGATGTGCTCCTTGATGAAGTTACATACTACTTGAAGTAGTACTAGTACTTTTAATGGAATGGCTTCCACCCACTTGGTGAAATAATCAAAGGGCATTCAAAACATGAGTATGCCCCGCACTTAAAGGTGGATTGAGTGTCCCAATCAAGTCCAAACCCCATTGTTGAAAAGGTTCCTCAATCACCACTGGTTTGAGAGGTAAAGCAGCTAATTTGGGTCTTCCAACAAAGTTTTGACATGCTTCACACTTGCCTACCCACTTTGATGCATCTTTGAATAGGGTAGACCAATAATACCTAGCACGGAGGATTTTTTGGCCATGACAAAGATAAGAGAAATGACCTCCACAGGCCTGGTCATGAAAGGATGAGAACAATTTCTTTTGCTACTCTTTGTCAACACATTTCAAAAACCTTCCATCTATCCCTCATTTGAACAATGCATTTTCCCACAACACATATTGCGCAGACCTTAATTTGATGGCTCTCTTATCCTTGGCACTCAAATGGGATGGACATTCTCCATAAGTAATAAAGTGTGCAATGCCATCATACCATTCGTCGGTTGAGCTAAGGAAAAGAACAATAGGGATATCAACTTCCTCCTTGGATAATTTGGTATCAACTCCTTCAGCAATGAGTTTACATAACCCCTTTCCTCGAACTAGCTTGGTGGGTTTGATGTCAAGATCATACTCCTAAACTTTGGCTACCCAATTGCCTCTCTTGGTTCCAAATTCTTGTTGTGTAAGAATGGATTTAATAGTTGTATCAGGCACAAGCACAATAGAATGAGAGTTGAGGATGTAAAAATGAAACTGCTTCACAACTTTGACCACTGTAAAAGCATGTTTCTCCATCATGGTGTACTTCAGCTCATGGGCTTTCAAAATATAACTCATGAATGTTATGGGGAGTTCATGACCTTCAACATTCTCCTAGGTTAACATAGCAGCTAGAGTACTTTTAGTAGCATAGCAATAGATAATTAATTCCTTGCTATAATCAAGGCATGCCAAGATTGGAGTCTTTGTTATAGCTCTCTTGATGTCTTCAAATGCAACCTTTCCTTCAGAGGACCAACCAAAAGTTTGCTTCCCTTTCATCATGTGAGCTATGTTCAAAGTAAGTTCAGCAAAATTAGGTATGAATCTTCTTAAGAAGTTGATCTTGCCAAAGAAAGAGTGCACTCCCTTCTTTCTTGTGGGGAGAGGGATCTGCAAAATCATATGGACTCTTTCTGGATCAATCTTGATTCCCTCCTTGGAGACAATGTGTCCCAATAATTTTCCTCGGTGAAACAAAAGACAGATTTATTGGGATTCAAGGAGATGCCATGCTCTCTACACTTTTGGAGGACAGTTTCAAGGTGTTGGAAATGATCATCTCTAGGTTTTTGAAAACACAATCAGATCATCAAGGTATACAACTATGCATTTTCCCTTGAGGTTTCCAAAGGCCAGTCCATTTCCCTCTGAAAGGTGGCACTAGCATTGATGAGGCCAAAAGGCATTCTCCTGTAAGAAAAGGTGCCCCAAGGAGTGGTAAAGGCAGTCTTATGCTGATCTGCAGACACTTACTTCTACTTGATTATATCCTGAGAATCCATCAAGCATGGACAACATTTCTGAACCTGTAACAACCTACAACACTTGATCCATTACAGGAGAGGATAATTATCCTTCAAAGAGGCTTGATTCAAATTCCTAAAATCAACACAAATTTGGATCTCACCATTCTTCTTCCTGACATGCACAATATTAGCAATCCATGTTGAATGGTGAATGGGGAAAATGATCTTAGCCTTCAATAACTTTTGGATCTCTTGAAATATTGTATCAGCAATTTTAGGGTTATCTCGCTCTCTTTTTTCCGGAAGGGCTTGATCCTGTGCTTTAGAGGAATGAAATGTTGCATCTATTTTGGCTGAAAAGCCTTGAGATCATCATAAGAATATGTCGAACATTAGTATACCCTTTCAATAGATTTGTTTTTTTCCTCTCCTCTTGTGTGCAAAGACTTTCCAATGTTTACCAGCATAGGTTTGTTAAGACTCCCAATGTTTATCTTTTCATAGTCAGCAAACTGCTGTTGAGATCCTTTAGAAGTTTTGGACTTGATGTACCTATCATGTTTATCAAATAACTCTTCCAAACTTACCATCCCTTTAGGTATCTTATTACCTTTTAGTTTTATGCAACCATCATGATCCATTTCTTCTTGGTTATCTTCTTCATTTGGAGGCACACACTCTCTAGGAAGATTCCCACTTCCTTCAAAGTACAACTGGTCAAAATTATCTCTAAGTTCAAGGAAGAAAATCAAGTGTTGATCATCATTAAAGACCTGCCAAATGTTTGCATTGTCAGGAACACTAGGCCTATGAATCATCTCAATGGTGAATTTATCTTGGGAGAAATCTAGATGAGGGATTAGTAGAGACCCCGAGACAGCCAAGGAATCATCCCTGGTGTTTCTTTCCCTTGGAATGGCTTCAATGGAAAAGGCATCAAGGAACTCAATAGAATCCCAGACCAAATTCATGTAATGTTTCAACCTTCTATTCTTCACTTGAAATAGATCTCGACTGTTTATAATCAGCTATGCATCTCCACGAGCAAGAAGATTTTTGATCTCTATCTCTTTTGTCATGCTTAAACCAAGGATGAGAGCCTCATACTCAAATTTGTATTATTTGTTTTTTCGAATTGGAGCTTGAAGGAGAAAGGATGATTTTTCCCTTCAGGAGAAATAAGCACCACACCAGCTCAACCCGGATGAGGAGCAGCTCCCATCAAACTCTAAAATCTAAACACCATTAGGATCAACAAACACTTCCTTACAAAGGTTAGCCTCATCTTGTGACATGATCATGTAGTTACCATGACCAATGTCCTCATAAAGTATTTGTGTCTTTGGGTCATCTATTTTTTGCACGATATATTTAGTTTGTTTTTGTTGGTCGTCAAATAGGACTTTACGAAGAGAAATAGTCGGGGACAAGAAGTCCTTCCTCTTTAATGGGAGAGGTTCCCTTGTTCGAAACAAACCTATTTACAAATATACAAAACATGATTTTCTTGTTGAACTTGGATATAATGAAAGTGTTTTCTATAAAGATCATCAATTACAAAAGGACTGAGGAATGGGAATACGAGAATGAGCGAAGGGCAACATTCATAATTATAGATGACAGAGTAATTATTTATGTATGCGAAGTTACAAGTGAATTGAAACAAGATCATTTGTATCATACTTAGTAAGATGAAATTTGAAAGACACAAAGTTCTATAAATAACATCTGCAAGAATACAAAGCTTCTTATCATAACACAGACAAATGATCTTGACAAGATTTAATGAAAAGCTTAGGGATAAAAGAGATCAGATAGACGAAGAATGAAAAGCCCTTCTGTATTGATTTATTTACACTTTCAGAAAATAAGCCAAGTTCTTCCTTTTTTCTCTTTTTGCAAAATGGCGAGGAGAGGCCATTATATAGCTTACAAATCAGTTACTCTTGGTAACTACTTCTTTTAACTAAAGATTAGTTAAGGATTGCCAATCGCAATACCTCAACTTATTACAATAAATCCGAGAAAAAGAATTGGAAGAGAAGAGAAGAATAAGGAGAAGAAGACAGGTGGTTATGACTGGGAGGGACCCACTGACTTCAAAATCCGCTGCCTGAATCTCTTCAATGCCTCGGCTATGTCTCTGCCACGGGGACTGACGTGTTGGCTGTAGACTGGGTCCAAAATCTGAGGCACTTCTCCATTTCCTTATCAAACTCGACATGAGTATGATAGTCTTTATTTGCTTCTTCAATGGCAGATTGAAGAGAGCAGATCTCCTTCATTTTCTCTTTGGAAATGGAGCTTTCCTTGAATAGATTATCTTTGAAACCTCCAAATAAAGCCGACCACTGTCATGAATCATCTGTGCCATTGGTGTAGGGTTTGCATCTGTCATCCTCGACCAAAAATCACCAAAGTCAAGGTGGCGAACCTCACTGTCCCCGATATCGGGAACGGCGGATTCTAGTGGTGAGACTTGTTCCTGACCACAAATTTAATCTTCATGTTGATAGTAATTTGGAGGGTGGAGCTGCAAGCTAGACTTCGGAAGGAATTACAGAGAGGAAAATGGATACCCAGCAGATTTTAGATTGCAAAGGTTCGAGCAAAAGATAGCATGAAAGCAGTGTGAAAAACGCATAGGGGGTTCGCTCGTTATATAGCCGTTTAGGAGAGAGAAAGGTAATAAATGCGCATTAAATACATACCTACCAATTTGAAAAGCAAGATATTCGGGTAGAGCGGGAAAAATTAGCACGAATGGCACTTGGGTTCATTTGGGACATGAGGGACGCGAAAGCGCGAAGTATGCGACTCTACCGATCGGGCGATAATGGAACAAAATGGTCCGAGCGAACTTGGGACATTTGGGACAAAAAGTTCCGACAGGCCCGAAAAGAACAGACTTCGGGTAAACCGGCCGATCGGGGAACAGAGGGCCCAATTGAACTTGGGACACGTGGGACAAAAATGTCAAGACAGTTGAAAAACACACAAAATGACCCAAAACGCAGATTTTCTCAATTTCTTGGCTTTTCACATTATCAGTACAACAGAGAAGACACTTAAAACTCAAAATTTTAAATTTTCACCTTCTTAAGAGTAGGGGAATTTTGAGTGGACAACAACTGGCTCCTTCTGGGGATGACTTGGCATAAATTCAAGGAATGAGACAAGGTAAGAACTTAGACAAACTCAGGAAGTAGACCAGTACCTTATCCATTGGGCCACGAGTCAAAAAGCAAACCAATACAGAGGACAACACACCAAAACAAAAGGAAAGAAAAACAAAAACGCTATACGAGTATACATAGGGACTCTCTAATCACCTATGACTTGAACAATTTCAGTCTCGCCCATTATAAGGAAGTGGGAGAGGGAACCATCCATATAATCAAGGTAAAAGAATTTTTACCAAATGAAGTGCCCGATCTTGAAAGGTCCGAGCCAAAGGGAATCAAACTTGCCATGGTTGTCACGAGGTTCATGCCTTTTATCCCATAACAAAACAATGTCTCCAACCTGGAAATCTCTGAACCTGGCTTTCTTATCAAACAGGACCTTAACTTTCTGCTGGTGAGCAGATATCTTATCAGCAACTTCCAATATGTTCTCATTCAATTTGTGTAGGTACATAATCCTCTTATCCAAAGCATCATTGAAACTGGTATCTTCAATGGCCTTCATTAGATGCAAGGCTGGCAGCTCCACTGTTACTGGCAATTGAGCTTCTACTCCATATACCACTTGAAAAGGAGACATTCCAATGGCTCTCTTAGGTGTGATCCTGTCTGCCCAAAGAGCATCATAGAGCTTCTTGTGCCAGTTTCGTTGGGACTCATTGACTAATTTCCTTATAATGGTCACCAAATTTTTATTAGTGGATTCTGCTTGTCCGTTTCCCTGAGGATAGTAATCTGAGGAGTGAGCCAGAGAGATGTCGTATCCATAACAAAAATCCATTATCTTGGTTGAAGAAAAATTTGAAGCATTATCTGTCACAATCTTGTTTGGCACACCATACCTTACCAAGATGTTTTCTTTGATGAAACTACACACCACTTCAGAAGTAGTACTCTTTACTGGAATAGCTTCTACCCATTTGGTGAAATAATTTGTGGCAGTTAATACATGAGTATGACCAGCACTAGAAGAGGGATTAAGTGTTCCAATGAAGTCCAAACCCCACTGTTGAAAAGGTTCTTCAATTACAACTGGCTTAAGAGGCAAAGAGGCCAATTTAGGTCTACCCACGAAAGTCTGACAAGCCTCACATTTATCAACCCACTTTGATGCATCTCTGAACAAGGTAGGCCAGTAATATCCTCCACGAAGTATCTTATGAGCAGTGACAGTTGATGAGTAATGCCCTCCACATGCCTGATCATGAAAAGCTGAGAGTAGCTTTTTCTGTTGTTCCTTGTCCACACATTTCAAAAACCTTCCATCTAACCCACGTTTGAACAAGGCGTTTTCCCACAACACATATTGTCAGACGACTTAGTTTAACAAATCCTCTTTTCTTTGGCGAGTTAAATGAGAGGGGCATTCTCCATAGGTGAGAAAATGAGCGATATCAGCATACCATTCATCAACTGAGCTAAGAAACAGAACGGTAGGAAGGCCAACTTTATCCTCCAGTAACTCATGTCTAGCTCCTTCAGCAATGAGCTCACAAAGGCCTTTTCCACGGACGAGCTTGGTCGGTTTGATGTCAATATCATATTCTTGGACCTTGGCCACCCAATTCCCTCTCTTGGATCCAAATTCCTGTTGTGTGAGAATTGACTTAACAGTTGTATCTGGTACCAACACAGTGGAGTGGGAGTTAAGAATGTAAAAACGAAACTGCTTGACAGCTTTAACCACTGCAAAAGCATGTTTTTCCATCATAGTGTATTTTAACTCATGATCCTTTAGAATATAGCTCATAAAGGTGATTGGGAGTTCATGCTCATTAGAATCTTCCTGAGTCAAAACAGCAGCCAAGGTATTATCTGTGGCGTAGCAATAGATAATAAAATCTTTGCTGAAATCTGGACATGCTAAAACAGGGGTTTTAGCAATGGCTCTTTTAATACCTTCAAAGGATTATTTTCCTTCAGGAGACCAACCAAACGTTTGTTTGCCTTTCATCATTTGGGAAATATTCAAAGTTAGCTCAGCAAAATCAAGGATGAACCTTCTCAAAAAGTTAATCTTACCAAAGAAAGAATGCACGCCTTTTTTGCTGGTTGGGAGAGGAATTTGCTGAATAGCTTGAACTCGCTCAGGATCAATCTTAATACCATCTTTGGAGACGATGTGCCCTAATAATTTCCCCTCTGTGACACAAAAGACAAATTTTTAGGATTCAAAGAGATCCCATGTTCTCTACATCTTAGCAGAACTGTCTCCAGGTGTTGAAAATGATCTGCCCTTGTTTTAGAATACACAGTCAAGTCATCAAGGTATACAACAATACACTTCCCTTTCAAACTTCCAAAGGCTAGATCCATAGCCCTCTGAAAAGTAGCACCAGCATTAATGAGCCCAAAAGGCATTCTTTTGTAAGCAAAGGTACCCCAAGGGGTAGTGAAAGCTGTTTTGTGTTGATCTGTAGTATTAACTTCTACCTGATTATATCCTAAGAATCCATCAAGCATAGACAACATTTCAGATCCTGTTACTGCTTGTAAGACCTGATCCATCATAGGTAAAGGGTAATTATCTTTCAAGGAAGCTTGATTTAGATTCTGAAGTCAACATAGATACTGAATCTCACCATTTTTCTTTCTAACAGGTACAATATTGGCAATCCATGTTGAATGATGGATAGGAAAAATGATTTTGGCTTTCAACAACTTCTGTATTTCTTGAAAAATGGTGTCAGCTATTTTAGGATTGTATTGCCTCTGCTTCTGTTTAAAAGGCTTAATTCCAGGTTTGAGAGGAATAAAATGTTGCATTTCTTTTGGTTGGAAAGCTTTTAAATCTTCATAAGAGTAGGCAAGAACATCCTTATACCTCTTTAAAAGATCAATTGCTTTCTTCCTCTCATCTATTGTGCAACATTTTCCAATGTTCACGAGCTTAGGGTCAGTAGAACTCCCAATATTAATTTTTTCATACTCAGCTGATTATTGAGGTCCAGTAGAAGCTCTAGACTTTACATACCTGTCGTGTTTATCAAATAGTTCCTCTAAACTCACCAATCCTTTAGGAATCTTGTTTCCCTTGAGTTTGATGCATCCATCTTGATCCGTTTCTTCTCCTTGGGTGACTGCTTTGTCAAAGGGCACACTTTCACGAGGCAGGTTATCACTTCCTTCAAAGTACAGCTATTCAAAATTATCCTTGATTTCTAAGAAAGAAAGCAAGTGTTGATCATCATTGAAAAATTGCCAGTTATTTGTATTATCAGGTACACTAGGTTGATGAATCATCTCAACGGTGAACTTATCTTGAGAAAAGTCAGGATGAGGTATCAGTAGTGACCCTAAAACTGCTAGTGAATCAGCCCTGGTGTTCTTCTCCCTAGGTATGGCTTCGATGGAGAAAGCATCGAGAAATTCAATGGAATCCCAAACCTGATTCCTGTAATGTTTCAGCCTTCCATTTTTCACCTGGAAAAGGTTTCTAACTTGCTTTACAATCAATTCCGCATCACCACGAGCTAGAAGATTCTTCACACCTTGTTCTTTTGCCACACTGTAGTCCAAGAATGAGAGCCTCATACTCTGCTGTATTATTGGTATTTTCAAATTGCAACTTGAATGAGAAAGGATGAAGGCTTCCTTCAGGTGACACCAGTATGACACCAGCTCCAGAACCAGCTGAGGAACAACTTCCATCAAAATCTAAAATCCAAACACCATTAGGATCTTTAGGTGACACTTTGGGGAGTTAGATTTCTTTAGGAGACATAATCATGTAGTTGTCATGCCCCATATCCTCATAGAGTATTTGTGCTTTGGGATCATCCGTTTTTTGTACAATATACTCATATTGCTTCTCGAGCAAAGAACTTCTTCATTTTCCATTAACAGGTATGAGGGCATGCGACCAATCCATTTGAATTTCTCCACCCAAATCCTTACATAAGTTTCTACTTAGCAACATCCCGTATGAAGGAGGAATATATGCTACTAAGATAGTAGCCAAAACTCTCTTCTCAGGAAAAGCAGCAAAAGCCACTTGTGCATCTTTAATTCTTCCGACCAAGGGCACTTCCTTACTCTCCAGAGAGATAACAAGATCCATAAGTGCGTGTGAGAGTCAAGCATAAGGAATTAGCTACTTTAGCAAGCATCACATTGTCGATTCTCCCGAGTCTATGACATAATTCATGAGTCTATGGCCAGCTATAAGAAGTGTCACATAGAATGGCTTGATTTTGTCATTGGGCGAGGTGACAGCAATGCTACCGAGTTAGGATGTGGTGCGGGGGAGGAGGGGTAAAAGGCCTTTAGAGGTAGTTTTAGAATGGGAGTTGACAAAGTGAATCATTTTAGCAAAAGCATTGGGATGGGTTTGATAATACTCAGCCTCTAAGATTTGAACCTTAGTCTTTTTTAGGTGGTCAATAATATCAAAAGACCCAGAAGTGGACGGGTTATCATCACTTGAGATCCTAGGTTTATCAATTTTAGGGGAAAAAGAAGAAAATTTAGTGGTAGAATTGATAGGACTCACCTTTGGTGTAGATGAAATGGGGATAGGAGATCCTCTCTTTGCAATTACGGGGATAGTTGCCGGCTGCTCCTTAGATTTCTTGGTGGGCTGCATCACTTTCTCCCTCTGATTTGTCTACTCTCGAGTCATGACAGCGTATGATTTGCTATTCATGTCTACTATTACTTCATCATAATCATCTCCATCATCAATGCCCTCAGTGGTGAAGAAATTAACTTGAGATCCCTCAAGTTCATCTGCTTGCTTCATCATCTACTTCTTCCACAAACTCCTTGCAATCTTCATTATCCTCCTCATCATCTGGTTCCTCAACTTCACAAGTTGCATTGACAAGAACTTTAACAGGAGGTCCTTCAAGCGCTAGCCTTGTTTGAGAAGCGGGCAAACGATTTCTGGGCTGAAAATTCCTCCTTGGAACATCAGCATAGGGAGCATCTTTGGCTAATTGCTTCTTAATGGCGATGAGATCATTTGCAAGTTTTTGAACCAATGGATCAGTATTAGGTCCGGGAGTGGAAGAGGAGGAAGAAGCAGACTTAGATTTGGAAGGGTCTCTCCTCAACTTCCTTGACATGATTAAATCATCTTCGACACTAACAGCAAGAGTTTGATCCTCAACTAATGTTGCGAGATTAGCCCTTCTCAGTGCATAACTAACTTCAGGTGATTGGGCATTTAGGAAGAAACATTTTTGGATTTGATCTACAGGTCGAGTATTTGGTCGAATTTTATTAATCAACCTGTTGAATCGGGCCACAAATTCTCTCATGGGCTCTTGTGAATCTTTCTTTATTTGAGAGATTTGGGCTAGCAAGGCATGCACATCTTCTGCTGGTTTGAAACGGTTTTCAAACCTAGTTCTCATTGTGTCCCAGCTAGTGATAGCACCAGCTGGAAGGTGATAGAACCAATCAGCAGCATTATCTTGTAAAGTCTCAATGAAAAGTCTCACGGAGACATCTTCATGTTCAACTCCCAGAACTCCACATGCAACTATGAAGGCTGCGATGTGTTCATCAGGATGCACTTTACCATCACCTTTGAATTTAGGGAAGTTCTTACGGTTACCTCTGGGTAACTCATGCAAAGGCTGAGGGAGGGCAAGGGGCCCGACACGATGACCCCAGGGCAATGTGGTACCGCCATTCTTGGGAAAATGGCTTGAAGAGGAATGGCAACACCAGTAAGAATCAAAACTCAAAGATTAGGACTAATTGACTCTAAGGAATACCACCCGTAGGAATTCTATCTTGGACCAGGTGGAGTACTTGTTGAACGAATATTTCTATTTCTTGTTGAAGGGAAAGGAAAACCCTGCTTTGCTCAAAAAGTGGCGAGAATCTTGATACCAGGGCCCTTCTCCCTCGAGTAAAACGCGAAGTCGCCGGATCAAAGGATGATCAATAATTACAAAGCGGAATATGATTTTCCCAGGTTGAGTCGCCAAAAAAGCTGTTGGTCGTCAAATAGGACTTTACGAAGAGCAACAGTCAGGGGACAAGAAGTCCCTCCTCTTTAATGGGAGAGGTTCCCTTATTCAGAAACGAACCTATTTACAAATATACAAAACATGATTTTCTTGTTGAACTTGGATATAATGAAAGTGTTTTCTATAAAGATCATCAATTACAAAAGGACTGAGGAATGAGAATATGAGAATGAGCAGAAGGGCAACATTCAGAATTATAGATGACAGAGTAATTCTTTATGTATGCGAAGTTACAGTGAATTGAAACAAGATCATTTGTATCATACTTAGTAAGATGAAATTTGAAAGACACAAAGTTCTATAAATAACATCTGCAAGAATACAAAGCTTCTTATCATAACACAGACAAATGATCTTAACAAGATTAAATGAAAAGCTTAGGGATAAAAGAGATCAGATAGACGAAGAATGAAAATCCCTTCTGTATTGATTTATTTACACTTTAAAAAATAAGCCAAGTTCTTCCTTTTTTTCTCTTTTTGCAAAATGGCAAGGAGAGGCCATTATATAGCTTACAAATCAGTTACTCTTGGTAACTACTTCTTTTAACTAAAGATTAGTTAAGGATTTCCAATCGCAATACCTCAACTTATTACAATAAATCCGAGAGAAAGAATTGGAAGAGAAGAGAAGAATAAGGAGAAGAAGACAGGTGGTTATGACTGGGAGGGACCCATTGACTTCAAAATCCATTGCCTGAATCTCTTCAATGCCTCGGCTATGTCTCTGCCACGAGGGACTGACGTGTTGGCTGTAGACTGGGTCCAAAATCCGAGGCACTTCTCCATTTCCTTATCAAACTCGACATGAGTATGATAGTCTTTATTTGCTTCTTCAATGGCAGATTGAAGAGAGCAGATCTCCTTCATTTTCTCTTTGGAAATGGAGCTTTCCTTGAATAGATTATCTTTGAAACCTCCAGCGAAAGCCAGACCACTGTCGTGAATCATCTGTGCCATTGGTGTAGGGTTTGCATCTGTCATCCTCGACCAAAAATCACCAAAGTCAAGGTGGCGAACCTCACTGTCCCCGATATCGGGAATGGCGGATTCTAGTGGTGAGACTTGTTCCTGACCCTGAAATTTAATCTTCATGTTGATAGTAATTCGGAGGGCGGAGCTGCAAGCTAGACTTGGGAAGGAATTGCAGAGGAAAATGGATACGCGCGCAGGAATTTAGATTGCAAAGGTTCGAGCAAAAGATAGCATGAAAGCGGTGTGAAAAATGCATAGGGATTCGCTCGTTATATAGCCGTTTAGGAGAGAGAAAGGTAATAAATGCTCATTAAATACATACCTACCAATTTGAAAAGCAAGATATTTGGGTAGAGCGGGAAAAATTAGCACGAATGGCACTTGGGTTCATTTGGGACATGAGGGACGCGAAAGCACGAAGTACGCGACTCGGCCGATTCGGGCGATGCAGGGAAAAGACGCATAAATGCTCTTGGAACACGTGGGACAAAATTACACTAAGTACGCAACTCGGCCAATTCGGGCGATGCAGGAAAAGACACACAAATTCTCTTGGAACACATAGGAAAAAAGTACGTGAAGTACGTGACTCGGCCGATCGAGCGATAATGGAGCAGTGGTCCGGTGAACTTGGGACATTTGGGACAAAAAGTTCCGACGGGCTGAAAAGAACAGACTTTGGGTAAACCGCCGATCGGGAACAAAGACCCAATTAAACTTAGGGACACGCAGGACAAAAATGTCCGACAGGCCCGAAAAACACAAAATGACCCAAAACGTAGATTTTCTCAATTTCTTGGCTTTTCACATAATCGATACAACGAGAAGACACTCAAAACTCAAAATTTTAAATTTTCACCTTCTTAAGAGTAGGGGAATTTTGAGTGGACAACGATTTTCAAGCGAGTAGCTTCTTCATGTTCCCATTCACTCGAATAAGAGCATGTGACCAATCCATCATGATTTCTCCTCCAACATTTTTGCAAAATATTATACTCAACAACATGTCGTAGGAAGGGGGAATATCAACTACCAAAATGGTGGCTAAAACTCTCTTCTCTGGAAAAGCAACAAAGGCTACTTGTGCATCCTTGATCCTTCTAACCAATGGCACTTCTCTACTTTCCATTGAATAACGTGAACCAAAATTTTGGGTTAGGGTTAAGCCTAGGGCATGAGCTACCTTAGCAGACATCACATTATCTGAAGCACCATAATCAATAACACAATTGTTGAGTTTGTGGCCAGCTATGAGGAGAGTGACATAAAATGGTTCGATCTTCCCATCAGATGAAGTGATTGCTGCCACGAGGCTTGGTTGAGATGAAGGAGAAGGAGTGGGCAAGAGACCTTTAGAACTAGGGTATGAAGGCTTGGATTTGGAGTTTACAAAGTCTACCATCTTAGCAAAGGCCTTGGGATGGGTTTGGTAGAATTCAGCTTCTGAGATCTGGACCTTAGTTTTCTTGAGATGGTCAATAATGTCAAAAGAACCAGAGGTAGATGGAGCATCATTGATAGGAGTAGATGAAAACTTTTGACTTATCAACTCTATCATTTGAAGGGTAAGAAGTTTTAGGAGCAGAAACAGAGGAGGAAGGGACAATAGAACTTACCTTGGATGTGGAAGAAGTTGGAATAGGAGCTCCTCTCCTTGCAATCACTAGAATGACCGTAGGAGGCTCCTTAGATCTTTTAGCAGGCTACACCACTTTCTCCTTCTTGTTGGCTTGCTCACGAGTCATGATAGCATATGATTCATTGTTCATCTCTGCAACTCTTTCTTCATAATCATCCTCTTCATCTAAACCTTTAGTGGTGAGAAAATGAACATGATATCCACTCAACTCTTATAATTCTTCATCACTTCCTCTTCATGTTATTCACATATTTCATCCTCGTCCTCGTCATCATGCTCCAACACTTCACATGTTGCATTCACTAGAACTTTAACAGTGGGCCTTCAATTGCCAATCCGGTATGAGTAGAGGGAAACTGATTCTGGGCTGAACGTTCTTCCTAGGAACATCCTTATAAGGAGCATGTTGGGAAAACTGATCCTTGAGAGCAATAAGATCATTAGTGTTAGGTTGTGGAGCCTATTTTTCATGTGTGAAAGTGTTGAAGACTGTACACTAAGAGTACTGTACACTTTTCATGTATCCTCGCCATAAAAATTTTGGCCTCGAAAAATGCACCCGACATATCGGGAAACGTGCTTTTCTCATATGGGCGAGTTTTTTTACCCATAGGTTTATGGGATAGGTTTTCCCATGGTTTTGATACCCACGGTTTTGTAAAACTGCTTAAGCAGTTGTCTATTTATATGGTCTTATGCATATGATAGATGCACAAGCAAATGTATTACAGATGTGTTTTGAATTCGGCTGTGAATTCTGTAGAGTTTGTTGAGCATAGCTCCAAACGGATCTGGGTATTGTATTGAGAGAGTGGTGGCTTGTAATAAAATCTGAGCAAGTGATTCTTGGTGGACGTAGCCCAAATTGGGTGAACCACGTTAAATACTATCTCTTTGTGTTGTGTTATTTTATTTTGTAATTTTATTTGAGATCTGTAATAATTTCTGCATATTAGTTTCTCTTTGTTGCAATTCTATGAGGGATTATTCCGCATATTTTATCTCTTATTTCCTAACAATTAGCAAGTTTCTATACTAAGCGATCTCGTATTAGCTCCAGGAGAAGATGTGGAAGAAGGAGATGCTTTGGATTTAGATGAATCTCCTTAGCTTTCCAAACATAATCGATCATCTTCAACACTAACAAAAGTCTCTTATCAACATCCAAGGTGGCAAGATTATCTCTCCTAAGTGCATAGCTCACTTGAGCGATTGGGCATTAAGGAAGAAACATTTTTAATCTGATCCATAGGGCGTGTGTTTTGTGGGATCTTTTTAACCAGTCTGTTGAATTTGGCCACAAATTCCCTCATGGGCTCGTGTGACTCTTTCTTGATTTGATAAATATGGGCCAAGAGGGCATGTACATCCTCAACAGTTTGAAACAAACGCTCAAGCTCAAACTGGGTCATCATGGTATTCTAATTAGTGATGGATCTAGCAGGGAGATGATAGAACCAATTAGTAGCATTATCTTGCAATGTCTCCACAAAAATTCTAATGGATATATCCTCATGTTCAACTCCGAGAACAATACAAGCAACAATGAAGGCCGTAATATGTTCATCTGGATGAACCTTCCCATCACCTCTGAATTTAGGGAAATTCTTTCTATTGCCTCTAGGCAATTCATACAATGGCCGGGAAGAGCAAGAGGCCCAACCCTTTGGCCCTAAGGCAAAAGAGCTTCCATCCTTAGAAGATTGTTTAGAGAGGAACTGAAACACCAACGAGAATCAAAGCATGTAAATTATGACTAATTTGATCTTGAGGCATGTCACTCCCATAAGTTCTAACTCTAGCGAAGGAGTGATTACAAACCTTGTTCCTCTTCTTTTTCTTGTTGATGAAGGGAGAGAGAAACCTTGATGATCCGAAGTTGGAAATGAGGGTCTTCTTCCCCAGGGTTCTTCTAACCCGTGTATCTTGGAGTCACCAGGTTCAAAGATGATCAAAAATTTGTTATTCAAAAACTGGAATCCATTTGTAATGAATTCCCAGTGAGTCACCAAAAGCATTGGGTTTTAGAATGGAACATGGGTTGAAACCACGGTCAGGGGGACAACAAGTCCCTCCTCTTTAATGGAAGAGGTTCCCTTATTGAAAGTAGGAAAAACAAATGTACATGTATATACAACTCTCAATGTTTGGACCCTAATATACTTGGAATGTTTTCATACTTAAAATATTATCTCATTATGAAATATATCTTAGTGCTCCATTTGTATGGGTGAATAATAATTACATGTGTAATTATTATTATGGTAAATTAGTGAAAGTACATTTACTATGTAAATGTAAATAGTAAATGTAAAATGTGGTTAGTATGTGGTAAGTTAGTAAGTTAGAATAATAAAACAATTAGTGTTGTTTTATTATTATATTGGTGAGAGGTTGAAACCATATGGGTGTATAGTTGTATATGAAGACAAAGGTTGTTGTGAGGATTGTTATTATACATCTCCTATATAATGGAGTGTATTGAAATAGTGAATTAATTAAAAATATAATATAGAGTTGTTGATTTCAATTATTGTCTGTGTAGCTATTTCATGGATTCTTTGTATTAGATCAGAGTAATTTCTACATTATCAATCAGAAGGAATAGAAGAATATGGAGATGGGAGAAGGAAGAAAACAACAATGCTTTTGGGAAATATAGATAACAGAGTATCTCCCTACTTACATTGAACCAAGAAAATATAGAAAATGATCAATTACTTCACCACCGGCGCAAATCTGCAAACACAAAGTTCTAAAGATTCACACAGACTAGAACACAAAGTTTCTATTGAATGCAAAACAAAAGATCCATTGAATTGAGCAAGGAGAGAGAAAGATATAACAGAGAAAATAAGAAAAGAAAGAAAGAACTTCTGTATTGAATTACTTCAGAATTTACAACCTTCCCAAAAAACCAGAATCCCTTTTCCATGGCCAAAACCATGTTCTTATAACAATTCGTGTACATCCATACTTTGTCCCCAAGAAAAGAATATCCAAAAGGAATAATGTTTGTTGCAGATCCGCTTTTGGAAAGTGACATGAAACAAACACACTCATGAAAACTAGAGGTTCAAAAGGTGAATATTTCGTTAGTTTGAGCATGATTATTTTAGCGGGGGCATCTCATGATTTTCTTCTTCATGTGGTCCTGCCATTTCCACCTTTTAACCACTTTCATAACACTCAAGTGCTTACTTGGTAATTTTTCTCCCTTTTTTATCATGTATGCCCGATAAACTCCATTTTCTAATGATTAAACTTTACATCCCTTCAAACTTATCAATTTGGCTCCATAATAAACCAAAAATGCATCTCATGGGGAAATGACAAGAATATAGAGAAAAAGAATGAAGAATGATCCATTTTTGTGTTTTGCAGAGCTCTGGTTCATTAATGGCGTTAAAAACCAGATGAGTGTATTTGGCTATCTTTTCCCCCTTTTACCTTCAAATTTGGACCCTACACGTGGCAAGATCCAAGCAACGACGGCCCCTTGGGGGAGAAAACTACATTTCCTGACATTTGGGAGAAAAAGCACGATTTCTCATTTTGCTCCGCCTCCCGCAGCTCTGCCAAAAGCCGAACACGTGGCACCATTTGAGTGGCTAAGGAAATGCGGTTCAAATCTGCCATTTAAACTATTTTTAACAAAAATCTCAAATTCTCAAAACCTCCATTGGCCGCTTTGACTTTTCAACATGAACATGTGGCACACCACGATTGGAAAAAGGGGTCGCGGCTCAATTTGCAACATTTTAACCTTTTGGTGAAAAAGGCTCAAATTCTCAATTTCCCCAAGCCCGTTGTTCCGATTTCATCCTTCAACACGTGGCATCGCCTGACTAGGTGCGGGAATGTGCTTCAGTTTTATACTTTATCTATTTTTGAAAAGGGAAAAAAATCCAACTTTTCCCCCAAAGGTCTGTACCACTGCTGTTGACCTTTCAAAATAGGCCAGTGTCCCTTTCTAATTTGTTGCGGGCCTTAACTTAGAAATTTTCCCTTCACATGAGTGGGGTCGCGGGCCATTTTAGAACTTTTCACCCTTTGTGGAAACAAGGCTAAAATTCCCAAAGTCCTCCGTCGATCCGCCAAAGCGCCTGTGAACTGAAAAATGGCCACGTGTCCCTTTCTGATTCTTTAACACATGGCATCACCTGATTGGTTGCGGGGACATGCTTCACTTTTTATCTATTTTGAAAAGGGAAAAATTCCAACCTTTCCCCAAAAGTCCATGCCTCCGCCATTGAATTTTCAACATGAACACGTGTCCCTTTCTAATTTGCTACGATTTCAACTCAAATTTATCCTTTTGCTTGGGGGGCCGCAGTCATTTTAGAACTTTTCACCCTTTCGCCATAATGCCTTAGAGAATAAAATGGATCTTTCGCCTGAACTTCCACCAAAACTGCTCCAACTAATCAGGGACCAACGGGGATGTGGGGCAAATCTGACATTTGTTCCAAAATCACCAAAAGTGATAAGTTCAAAAAGGAACCCGCCCGACCGCATCCAATGGGAAAAAATGTGTAGCTTCACCTTTCCAAGCAAGAATTTGACAGGGGAAAAGAACGTAGGAAGTTATAGGAAACAGAAAACACCATTTTTCTCCCGATGAAGAATTTCTTTCTCTGCAAAAGGTTAAAAAGAGAGATGCAAGGTCCCATGCATTCCAAACACATAAAAGTGGAAAATGAAAACAAGCATCTAAGGAGTTTAAAACATGAATTTCTTCTATGGCGGTCTCCAATTTTCACGAAATTAGATTTGAAAGGGTGGGGAAAAATGAGAGGACAACACAACTTTGAGGGCTCTAGATTTATGAAGCTTGGATCTTAAACCTAGTTTTGTGTTTCAAACCTATATGGGGGTTATTCCCAATGTATGCTAGGGAAATTTGGGAGAGCTTTTTTTTCCTTTTGAGTGATTTATTGCTTTGTTTTAGTTTGATTTCCAACTTTGAGGGCTCTTGATTTATGAATCTGGACTCTTGAACCTAGTGTTATGTTTCAGACCTATATAGGGGTTACTCCCAATGTATGCTAGGGAAATTTAGGAGAGCTTTGTTTTCCTTTAGAGTAATTTATAATTAAGGAGTTATTGTAAGTGCCAAGTGTTGTCGGTGAGTAAATGAGTGTATTATATTTTCTTATATAGGGTTTTGTGGATATAATTTTTCATTAAGGCCAATCCATAGTAAAAATACCAACTAGAAAAGATACCCAAATTGGTAAATTAATCATTGGGTGGCCCTAGATGGGACTATTTTTCCCAGGAACAAACATGTTAGGCCAATTTTGTCCTACTAGAAAATTTGGTAATTGGTCCACGAGAGAGATACAATGTTGTAAAGTTTTGTACATGACAATTAGGATAATTGGATTGCTTGTGAATTATATGAGAATTTTTGTAAGTGGTTGAGCGGTACAATGAGAAGATAAAGTCTTGCAATAGGACTAGAGATGGACCAAGATATAACAATTAAGATCGAATAGGTGTCAATATTGACATTATCAAGTAATAAGTTGCCAAATTTAGGTGTCTACACAATTTTACCTTATTTTTTCTCCCGAGATCTCCATTTCTTTGGAGCGTATGGTGACATCGATGTTTTTCAGGGAGCATCTCCACTAGGCCCCAAAGCAGAGGACCTCGGATATATGGGTCCCTTTGGCTTTGATAATTTTTGCGAGAGATTTGAGTGAGTGGAAAAAGGCAACGTAAAATTGATTCATTGAATTTGATATCCCTATGAATTGTCAATGATTTTCGGGGATTAAAATGATAGAAATATGTTCTTCGAGATCTACCGATCAATCAACAATGTATGTTGTTTTCAATTTTTTCCATGGATTAAATCCAATGTGTAATCCTTACTTGTTGATTGTGTTATTTTCAATGTTTGTCACAAATTGAGACATTCTTATTAACAACCTTTTATATTCCATGACTCCCATTAATTTAACTTAAACTTGACAATATAATTTGTCCTTTAAGTCAAGAAGAATATAGCACAACTAAGTCACCTTTACATTGTATGTTGTAAAGGTGACACGTGAATTAATCTCGACTCATGTTTTCAAAAATTAGGCAAAAATTGTGGTGACACTAACATGCCTTAAGGTCCAACACTTAAAGAAAATGAGATTAGCGAAAATGTTGGAATGCATGTACCATATTTTTTTATTGAAACACACTTTTATATTGATAAGATCAATAAAAGTACATAGGTTTTCCAACCAAAAATTCGAGTGGAAAACTCACACCCACAAAATCCACACCACGCACACACGTCCAATAGGAAAACAAAAGTACATGAAAAAATAAGTCATAGTAGTGACAAAGTCACAGAGCATTAGGCAAAGCAGCGACGAACATGGCAGGAGGAGGATGAGGCAGCGGTAGTGACATGCGTGAAGTGTCCCCCCAACCCGTAGCAGGGATGTTCGGAGATTATGGTGAAGGATCCCACCCATCGCCCGATCACAAAGTGGATGGATCTACCGATTCGAGAGAAATAAGCAAGAGCCAAACGAGGAAATTTAATAGGGGCACACCCATGCTAGAACCAAAAGCCGGAGAGGAATACACCAACCAAAACCGCTGCCACTGTTTTGACCGAGGGGAGGATCCCCAAAAACCATCACCATTGTGGGGACGAAGAGGACATACCCAACCATCGCCATCGAGCCGCTGGAAAATACCATTGGTATGCCGGTGAGGAGGGGAGGAACTGCGATGAGCATGAGCACGTTGTCGCCGGCAAGCTCCTTTCCCCGCAAGACGAGGCCAAGGATGATGCGAGGACCGACACCATAGAAGTGAGTGGCGGCGCGGTGGGGATGGAACTCTGCTAACAGAGCACGGAACGCTACCCCAATGAGCGAGAAGATCCTGAAGATGTTCCACTTCTAAGCATACTTTCTATGCCTAAACCTAGATCTGAAGCAACACATGAGCAATAATACCATTTTTAGCATAAATATAAAACTCTAGGATAAGTGAAGTGGGATTAAAAATAGATTCATTTCTAATCTTCCATATTTCAAAAATAAGTTCAACACGAAAAATTTGTTGAATTTTTCAGGGAGCTAGGCCGAGTCCCCCAATAAAACAATTTTCCAGGTGAAGGGTTCGGGGAGAAAAGGTTGGAAGAGGGATTGAGTCTACTTCAGGAAGACTGAGAAAGTGGGAAAACCTAGAATAAATGCATGAGCATTTCGAGCACGCCGACAAACAAGACACAAGGGATTAACAACCCCAAGATGTTAAAGACGCTTTCCAACCGGCAAACCCTGGTAAAGTAAGCACCAAAGGAAATAAGTCTTCTTTGGTTCTAAGAGAGCTTTCCAAATGTGTGTGAATCTACACTTCCAAACCCCTGTGGGTGTATTTAATATTCCAAGATGTGTTCAACTTATCAAAAGGAATGTGTTGAGGCATAATAAGTTGGAAACCGAGGCGGGGTTTATACCGACTAAAAGAAGTTACATTGGGCCAATGCCAATCACACCACCATTGAGCCGGGGGCAACACCAATTTTTTGAAGCATCTCATCAGGTATGGCAAACTATATTTCCTGAATAGACTCCTTATCTCCATTATTGAGAGAAAATTGAGATTTAATAAGGACCCAAGGCTTCTAAGAATGGGTGGCTTTACAAAATAGATCCCCCAACTTAGTGATGTCATGGTTAAATAGTCGAAGGCTTTTAATCCATGGAACCATAGCAAAAGGAACATTTTGAAAATTGATAACAAAAGACCACCATAGGGATTGAGAATTAATAGACAACCCGATCCTAAAACCATCCCCCACCCATCTTAGGTGGGGTTTGATCAATTCCCAAGCTTTCCAAATACTCTTTACAATAAATGAACCTCCTATCTTGACAGGAACAGGGAAAGAGCAACATACTTTACTGCAAACACAATTTTTTCCAAGATTTTTTTCCAAATGGAGCCTCTTGACAAATACAATGGCAGAGTAAAATTTTCCAGCCTCTTGACCTTCTAAACCTTGGATAATCCACTTGACACTAAGAGCAATGCCCTGAAGCCAAATATCAATGAGACCTAACCCACATGCATCTTTGGGAGAACAAAAAATTTCTCAAAACACTATGTGGAAGCCCTTGTGATTAGTAGAGTTAGCCCACAAGAAATCACGAAGAATCTTTTCCAGCTTAGCATACACAGCTTTTGAAGGTTCCCAACAGAAGAATAATAGACATGGGTAGTAGCAAGCACCTTAGAGAAAATCGGGACTTGTCGGCCAAAGAAAGGGGCTTGGTAATCCAATAAACAATTTTTTCAACTCACTGGACAACATAAGACCACAAAGTAGCAGGAGTAGCCTGAAAATCAAAGGGAATGCCCAAAAACTTGAACTAAACCCCTGGTTGAATCCACTGCCAAGCATAACCTGCAAGCCAAGGAGGAATAGGATCCATAGATTGTTTGTAACATTGAGTTTTAGCCCACTGAATGGAGGACCCTGAAGCCAAAAAAATATGTCTAGACACTACAAAGTGGAAGAAACATCCTCTTCATCCTCATTCATAGTTAAGGAGTCGTCAACAAAATGTCCATTAATAAGCTGCAAATCAGAGTTAGGAAGAGAAATGCCCTTAACCAACCCTTGGGAAGCAAACTTAACCAGAAGGTAGTTGAACCCCTCCGCAGCAAGCAAATAAAGCGATGAAGCTAAGGGACAACCATGTCGAATAGATTTGTGCAACTCAAACATATCAGAGTGAACTCCATTAATGGTAAGCCTAACATTAGCATCCTGGAAAAGCATATTGACAGACTAGATGAACCTGGGGCTGAAACCAAGAGCTTGTAGCATAGCAATAATAAAAGAGCATTCAATCCTATCATAAGCTTTTTCAAATTCAATTTTGATAAAAAAAAAAGGCCCTTTTGACGAGAAACTCGGGCCCATTCCATACCTTCCCAAACTACAATTATATTATCCGAATGAACCTATTCGTGATGAATCCAGTCTGTTTAAGGCTCACAATAAGAGGCAAAAGATTACGAATCCAGAGAGCTAAGGCTTTGGCAATGATCTTGTAAGAGACATTTAAAAGAGTAATTGGCCTCCAATTGGTGATGAGTTTGAGATCTCCAGCCTTGGGGATGAATTTAATATTTTCTTGATTTATCAAAGCCCCAAGAGAATTATTGGCCATCGCTTCACAATATACATGATGAAGGTCAAGACCAACAGTATCCCATAACACTTGATAAAATTCACATGGAAATCCATCAATACCAAGAGCTTTGTTGATTTTCATTTGCATCACAACTTCATTAAGGTCATCCACAGAAAGTGGGAGATCACATGCAATTCTCTAAGTCTTAGAAAGCTTGCATGGGATAGCGTGAAGGCATTGAACCAAAGCAGCATCCCTCTCAGGAGTGTAAGGTTGTGCAGCAAAAACCCCATGATAGTGTTGAACAAAAGCATGTAGGACATCCGAGAGATCAGTGAGACTACCAGTGTCACCTTTGATCACCCGAATTGAACTAGAGGAGTGGTGGGGACAGGAAAGCAAAGAATTCTTTGGTAACTCGATCCCCTATCTTAAGCCAATGCAACCTAACTCGAATTTGAGCTCTACGAGCTTGGTACATTTCTTCCATCCTGATTTTGTGCCACCTCAGTCAGAAGGTGCGTGTTGAAGGGTGAGTGTTCCAGGGCTCTAGAGCTTCTGACATATTCATGGGAAGAGGCCTTATGAGACCATCATCTCGAAAAGAGCCGCCTATTTCCCAAATAAATGGAGAAAAGACATAACTCTGGTAATGGCATCCTACCACCAAATAATCCATCCATCTAAACTAGAAGGGCGATCCACCAGGTTCCAAATGCAAAGGATGTGCTCGATAGTGCGTTGATGTTGTAAATGAGTAGTTTTAAGATAGAATTGTGAGTTTCGAGGTTTGGAAGGAGTCGGATGCCATGAAATTTCAAAAAAATAGGTTGATGATCTGAGAGCAGAGTCCCTTCCCAAACAGAAATGGGTTTGCACTGAAATGGAAGAGAAAGAAAACACTCGTTGTTCCTAAGGAAGGCCCGATCAATTTATTTGAGAACTCGTCCCAAGTCTGCCCGCATGCGTTCTCGTAGTCCTCTTACCTAGGATGAAGAATATGTCCCATCGCAACGGCTCCGCTTTAGATGAGTGATTATGTTCCTTTTTCAAAAATTGTTGGCTCTTCCCTTCTCGCGAATTAGTTCGCCACTTTGGGGGTCTTGAGGAGGAGGAACTAGGAATGAACCTTGACGTTTCTCAATGATTGTGTTCTCTTGGAATGTTTGTGGACTTACTGAATCGGCTCGTCATTACATGATTCGGGACAGCTTGTAAAAATTTGGTCACATGCATGTGCTCTATCTGCAGGTGTTAAGCTTGTGGGTTTTCTTCTCTAATCATTGCTCGTACTATTTTTTCCAGTGCCATCTGTCACCATTCCAATCATGAGCATAGGAAAGGGGGTGTTATTACTCTTCTCTCTCCTTCTCTACAAAATTCACTTATTTCTTGGGGTTCTGACCCCTCACATCGGGTTGTGTGGTCCCTTTTTGATATGAATGGTCGATTTTTGGCATTGTTAATATTTATGCTTCTAATGATGTTGTTGAATGTTCTTTATTTTGGTGGTGGCTTGTTGATCATCTCGCCCGACGCACACCGGATTTTTGTGGGGATTTCAACATGGTGGAGTCTACTGAGGACAAAGTGGGTCGTCTTCCTATGCGTTGGTGTGTGGGGGAACGCGAGGCTTGGTTCTATATGTGCAACAAACTTGGCATTTCTGATCCTAATCATTGCTTTCGCCATGCCACCGATGCTCCTGGTTCACCTAGACCAACCTTCGACAAGGTGATGATAGAGTTCTCAAATGTACCATATTTTAGAGCTTTATGTTGAATTTTAGTTGCACATGTTTTTAGATGTCACGCTGCGAGGAAAAGTGTGACACAACTTAGTAGGAAATTTTGATGATGAATAAAGCAACGAGAACCTTTTGAGGTGGCTCAAGGATAATATAACTCAATCCATCGCCAATGGCATATAACACTACTTATTGCTACTAAACCTACTCATGTTTTTAGTTGATACAAGATTGCTTGTGGACATGGATGCTACTTGCATCACAAAGTTTTTTTATAGGTTTTTGGATGTTTTAAGTTGATTGATAATATTTTCAAGGGTAAGGATAAGAAAAATACTATGTTCGGGGGATGACTAGGAGAAGAAAGAAACATGGTGATATGGAAATGGAGAGAGTCAAAAAGAGAAGAATAGACTCAATAAGTAGAAGATAGAATCACAAGGAACTGTGCAAAATAGAACATGTCAAAAGTTGTACATAACACAAGGGGACCAAGTCAAAACGTCAAATGATATAAGGAACATATGTTAACAATCCTAATTTGGGCTAATTAGAATAAACATATAATTACACTAACATTATAGCATTTAACTATTCCTATACAAAAATTAGGTGTTTACATACAAAAAAAAATTGCACGACTCCCCTCAAAAAGACATGAACTCTTATTCAAATTTTGGGATATGTTTTGATTCGAATTTATCACCATTGGTCTATAAGTAATTTTTTTTTTTAAACTTTCATTTGAAAATTCATGACTTTATGATTTGTTATAAAAACTCTTAACGAGTTTAAAATTATCATGTTTCGAAAGTCCATGAGATTGAAATATGGTTTTAACGAACTTGTAGTCCTCTCTTGTGAAAAAACATTAGTCTATAAATAATTTGAAAAAAAAAAAAAAACCTTACATTTGAAAATTCAAGACTATAATTTGTTATAAAATCTATAACGAACTTAAAATTATACTCTTTTTCCTCTTATGAGAGATGGTATTTCTTAGATTTAATAAAGGCAAATAGTTTCTATTGAAAGTGGTGGCCTTTTCACGGTCCATGAGAACTCAAGAAGCAGTTGAACAAGCCCAACTGAATAACGGGAATTACAAAATCTAATACAGAAACAAGTGAGTCTTAAGGGACATCTCAAACTTTGTAATAATAACAAATTAAATTATTTAACTACTGTGGTACACGGAAACTAAAAATGTTTATCTTAATTTTTATTTTTTTTAAATTGTTTTTCCATGCTCTCGAATAGAATACGTGGGCAGTGAAATATAATTTCAATTGCAGGACGCATTTATAATCCCACACGAACTAGGGCAAAGATATATGAACACTGTATATACGCAACGTTACTCACTATTCTTTGTCTTTGAATAAACCCAAAGACTGCAGCAAACTAATAAGACACTATTCCAAGTATGATGATGAGAGATCTTGTGATCTTAGCTGGCATCCCATGTGCTAGACTAAAAACACTCTCAAGGCTGACTTGGACAGCACTATGTACCAACATTTTGACATGTGGACTTTTTAATGAAATGCCTAGAAGAAATGTGGTCTCATGAACTGCAATGATTGAAGGATATGCAAAAAAAAAAAAATTGGGTTTGTTGAAAAGGCCATGGAAACATTCAATTAAATGCAATTGGCAGCTGCAAAGCCAGACTCCACAACCTTTGCCAGCATCCTCCCAACCAAAATGGTAGGAATCCCTTGTTTATTCCGCTTGGCTTCATCTTCGAGAGGAGGTTGATTCTCAAGCAACAAATATATGATATGTTCTAAGTTTGTAGATGGAGTGATGGATGGCTCTCTAAAGTGTCAAAGTGCAAATTGTCTGTGCAATTTTTTTCTTGATAATTTTCAAACATTTTGGGTGATGATTGATGGTAATTTTCAAACAAAAGACTAGAGGCATGGAGATCAACAACGAAAGCACATCGTGCAGAGATATTCCTGAGGATTGCAGAGCTTGCATACAGAATGCAGAAGGCAGGCACATTTTCACCAATCATTCAGTCCTCTTACTGTACATGACCAAATCAAATTGTGTAGTCTTGATTGCAGTAAAACTTTGCAAACTCCCATTAACATGTAAGGGATTAAAGCTGTAACTACTTAGTACCATTATTTTGTTGAAAAGAGGATTCAACTGCACTACCCCAGGATATAATTATATCCACATAATGATTATGCTCAAATAACATTTATTCTCTTATTTATATATTTAATGTGTATATGTCCACGATCACCATGGTTGTGTTTATCATAATTTTTCCTCTAAACTTGATCTCATCTTCTCTATTTTAACCTGACAGACATCACATAGTATGCCTTAAAAAGGACTGACACTAAAAAAGGGTGTGACTGTAAAACCCATTTTCAGAGACTTGGAAACAGGTCATAATTCAAGTAAAAAGCTTGTGTCATGTGACTTTCTATATTTTGATTCAATAACCCCCAGAACAACTATTGGAATCGTACAAATCCTTCGAATTGTGTTGATTGCCACACTGCATCCAAGTTTATCTCCAAGATTGTTGCAAGACAAATTGTTATGACAGATGCTAATTGGTTCCATCATTTCAAAAAAGAAGATTGTTGGTACCTAACCTATGTGAAGAAATCTACAAACATATACTGAAACCGTAATAAGGTACACCACGTGCCTTGTTAATGCTTCCACATTTTACATACATATCTACATTGTCATGGACTTCCTACATTCAGATATATAGTCTACAAAGTGCATCACTACATTTATATATTGGAGGGGTGTTTGTCCAAGCCCTGTTTTATAATATCGTGGAGGTGTCATGATATTGAACTATTTTCAAGAAACTTGTAAATCTCTGGGATGAAAAGTTGGGGGAGGTGGAGAAAAGGAAAAATGAAAAGCTGATGGTTATTCTCACTGTCCACATTCTCCATTTGTGATATGCACCTATGCTTGTTTATTATTACCAACATTTTCATGCATTAAAAATTATAAATCTACTAAACATATACTATCTTGTTACAATGGAAACAAATATTTCATGCCTTTGGTTACTAACGAGTTGCCTGCCTTTAGTGTCGAGAGATTAATTTCCCAGGTCTTTGTTAGATTGTTCAAAATGTGTTGACCTGTGGAAGTATGTGAGCTATTCGACAAATTGTTTGAAAGTTATGCAGTCTTCTGGACTGTGATTATTGCAGGCCATGCAAAAATGGGTTTGTTGAAAAGTACTTGAAAACTTTTAGGGAAATGCAGTTGGCAGGTGCAAATCCAGAGTCCACAACCATTTTCAACATCCTCCCAACCTCTGTAGAAATGGAAGTTCTAGAACAGGGTGTTTTCCAGCACTACCCACTCTGTCAAATTAGTGGGATAGTGTTGGCAGCCACAACCCTTCCGCTTTGTCAAACCAGTGCCCAACCTGAGCCACCATATACACCAACCATGTCAATTATTTATTGAAATGCCTTAGAGATGTCATATCATGAAATACAATGATTTCAGTATATTCACAAAATGGTGTTGTTGAAAGGGCCTTGGAAACTTTTAAATACCAAAACTTGGTGCTTGGTGCCTACAACGCCAATATGAAAAAAAACAATCATATTCCGGTACCCATAGAAAATGCCTTGTGCCGTACTCTGGTGAGCTCTCGTGGCATATCAGATAGCACTTTGGGAGCAATGAGACGTGATAAAAGTAGATCAAAAATAACAAAAAAATGCCTCGATCAAATGTGGTGTCATAGAATTCTTTCATAGCTAGATATGCACAAAATGAACTTGTTGAAAAGGCCTTTGAGATTTATAGACAAATGCAATTCACTAGTGTGAAACCCAACTCTGCATTTTTTCCATCATATTCCCAAAATGTACAAAGACGAGCTTTGGAACAGAGTATGCAAATCCATCCAAGAATACTTGTAAGTGGATTATAGCCAGATGTTATTGTTGCAAATATATCCTTTGGAAAGTAATTGTAGGAATGTTTTTGTCACATCACGTAGTTGCAAATGTTGTACAGTACATATGTATGCAACGTGTGGTAACGTTACAAAAAGCACTATAGATTCAATTCTACCGTTTGCTTTGATTGTGCTCTAAATGCATGCAGCGATGTAACTTCACCAAGTAGTGCTTCTTTTTACATTTTGTCTACAATGATTCATTATATATGTACAGTTGAAGTTCTTGACTATGCTTGCTATTTTGCAGGTTGTAGCAAATTACAAGCTTCACAACAAGGTATGGGCATACATCGACACACAATAAGAAGTGTTTTTTGTTGGATGTTGTAGTTCTATTAAGATATCACACCTAAATTAACACATTTCACCGCAATACAACTCCAACCTACTTGACATTGCTATACTTTTCAAGGTAGTTTGCAACTCATGTGCAATTGCTAGTGTTAAATATGCTCTATTTTTATAGTTTTGACCAATTTAAACAACACAAAAAAGAACCGCATTGGGAAGTTATGTTTCTAACTTTCTTCATTTTTCAAAAGTTTATTCTTTCTTAGTGCACCTAAATTGACAATATTTGTCACACACCCATAAGAACTTTTTAAATATTGTAATTAATTGTATTTGTACTACGCCATATACATGTAGACACAAAATCATGCACTTTAGAAATTATTTAGTCTTGGTCTCATACTACTATTTAGAAGGTTTTTAAGTGAAGAAAGTACTAATTAACCATTGTCTTTTGGCCATCTTACTTTATTTTCTTTCATCATTCCGACCTCTTACACCCGCATGCCCAGTCATCTTTTTTCATTTCGCATTATTTTAAATTTGACCGGGCGCCCAGCTAGTACAGAGCGCCCATGGGCGCCCTAGTCCCACTAGGGGGTGCCCCAATCCTTTTTAACTTTCCCGCCACTTTTTGGGCACTTTCTAGCTATTTTCAGCTTCTTATCTTTTTGGTGGTCATCCATTTCGGCATTAATTACGAAATTAGATCAAGAGAACCCTATAAATATAAAGTTATGAGACCATAATGAGGGACCAAGCACTAGTCACTACTATCATCCACCTAGGGTTGCATTCATCTAAGGCATTTGGAGATCATTTGCATTCACTTAGCTCCATCACAAAGGACAAGGTTGGTTCATCTAGCATCACATAAGCATAGGAGGGAATTTTATTCTATTCCATCCACCATTCTACTACATTTTTTTACATCTAGTTATTGCTCGCTACTTCGCAAAGTGTGACTGGCACAAAAACACCTAGGGCGCATGATGCACGCACACACACACACACACACACACACACACACACACACACACACACACACACACACACACACACACACACATAACTACATTTAGGGCCGAAATGTAGTGCAATGCTCGATTAGTAGGTCCATTGTTGTGACAAAAGGTTAGTCGACCCATTCATTTGCATTCTTCTTTTTTTTAGAGTTTTGATATTTCTTGTGGTTTTGTGCGAGTCTATCTATCATCTTGGATTATTAGCGACACCTAGTGCAATGCAACGAATCTGATGCGACACACAATGAGGGTTCCACCACCTATTGAACCTATGAAACTCAATTCAACCTCTTGCACAAACTAGGGCACCCATTTTGCAAACTAGAGTGCTCACAGGCGCCCTGATCCCCACTCCAAGCACTCCAATCAATCTAAATAGCTCGGATCCATCCTTTTTGGGGCCTCTACATAGTCATTCCCGCTTCCAAATTATTTTGTTTACTCTGCGATACAAGATACTGCTACGCCCTTAACCTATTGCTTGTATTAGGATATGAGTAGCCGACTTGTGGCTTACCATATCATTTTATTATATCATTTATACTTTCTCATGCTTAATAGGTCGGCCTTGGTGATGGCCATAGCATATGAATAGTATATATAGGGGATTATAGGTAGTATTTCATTATCATTTGAGCATTTGAGTCTTGTTATATGGTTTGGAGGTTGCCCCCTCGAAGTGGCGAAGCTATTCTAATTGCATATTGAGATCATTATTCTGAAATATTGTGTTATTTGGTGCTCTATTATTTCTCTTAATCTAAATTATACAAGTAATTTCATTACAAGTGGTATCAAAGCTGCGATCTGGGCCGAAATTAGGGCAAAAACCCTAATTTTTGTTTCCGCCACATATTACGAACCAGAGTGAATTGGTGGGATATATTTTTACCAGAGTTGCAAAGCATTTCAAGTAAGGTTCCCTGAAAATTTCAGACTTTTTTGATTTATTTTGCAAAAGTTATTACAAATTTATGGTTTTTCATAAAATCGCTCCCTAGGGTGCAAATTGTGAAAAAATTTCAAGTTCTTTAAATTTTCAGAAATCTCTCAAAAAAATAGTATTAGTATATTCTCTGTGTTTTTTCCTGTTCAGCCGAAATTGTATCGAAACCCTAAACCCTAAGATTTTACATCATGGCGGGGCCTTCCACAAGAGCAAAAAAAGAATCCGGTTACTCCGGGTAAAACCCCATATAAAGATGGGGTAGTGATTGAAGAGATGGAGTCAGAAGGGGTAAATATAGATTCCTCAGCACTAGGGTTTACCTCAGTTGATCATAAGGTTAGCCAACTTGAGTATGAGTTACGAAATGTACAATCTGAGATGGCCTCTAAAAGAGACATAGCCCAAATCGATCATCGGTTGGATGATATCATGCAACATGTAAAGGGTAACCAGTATGGCCTAAATCCAGCGTATATCAACCAAGGAGGACCTTCAGTTCAAAATCATGGACAAACTAACCATATTGGATCACTTTTCTAGTCCCATTAGAATCAAACTTATCCGCAACCACGGAACATGATGCCGATAGTGGATATGCACAAATTTGATGGTAAGGATCCCCTGAATTGGATAAATCAAATGGAGAACTTCTTTGAGTTACATCAAACACCATCAGGACAAAAGGTGACATTGGAATCCCTATATCTTGAACCTAACCAATTTATTTGGTATCATTGGTTATGTGCTCAGAGGCAGAAGAATGGTCTAGGTGTCACTTGGACAGTTTTTATTGAGGAGTTGCAATTACACTATAGTTCCAGTGTTTTAGAGAACTACTTTAGTCAATTAGCAAAGTTACGGTAAACAAGATCAATCAAAGATTATGTGCATCAATTCCAAAACCTATCCTTAAGGGTGGAAAATATTCCAGAAGAGAATTTGAATGACTTGTTTCTTGGGGGTCTTAAGGACCACATCGAGCATGAGGTATGGATGTTTAATTCAATCAAGCTTTCTGATCCTATTATCATGGCACGTCGTGCAGAGGAAAAAATTCTTTGTAGCAGGAGGCCACCTTTCATTAACACCAAAGACCGTAGTATCTCTTCCCCTTCATTTGCTAGGCCAATTAGATTGACTCCTCAACAAATGGAAGAAAAGAGAGCAAAAGGATTATGTTTTAACTCTGATAGCAAATATGGACCAGGACATAAATGTGCTGAGAAGAAGTTGTTCTATATTGACGGAGGTAATGAGGATGATGAGGAAGCTGAAATTATAGGAGAGGCTGAGGAACCAATAGAAGATGAAGTAGAGGATCACTAACCTACAATTTCTTGCCATGCATTGTCAGGTATTAGTACTCCTCAAACACTCAAGGTTATTGGCTATCTCAAAAAACAGAAGGTGACGGTGTTGATTGACTCGGGAGTACTCATAACTTCATAAATAGTAAGTTAGCTTCCGTTCTCAATTGTTTTATTTACCCAGCTCCAGAAATGCAAGTTATGATTGCGGATGGTGGGACAATAATCAGACAGAAAGTGCCATAGTATCAAGCTTTCCATGGGAGACTACATGTTAGACTCACATATGTTTGCTATTTCTATGGGAGGGATAGATATTGTTTTGGGGGTCCAATGGCTCACAACCTTGGGTACTATAGAGATGAATTTCCAAGAATTGTTCATGCAATTTCATTCAGATGGAAGGACAATACAATTGAATGGGATGGTAGCTAAGTCTCCACAGATTATTAGCTCTCATTAGATGCAGAAGGTTCTCAGAAAAGGAGTGGATGGCTTTATAGCAAAGCTATTTTCCATAGAAGTACAAAATACAGAGTCTTCAATGCCACCTGATCTTCAAAAGATTGTGGATGCTCACTCATCTATTTTTGATGCAATTCCAAAGGGACTACCACTAGTTAGGGATCATGATCATGCCATTCAGTTGATTCCAGGGAGCCAAACACCTAACATCAGACCATACAGATACCCATATTCCCAGAAAAGTGAGATCGAGAAAATGGTGGAGGAAATGTTGAAGGCAGGTATCATCAGGCATAGCCAAAGTGCATATTCTTCACCAGTGGTCATGGTATGTAAGAAGGATGAAACATGGAGGATGTGTCCAGACATCGAGAACTCAACAAGTACACCATCAAAGATAAGTTTCCTATTCCAAAGTAATTGATGATTTACTTGATGAATTGTATGGTGCTTTGTTTATTTCACAAAATTAGATCTTCGTTAGGGTACCATCAAATTAGGATAAAAGAGGAAGATGTTCATAAAACGGCTTTCAGGACTCCTGAGGGCCATTATGAGTTTTTGGTAATGCCTTTTGGTCTTACAAATGCGCCCTCAACCTTTCAAAGCTTGATGAACACTATTTTTAGGCCTTTTTAAAGGAAATTTGTATTAGTTTTCTTTGATGACATATTGATTTACAGTAAGACATGGGAAGAACACTTATAACATGTAAATAACGTGTTGGAAGTTTTGGAGAAACATATTTTGTATGCAAAGCCATCCAAATGTTCTTTTGGTGTACAAGAGGTAGAGTACTTGGGTCATATTGTATCCCATGAAGGCGTCAAAGTTGATCCTCAGAAGATCAAAGCTATGGTGGAATGGCCAAGGCCCAAAAATCTCAAAAATCTTCGTGGGTTCCTAGGACTAACAGGGTACTACAAAATATTTGTGCGGGATATGGTAGAATAGCAACCCCACTCACTTTACATTACTAAAGAAGGATGCCTTCCATTGACAGACGTAGCCACTAAATCCTTTGAGCGGTGAAGGAAGCCATGTGCGGCCCCAGATTTGGCTACTCCCAACTTCTCAAAAACCTTCATTATTGAATGTAATGCTTAAGGGTCGGGGATTGGGAGCAGTTCTAATGCAGAAGGAAGACTAATTGCATTTGAGAGTCATCAATTCAAAGGAAGAGATCTACTCAAACCTCGTCTATGAGAAAGAAATGATGGTTATTCTTCATGCGGTCAAGCAATGGAGGCCCTATCTCGTGGGTAGACACTTCAAGGTAGAAACCGATCACGATAGTCTCAAATACTTTTTGGAGCAAAGGTTATCATCTGAGGAACAACAAAAGTGGGTAACAAAAATGTTGGGTTATGATTTTGAAATCATATACAAAAAGGGTAAAGAAAATGTAGTAGCTGATGCATTGTCTAGAAGGGATAAATCTGCAGATGCCTTACTATGTGGAATGCCCATGTTGATTGGTCGATTGGGTGGATGAAGCAAGATTAGAATGGAATCAAGATAAGGATACACAATCTCTAATACTGAGAATATCAAGCAAGGATCTATGACATCTAACAAATTTGAGTGGAATGGTAATGCCCAATGGTACAAGGATAGGTTATACTTGAGTAAAGATTCTAAGTTGAAGCATAAGATTATTGCAGAGCTACATGCCTCACCTGTTGGAGGACACTCTGGGTTTTTGAAGACATATCATAGAATAAAAAGAGAATTCTTTTGGGAAGGACTACAGGGGGATGTACAAAAGTTTGTATCAAAGTGTTTAGTGTGCCAACAGAACAAAGGGGAAACAATTAAGATACCAGGTCTATTGCAACCCTTACCAATTCCTAGCCAGAGATGGGAGGAGGTCTCCATGGATTTCATCACCGGATTACCTTGTTCAGAGGGTAAGAATGTTATTTTCATGATTGTGGATAGGCTCACAAAATATTCCCATTTTTGTGCCCTATCACATCCATTTGCAGCTAGTACAATCGTAGCTATTTTTTTGGAGACAGTTCAAAGGCTACATGGAACCCCAAAGATAATTGTAAGTGATCGTGATCCTATTTTCACAAGTAATTTTTGGACGAAATTATTTTCATGTTTGGGTACTCAGCTAGCTCACAGTTCATCTTATCATCCTCAAACTGATGGGCAAACAAGTGGTCAACAAATGCTTAGAGGGGTATTTACGTTGTTTTGTATCAAATAAGCAAGAAAGGTGGATTAAATGGCTACCATTGGCAGAATGGTGGTATAACACATCTTTTCATACCTCTTCTCAAATGACCCCATTTTTAGCATCATATGGTTACCATCCAACTTCTATCACTTCCTCCTTGAGGGTGCAAACTAAGGTCAGAGATGTTGAGGAACATATTCAACATCAACAACAGGTTTTGGCTAGTTTGAAGGAGAATTTAGCATTAGCACAAAACAGGATGAAACAACAAGCAGATCAACACCGTAGTGAAAGACATTTTGAAATTGGTGACTAGGTTTTGTACGTCTCCAACCTTACAAATAGATGTCCCTAAAGCAACAGAAAAAGAAAAACAAACTTGCTCCTAAATATTATGGCCCTTATCAGGTTCTACAGAAAATTGGTAGTGTTGCTTATAAACTAGAGTTGCCTCCATCTTCACACATACACCCAGTATTCCATGTTTCATGCCTGAAGAAGGTTATTGGACAGAAATTTGAAGCCCAGACAGAGTTACCAACTTGATGAGGAAGGAAGAATCATTTTGGAGCCAGAGAAGATTCTGCAAACATGTACTAAGAGGCTAAGAACTAGAGACATTAAGGAATATCTAGATCAAGTGGAAGAATCTGAGCATAGAAGACGCCACCTAGGAGGATGAAGGTTTTCTGTAGCAACATCCAGATTATTCAACGTTGAGGACAACATTGGTTTGAAGGGGAAGGGCATGCTACGCCCTTAACCTATTTCTTGTATTAGGATATGAGTAGCTGACTTGTGGCTTACCATATCATTTATACTTTCTCATGCTTAATAGGTCGGCCTTGGTGATGGCCATAGCATATGAATAGTATATATAGGGGATTATAGGTAGTATTTCATTATGATTTGAGCATTTGAGTCTTGTTATATGGTTTGGAGGTTTCCCCCTCGAAGTGGCGAAGCTATTCTAATTGCATATTGAGATCATTATTCTGAAATATTGTGTTATTTGGTGCTCTATTGTTTCTCTTAATTTGAATTATACAAGTAATTTCATTACACTAGCGAGCTCTTCAAATCAGTTAAGTCACTTCCATACTTCTCTTGCACATTAGGGTTTCTTCTTTCATTAGATTAGTTGCTTGGGTCATTTTTCATACTTGTTTATTGCATTCATTTATTGTATCTATATGTTATTCTTGATTAGATTAACTACTATTACTCCACATTTTACTTCATCAATATAGTATATATATATATATATATATATATATATATATATATATATATATATATATATATATATATGGGGAGAAAACCCTAAGTTAAGGATCACCACCACTTGAGTATCATATATATTTTTAAAAAGAAATCTTTAACAGATTACAATTTTTTTAATATATAGATTTTAGCATTTAAACTATACGGAAAATATATTTTTAAGGGATCTAAATTATGTATTTTGAATATAAATAAATTTAAGATGACTTATTACTTTCATCTTTTCGGGATTAACTATGTGTCATCATTTTATTACCTAATTTGTTGATACAAATTGTTATTACGCCAAAGGTGTTCTCCAAAGTATATATAGAGGACAACATGTTGTTGATTACGACACCACCCGTACATGTTGTATCAATGCAAATCGAACGGTGCAAGCATTTCAAAGAACAAGATCCGAAAATTTAGGAATTTCATAGAGAAAATTCCTTATGAGCTTCACTTTTTAGTCACGAAATATCTTATTACTCATGTATTTCTGGTAAAAACATCCTCCCATTCTAACACATGCGTCAAATATATCAACGTCATAGTTTGTTCAGTCATTCACATTCGGATTTAATCACAAACATCCATGTGGTCTGTCTCCATGCATGAATCTTTGAAACTTGATGGTACTCTTGTCTTTTTACATATGGTGTCGCCCACTTGAGAAACGTATATGCGACCATGCATGTAATGGGGTTTTTAGATCGATTGAAATCACTTATAATCTCACCCACATGAGCTTCCACGTTGGGTGGCAAGTGAATGAAGTATGTCATATTACCTACCTTTGTGAGGGCTCTTCCACTCAATGCAGTATGATCCTTGGTCGAATCAAGATGTCAACACCTTGGGCATAAATGAAAGCATTATCTTGGGCCTCTGTAATAGATTTGTGCCACAACTTAGTGAGCATGAACGTAATGGAGATTCCATTAGAGGCGAGCTTTTTAGTGAGTTGCATCATAGGATTGATGAGGCATTGTCTAGGACATGGAACTACTATCGTGTGTGCTACCATTTTTTCTTTGCAATATTATTTCTCCATAGCGAGGTCGAACTAAAAATGGTAAGTTTGTTGAAACTAAAAGACATTAATTGCAATGATAATTCTTGCATTCTGAATTTGGTCCAATAATTTTTTTAAAAGGTGTTGGACAAAACCTTTAAATTCCCCCATGTTGTACTCTTTGTTTTTATAATGGGAAATAGAAAATAAAGGTTCAATTGTATTATCCTTATCTAGCAAATTAAATGTGAGTGTGTCTTGCATCACTTGTTATTTTGCAAGTACTTAAGATTAAAAATGAAAAGTGTGCTTGCAAAGTACTATAAGAAACAAGTGGTGTGGTTGGGTTTCGAACTTGGCCCCAGTTGAATTCTCACCATTTTTATTTTGGCCCCTTTGATATTGGATTGCACTAACGTGAATAATGTGCACGAGATTGAGATGACTAGATGAAGCACACGTAACTAATATTATTTATGTAGGAACAATATGCTATGTGGAATAGGTGCGGGACATGTGAGTATTTGATTCCCACCTTTTAATTTCCAACATTCCATTCATGTATATGTCTTTCCTATCAAATTAAATGCTTTCCAATTGTAAGCCTTAGTGTTATGAAACAAAAAAATAACAAGCTTGATTGACGAATAAAATCTACCTTTCGCTAATATATATCCAATCACTTGAAGGCCTCAATTATCGATGGTTGTTCACACACAACCTATTTTCCTACAATTACTTGAGCTTGCAACTCGATATGGAGGCTACAAATTTCTATAAGACACAAGCATTCGGATTGCATTTCGAACTCGAAACTTTTCGAGTTTCCCCAATTTTCTCCTCTTTGTGACATTGAAATGCTTAAATAGAGCACAAATGGAAAATATTATTTGGGTAAGAACAATATGATCCATGGAATGGGTATGGGACATGTAGGTATTTAATTCACACCTTTTGATTTCCAACATTCCATTCATGTTTGTGTCTTATCTTTCAAATTGAAAATTGTCCAATCGAAAACCTTGATTCCATGAAATAAAAAGATACCAAAGCTTGATTGGAAGATAAAATCTACTTAGTAGTTGCACTCGTGTGATTAGTGTGAATGAGAACCACATTATAAAGTGGAGTGCATATAGCACATATTCATTGCATTGGAACAATTTGTTCTATAGAATAGGTATAGGGCATGAAAGTATGTAATCTCCATCATTTAATGTCTAAATTTTCATTCGTATAATGGTTTTATCTACCAAGTTAAATGTTGTTCAATTTACAACCTTCAAGTGAAAGAATAAAATAAAAAATATAGAGTATGACCAACATATCATTTCTCTCATATGATCATATGTTGGACAAACTCAATTATCATCTCATTCGTGCAACTCCTTCCATGTTATTATTCGAGCTTAAAAATGAGAAGGGGGCTTACAAAGTTCTACAAGAAGCAAGCGGCGTTGTATGGTTTTGTACCTCTTTCTTAATGGATTTTCCTCTTTTTGGTCCCTTAAAGCACCAATTGCACTCATGTGAATAATGCAAGTGAAATTGAGACGATAAAGCGAGCACGAATAATAAATAATATTTGGGTAGGAACATTCTAAGCCATAGTGTGGGACATGCGGTATTTAGTTCCCACCATTTTATTTTCAGAATTCCATTCACGTCTTTTCCTTATCTAACAAATTAAACACTACCCAATTGAAATCTGTTGACACTAAAAATAAAATACAAGTAACCCTAATTTTATGGTACTCACTATGGTTCTGTCACCCAGACACGCCCGACACATGTTGTCGACTCTTTATCAAATCTTGAGCATCATCTCTTTGTTATGTGTTGGGAATGAACATATGGGTTTCAAATTTCCATTTAAAGTTATTTTATGTTGTTTCTTTTCTTTATCATGTTGAATCCACAATTATTTACTTCCCACGTGTTCATTTCCAACTTTCCATTCATGTCCTCGTCAATTATCTCAAAAAATTTAATGTCGTCCAATCAAAAACTTGAATTTTCAACCTCAATCAACATATATTTTCTACTTGTCGCTCATATGACCAGTCAATGTACGAGCTCAATTAACTCGATATTATTTGCATTGACAAGAATAATGTGCATGAGGTTGAGACGACTAGGTGAAGCACATGTAACATATATTATTTATGTAGGAACAATTTTCTTTGTGAAATAGGTGTGGGACATACAAGTATTTGATTCCCACCTTTTAATTTCCAACATTCCATTCATGTCTATGTCTTACCTATCAAATTAAATTCTTTCCAATCGTAAGCCTTAGTGTTATGAAACAAAAAATAACAAGCTTGATTGACGAATAAAATCTACCTTTTGCTAATCGAAAACCTTGATGCCATGAAATAAAAAGATACCAAAGCTTGATTAGAAGATAAAATCTACTTGGCAGTTGCACTCATGTGATTAGTGTGAATGAGAGCCACACTATAAAGTGGAGTGCATATAGCACATATTCTTTGCATTGGAACAATTTGTTCTATGGAATAGGTACGGGGCATGCAAGTATGTAATCTCCATCATTTAATGTCCAAATTTCCATTCATATACTGGTTTTATCTACCAAATTAAATGTCATCCAATTGACAACCTTGAAGCCAAAAAAATAAAATGAAAAATACAAAGTATGACCAACAGATCATTTCTCTCCATTACGATCATCTGTTGGGCGAGCTCAATTATCTTCTCATTCGTGTAACTCTTTCCCTATAATTACTCGAGCTTAAAAATGAGAAGAGGGATTACAAATTTATATAAGAAGCACGTCATTTCGTAGGGGTTTTGTACCTTTTCCTAATGTATTTTCCTCTTTTTGGTCCCTGAAGGCACCAATTGCACTCATGTGAATAATGCAAGTGAGATTGAGATGATAAAGCGAAAATAGATAACAGATAATATTTGGGTAGGAACATTCTAATTCGTAGTGTGGGACATGGAGGTATTTATTTTCCACCATTTTATTTCCATAATTTCATTCATGTCTTTGTCTTATCTAACAAATTAAACACTTCCTAATTCAAACCGTTGGCGTTGAAAATAAAATACAATAACCCCATTTTTATGGTAGTCACTATGTTGCTGCCACCATACATGCCATCAACTCTTTATCAAATCTTGACCATCATATCTTCTACAAATCTTAACCATCATCTCTTTATTACGTGTTGGGAATGAACATATGGGTTTCAACTTTCCATTTAAAGTTATTTTATGTATTTTCTTTTCTTTATCATGTTGAATCCACATTTATTTATTTCCCACATGTTCATTTCCAACTTTTCATTCATGTCCTCACTAAGTGTCTCAAAAATTTAATGTCATCCAATTAAAAACCTTAAATTTTCAACCTTAATTGACATATATTTTCTACCTATCGCTCATATCACCAATCGATGTACAAGCTCAATTATTGATGCTTTTTGTACATCAATTGTTTCCTGCATTTACTAGAGCTCACAACTAAAAGCCGAGGCTATAATGTGCTACAAGAAAGAAAGAATCATGGTTGGGCTTTGAACCAAAACCTATTGGAATTCCCCCATTTTTATTTTGGACCCTTTAAGCTCACATGAATAGTCCAAGAAATATCACAACTATAAAGTTGAGCACATATACAAAATATTTCTTAGGGAGGAATAATCTCAGTCGTGGAATAGGTGTGGGCCATATAAGTGGTTAATTTCCACTATCCAATCAAAATCCTCAATGACCCACACCTGTCCCTTTTTGTCAATGATTGTTGAATGACGACGGCATCATAGTTGTTGATGAGGAAAATTGTGCATGAAATCACTACCTTGGGATGTTACATCCACTCCACATCTTCTTTTCTTTGATGTGTCCCATGATACGTGCATTTGAATTCCCCTTACATTTATGTGTATTCTAGCTACCCAATAAATGCAAGGGCTGAAACTACAAACAAATTTTCACTTTGGCAATATTTTTCTACTACTCCTTACGTTCATAGATATCTCTATAAATTGTTTTCGCATCATCTTACACAACACCCCTTTTCTCCTTCGAATGATTGACATAAATTTCATGTGGTTGTTGGAGGGTTGAGTTTCACATTGTTTCCCCATTCCATTTTCGCCACCCTCACACTTCTCTACCCTCAAACCCCTTCTTCTTCACCCCTTCCTCTCCCATTGTTTCTCCCTCCAATTTGACTCCTATAGAAAATCCCCTTTATCTTTATGTTGTCACCCACCCAAAAATGTGTAATTTTCAAAAACAAAATTGTATTTTTGGTTAAGTGACCCCTTTTCCTTAATGTATATGTCCCTTTTGAAGTCTAAGGAGTGAATATAGTCTAGTAGTTAGTCTATTTTGAATTGATTTGGATCAATATCAGTTTTTTGCGGCAATTGCGGAATTTGGAGGAAAAGGAGGAACAGTTCCTCTGTTCCTCTTGTTCCTCACATCCCCGAGCCACCCATAATTGATTAAATCTCAGTATTATACAGATATTTTTTGGTCGGATGCAACTTGTTCCTCTCAATCCTTTTTTTCCTGCAAGATCATTTTTCCTGCGACTCACCAAGTTTTCTTGTATTGCGGGCTTTTCGAAACTTTTGGAACTTGTGGAAATTGTTCCTTTGGGCCTTGGTTCCCCACACACCCGCTTTCTCTACATTTCCCTAATTCCTTTGAATTTTGGATGATGAAAATATTTTTGGAACTCGCGACACTTTTTTGTTTAGCTCTTGGTTCCCCGCACCTCACGGTTCCCCACATTTCTCCCTAGCCCGCAAACCTTTGTTTTCATTGTTGTGCGGATATTTTTCCGTTGGGTGGAACTGTTCCCTTAAGCATCTTGTTCCCCGTAGCCTTGAATCTTCCACAACCCATTGTATCCCTATGTAATGCGAGATATTTCAGTAATCTATAGAACCTAGGGAATTTTTTCCTTCGGGCCTTCTGTTCTCTGCATTCATGCCATACCCACATTGTAAAGGAAATTGATTAAATAAGTTTCTAAAAGCTTGTCACCACCCGCATAGCACTAAATTTCCCAAATTAACCCTATTTTTGAGCTGTTTTCTATAAAAGGAAAGTTGGAGACATTCCTTAATCATTTTCATTATTACAAATTGAGTTTTGGTAGTGCACCACTCACCTCGCTCACGTGCCCTAAAAGATGTTTTTGGTCATAACTTGCCCTTTTTTGGTCCAAATTCAAAATTTTGAATTGCATCAATACCGTTGTCAAGGCACCGTTATTTTCACGCTAGAGATGATTCATTTCATGCCTTCTTGATTTATTTTGATATTTTTTTATGTTTTTCACCTTCCCCTCTAAATACCTCCTGAGAATCATTGTTGAGTCTCCATTTTCCTTGAGTTTTCTCCCACTTTTTCACCATGAAATTCCAGTACGTGGGGTATACACATATTTCTTCCTTGGAAACCTATGTTCCAAATATAGGGGATAGTGATGTTAGGCATTTGAATTTGGATTATTTTTGGGCTCGCATTTCCAAACATACTCCCACCATCATGGCCCAATGCATTAAAAATAGTGGAATTACCTTTGTCGTTGGTTTTCCCCTCTTTGTTCAATGCACTAACATTGTCCTAGCTTGTGCTTCATGTTTGACCCGGACACCAAGGAATTCAGAGACCCTCAAGGCCAAATTATTACTAAACTCACTTTATCAATTACATAAATGCAACCTTAGGGATCCCTACTTTTGAGAATTCCAATACCTTGACAAAGGCTTGAGCTCGAAACCTCTTTGATTAAGACAAATAAAGGGATAGGACAATGATAGCCAAATCCTAGCTTAAGGCCCAAAAGAGAGGAGCTTCCAAATTTCCTAAGGTCTTATACAGATCATATTTCAAAGAGGAACTATCAGATATGATCACCCTGCTAGAAATATTGATGGGCATGCCTTCTACCAATGAATTTCAATTTTGGATGTGTGTGTATATTAACATCATTTGTGAGGGAAAACAAATCTTGAATTGGGGAGAGATCATCTGTGAAAATCTGAGTGATTAGTTGGTGAATGTACAGCAAAGAAGAGCCTTCCATATGACATCATATCTCTTGTATACCATTTCAGCCTATAGGGTATGGGTAGGGTTGTCACCACAAGATGATAAGAAGAATGCTCCGGTTTATGAATTTTACCCTCAGCTGACTTATGAAAACATCAAGACTCGTCACAGAAGGGTCAATGATGCTTATACCATGTTCATATTCATGATTTTAGAAGGAAATACAGATGAAATGGTATCTGTAGAAGCAAGGCAATTAATTTCCACCTATGACAACCTCTTCATCCAGTTCAGAAAGTTCTCATATATCAGATTGGCTAGTTTTGAAGGTGTACCCAACAAATTTCCCATGTATTGTAATAATAAATTGGTATTAGTGGAGATCTCAGGAAATTGGGCATGTTACACAGAACATGCAAGGACAAGAAGATCACTGACATTCATTTCCCTATCTCATTGGGAAACTACACATGCAAATCTGCCTTGGATGCACAAAATGTGGAGAGAACAATTTCTGATTTCAAATTTCATACTTATCAAAAGAGGTCATCATTTGATAGTAAGGGATTCATCTCCAAACATCTAAGAATGACTTACTATCATATTCCCATAATTGAGGACTACTGGGAAGACTGTGTAGATGAGTATGAGGTAAGGAAAAGATATTTTGGGAGGCTTTCTCTGCAACAAATCAAGAATATCAACCTGTACCATGTCCCTGAAGGCCTAGAGGATAATGAATGTGATTTGTATGTTGTGGAATATCTCATAACCATTTGACATATGCCAATCCCAACCATTGATTGGTCACAAAAGGAGAGAGATTATCCTTCTAAGTTGGATAACCCTTTTCAGTGGGAGAATGAAAGAATATAGGGAAACAATGAAGCAATCATATTCTCTAGAAGCTTCCACCTCACACAAAGAAGTATCCACTCCTCTTCAAGAAGTCCCAGCATAATTTACTCTTTCTTCACCCTTGGATTCAGAAACCAAAGTGTATATAAAGAAAGATAAGGCAAAGGAGGTAGAAAATATTGATGAAATACCTGAGAAGGAAATGGAGCAACTAAAGACTGAAGAAACAACTGAAAAATTTTATCATGTTCTTGAACAAGTGTCACATCCTCCTAAGGGAGAGATGAAAATTGTTAGGAAAATAATGTTTACATTATATTTGTGGTGTTAGTAATTATAAATGTAGAAATGTAATTACTATTGTAATAGTGAAGTTGTTAATAAACAACTCACTAATATAGGTTTGGGTGGTTAGTCATATAGGTTAGTGGTTGGAGTGTTATACCCATGAATATTATTACGAGTTATTTGTTATAACACCTCCCTAAATAATCGGAGGTTGTTTGGCTATTTGTTTGGCTATATAATAGCCATGTATTGTGATGGTGATAATATAGAAGTTTAATAATATATTAGATTGTTTGTGCTAAATTAAATTGTGTGGTCTTCCTGTGCAAGGCTTTGATTATTTTTATCAGTGGTATCAGAGCAGTTCGGTCAAGCCTGAGAAAACCATGGAGAGTTGAGACTAGTCAAGGGGCAACGCCATAAGCCTCTATTATTGCCCCAAGCCTATGAATTGTGCGCTTAAGGATACATGTCGTTGCATTCAGATTGGTCCTATTTCTAGGTGATCTTCACTACCACCGACACTATAATCTCTGCAGTCATGTACCTATTTAGTCAAATTTATCAGAGTTAAAATCCTGCGTTGAATTTTTCATTGAAGACTTGGCTTAGAAATTGGTGAAGAAATTGATATATTCTGTGTTTTGAGTTGTGTGCTGGAAAAACGTGAAGGAGATAGGATTTGGGTTCTTCTTCGGTCATGATCTCTCTAGGCGTCTTAGCAAAAGCACCGTCCTTGCATTGAGGAATCGACATCATATTGTTTGCATTCTACCTAGTAACTTGGCATTAGCGTGGAGGAGGACGTGTTGTCGATGACGCAATCTATACTGTGCAGACCATATTGTGTAGGAACCGTGTTGATTGACCTGAATTGGCCAATAAAAAAGAATCTATGCTTTTGTATCTATGTGAATACATTTTTGTTCTCATCAAACCTGCCCATGTGTGACTCAAGAAACAGCTGAAAAATTTTCTCCTGTTCTTAAACAAGTGTCACATCCTCCTGAGGGAGAGATTAAAACAACTGAAGAGGAAAGGGATGAATCATAAAAAGGAGGTGAAGAACAAGAAAATAATTATGAAGAGGAAGAAAGTGGTGAAGAAAGTGAAGATGAGGAAGATGAATTAAAAATCATAGATCTAGACACAAGGAAAGCAAGTTCCTCAAGGCCTAAACTTGCAGTCAAAAGACCATCTTCCTCTTCTATTTAAGTACCTACTATTGAGGTTCCCACTACTCAGTCTCTTGGCCCTCCCAATTTCCTTGCATTAGCACCTCCTCCAACTCCACCTTCTAGTGATTCATTCACATGGGTCTAGCCCATGATTGATAGTAGGAAGAGGAATAATTATTCTCATATTATTGCTCGTGGTTTTAATATAGTGGATGCCTTACTCAAGTACAACTTCTCATCCTCCACCAAAGAAAGCTAAGACAACCTCTGTTTGGTCTCTTAGATTCCAAGGGACAACAATTTCTAGAAATTGCTAAGCCAAAGGGAGATAAGGATGAAAAATACATAATTGTTGCAGACTTGGAGTTGACAATAATTTCACTTGGAGAATCCACTCCTAAAGGAGAAGTGCAGAATCTCAAGGAGATTGTCTCAAAAGTAATTGAGAGGGTAGAGAAAGGAAAGAAAACTCAAGAACAATTGGAGGAACAAGTTTAGGTTCTCTCTAGCTTCATAAAGTCCTTTCTCTCAACTGATAAGACCCCCTGGATCCCACTCCTCTCTCCTCACTTCCTCCTGCAACTATCCTTTCTGAAGATGATATCAAGGCTATAATAGAAATCCACAAGCATGCAGCATTTGGCAGAGCTTCAGAGGCTTGGATTCAAGATATGTTGATTTCTGGTTTGGGATTCATTGATGAGGCATAAAAATGTATGATAACATATCTTCGACACAAAATCAATTTAATGCAACAATCAATGCTATTGATAAAGAACTCAATATTTGGATGGATAGCATTCAAGATCTTAGAATCATGAGTACCACTGATGAGAAGATTTTGTTGTCTCATAAGATTTTTGATGATTCTAAAAATAATCTATCCAAGAAATGGGTATACAGTGTTGAATGGAGAATCGGTTCCTAGAGAAATTTGCTAGTGAATTGAAGAATTCAGTTCAAAAGGGTGAATCTCAAAGTTAGAAATATGTGATGATCTACAAGCTCTTCGTTGCCAATTTTACAAAGATAATTCTTCAGAGAGAAACTTGATCAATGAAATCAAAGCAAATTTCAATTCATTGATAAAGGAAGACTTGTTCAAGTCGATTCAGTCAATAAGGATAAAATGGAAGAACTTTCTGAATTACACAATGTAGTTGTGGAAGCTACCAATGACCTCGCTGAGATGGTGGTGTAGACATCTAAAATGTTGACATGGTTAATTACGATTAACTCCGCCTCGCAAATATCTCGAATATCACCCATATAATAATTAATCGCAAGATAAATTATTATTATTTAATCCATTTATCATATTTACCCTTTATCACTATTTATCATTTATCCTAAATCCTTTTATTTCATTATTATATCATAATATCCTATTTTAATCCTTCATTAATATTTTATAGGAATTTAATATTCCTACATCTCACCTACCACCTATCCCGCACATCTCTACACCTATCCTTTCCATGTAACCTCGCCCTAATCATAATTTATCAACCTAATCTAATCACATGGTCCACCTCTAAATCTAGAGGCTTCTATTTCTAGAAGCCTCTCTAAATTTCCCTCCATTTAAAAATTCAAATAAACCTTCCACTCTCCATGGAGACTTCTCTCAAATTCTAGAAATCTCCATTCTAGAATTCTCCTATTCTTCTCATGCATCTTCCACACTTGATCTCAATCCAACTTGGCTTAATCCTAGTCATTGAATCCTCTACCCACTAATTACCAAAATAATGATCTAGTGGCCTAAAAGGGGACACTAGGGTATTAATGTTAATCTAATTAGGAGGACTAAAACGTTGTAGTAAATAGACTAAAATAGTATGGAATAAATGCAAGTAAATTATTCTAAGTGAAATGAAACCCTAATATGCAATAGAAAGGAAAGAAATGGCTTAGCTGATTGGAAGTTATTGTCATAGGTTGTCACAAATCTAGAAATGAAATCAAGAGATGCGATTTAACACTCAAGGACCCTACGAAGGAAAATCTGGAAGATCTAAGATGACCTGGGTTCTGAGGAGTCTCTTGGGAGTGCCCTAGGGCCCTAGCGCCTAGTCTACAATCTGGGTGCTCTAATCTCTATAAATGCTCAAAACCTGAATCTGATATGGTCACAAGGTGTCTTTGAATACTTCATGTCTATCGCGCTAGATCATCGGATGAGCTGGAAAATGACCTACAATACAAAAGGAAGTATCAAACCCTAGAAAAATAAAAATGCAAATGAATGGGTTAGACTGACCTCAACCACCAAACTAGTGGTCTTATCACTTTGAGTGTTGCACTACATTTCGGACCTAGATGTAGTTCTAGTGTGTGTGTGCATGTCGTGCCCTAGGTGCTCTCATGTCAGTCACACTTTGTGAAGTAGCGAGCAATAGTAACTATAGAAAATGTAAATAGCATGTGTGCATGGAATAGAATAGAATCCCTCCCCTATGCAGTGTGTGTGATGCAGATCTCCTAGCCTTGATGCATGACACTATGTGGATGTAAGTGATGTAATGGATGCAACTCTAGATGGAGTGATAGTAGTATGTGATGTTATGACCTAGGACCCTTATTATGGTCTTATAACTTTATATTTATAGGGATCTCAAGCTTAATTTCGTAATTAATCCCAACAAGGCCGACTAGGAAAAAGATAAAGACAAAAACGCTAAAAAGGCCCCAAAAAGAAGTGGAAAAGGATGTGCATAGACCGAGGTGCCTAAGGTGGGACCAGGGCATCCTGGGGCGCCCCAGTACAGGCTAGGGTGCCCTAATTTTGGGCTAGAATGATGGGGCAATAGCGAAATGGGGATAAGTGCAATAAAATATGCGGGAATGACGAAACAAAAATATAAAATAAAGATGGCCAAAAGGTGGGATTAATTAGGTACTTTATCCACTTGAGAACCTTCTAAATAGTAGTATAAAACTGGGCTAAATAATGTCTAATGTGCATAATTTTGTGTCTACATTTGCCCCCACTTTATGTTGGTGAGCGGAAAGCTCGGTAACATAAAGTAGATAGAGATGTGTACCTGATATCCATGTAGAGTGTAGAAGAAGACGTGTCGATGGACTAGACTCAGTGTGGAATGAAAAAAAAGAAAAATGTGGAGGAGCATGGATTCTAAAGATGAAAAATGTGCATAAAAAGTGATAAGAGTAAACCTATGGTAGAACATATGTGTAGTTGTTGTTGTGTGTAGTGTACCTACATGGTTAGTAAAGGTAAGTTCTGTAGCGGTGTGTTGTCATTATCATTGTCGTTGTTGTTGTTGTTTTTACCCCCAATTTGACTACTTGTTTCTCATACGGCGGACCTGCAAGGAGAAAACGATCAAGTAGTCAAATATGTATGTATGTAAAAACATTGTGTAAAATACATGTGTAAAGTACGTAAATGTAAAATATGCTAGAAAAAAAAGTGTAAATGGAACATGTGCACCTGATCCATGTCAAAAAAGGGTGTAGAAGGATATCATGTATTGTCGCGAGTTTTTGGGTGATCTCACACCACCCTGGCTGAAGAAGTATAGGGAGGAAATGTGCTATGTCCTCCAACTTTAACCGCTTCTGCTGAAATGTGTGAAGAGATCTTTGTATTGTCCTAGTTTTTGGGTGATCCGACGCCACTGGACGGAGAAGTGTAGAGAGGCACACCCACTATAACCCCCAAGCCTATAACTGCTCCACAAAATTGTCGAAGGACACCATGTCTGTTAAGGCCAGCTATGTATGGAGTTCATAGACTAGTCTAAACTCACTCATTGTGTGTGAACCGGTGTAAATACGTTGTGTTAATAGAAAACCCTCAATAATGCCCCCTCTTTTTGGGGCGCATGTGACGACGACCACGGAAGGAGAATGCAACCCCAAAAGAGGACCAACCACACTCTGACCTATAGAACTCTACCTGTAGGGGGGAAAGGGAAACACTTGGTAGATACCAAGGCATGCACAAAAAGGGGATGGCTAGCCAATACAAGTGTTAGTCTGAAAACACATGCATGTAATAAGACAAATGTAAAATACACAAATAATGTAGAAACTACCAAACAAAGTAGTGTAAACACGCAAGAAAACAATCGAGACCGCACAAAACAGGTTTCAAACATGGGACATCACTCACGATGTTGCAAGACACACAAGGCCATCAAGGTTGAAAATAGAAAACAAGTGTGCACACAAGAAAAGGCAAAATCCGCATACAATAGAAAACAAAGGAGACAAACAAACAAGTAGTCATTGAAACATGTAATCCTACAAAACAAGTGTTGCACATGGAACACCCATTAGCATGTTAGAGTGATAACCAATATGTCAAAACGTGTATGAACAAGTAGTATAAGATGTTAAGTAAAAAATGAAACAATAGCACTTGTTTAAGATGAGTGTAGATTCCCCCAGTGACTATTATAGTAAGGGTAGAAGGTGAGCATCCATGTCATGTGTAGATGTCATGTATCTGATCACACTAAACAAAGACATGAATGCACATGTGTGTATGATAATGACATATAAGAAATCAATCTAACATGTGTAGTAAAGTGATCATGCAAAACACTAGTAAGAAAGAGTAAATGCCCCTAAGACAATGTAGTATGTTGTGGATGGATGGAATGGAATGCAAGATGGAATGATATGAGCAACGTGCCCCCGAGTGGATGGAATTGTATGCAATGAGGTTCATTTTTTTCCCCTCAGCAGTCAAGAATGAACCATAAATGAGATCACGTCATCATGAAATGGTTGAGTAGGGTTAGTTGTATCTAGCGCACTGACGATGAGTGTGTATATATAGTGGTGATGAGATGTGACATGTAGAATAGATGTGCATGAACCCTATAGCCAAAGTGTATATCATGACTTGTTGAATGGAAGAGTGATGATTTATCCCTAAGTGTATATCACTATAAAATGAGTGTATGGGAATGAGACATAATATGTGTGTGGACCCTATAGCCTAAGCATATACCACGACTTGTTTGAATGGTGGGGTGATGATTTAGCCCTAAGTGTATATCACTATGAAATGAAAAGGTGAAAATGGGTGACGACTTAGCCTAAAGCATATGTCATTATGGGATGAATAAGAAGGGAGTGGTGATGTACCCTAAGGTGTATGCCACTACAACATGATAAAATGAGGGGTGGTGATTTAGTCTAAAGCGTATACCACTACGTGATAATAAGATGGGTGAAAATTTAACCTAAGGTGTATGTCACTAAGGCAAGGGATGTTGAATGAGAAAGATGTCACATGATGAAAGTAAGGTCCATTTGATTGGTAAACCCCAGCAGTCGAGTATGGACCGAGGAACTAAAGTGTGTCATAGGGTGGTGAGTGTAGTGCATAGAAAACAACGTTGTAGAAACGACCAAGGTATGTGAATGTGTGGTGTAGGCAATGCAATGTAGAATGTGTAGTGGGTATGGAATGTGTAATGTAATAAGTGTGTAGATAGAAATAGAATGTGTAATGATGATAGGTAAAACTAGACCCATGTATAAGGAAATCTAGTGTAGCATGTAGGATAGGTAGGATGTAATGTGGGTGTGTAGGATGTATATGTAATGTGTAAGATACAATGATAGGTGTCAGTAGAAATAGGAGATGTAGTAGAAGAATGCAAATCTAGATCCATATATATTGTAACCTAGCGTAGTATGTAGAATGCATGGATGAAATGTAAAACTAGACTCAGAAGTAATGATGACTAGTGTAGCATGTATGACATAGATGATGTATAAATGACTAATAGATGAGGTATGTATAGGATAATGTAGGATGTAGGATATGTATGGAAATGGTGATATAATGAAAATGTGGAGAACCTAGAGTGCAGTGTGTGGGGTTCAGTGTAATGGTAATCCCTCAACGTCCAGTGTGAACCGAAGCACAAGAGTGCATCATCGGGTGAAGGTGCTAGAATGTGTAGGAATTATACATATATATGAGGAATAATTTAATGAGGAGAGGTGTGGTTGTGCTAATTATGAGGGAGGGGGGATTAGGTAATGATGATGTCCCCCTAGTGATAGTGTGACAAAGGTGACTAGGAAACACCATCAAGAAAATCATCATTGTCTTGATCAAACCAACAAGAGCTGCATTGAAACTTGGTAGGCGATAGAATGAGGCGGATCGTATAAAGATGCATTACGATGAAGGAGATAAGCATTCATCACGTATTCTTCATCCGTAAAATCAATTGGTGGGCAGCCATGAGCACACCAACGCGAAATGTTAGGAACATAGGAAGGAGAAGAATCATTAGCAATGGAGATAGTGCTGAAGGGCATGGGGAATGAGAGCGAAGAATGAAGTCGGTCAAGTGTGCTGCCAATATAATCAAGCCAAGATCGTCCAAGTGTAAAGGGAAAACAATGAGCAGTGTGTGCAACAAATATTGTTAAGTGAAAAACTTGTAAGCCATAAGCTATTGTAATATGGAAGTAACCATGATAAAGGTGGGGTGAATGGAGGGGTGGTAATATGTCATTAAGTGTCATGTTGAACCTGGGTAAGCAATCATGTGTACAGATAGTATCGGAGCTAGCGAGATCGAGAGGAATGTGTTCCCAAAATGTCCTATTGATATATAAGGTGCAGGTGAAAGGGGGTCAAACTACTTCTGGTGGAGAAGAAGATGAAATTACATCAACACTATTAACAAATCCTTTATATAGTACCATAACATTAGTGGATGGAGGGTTTTTGAACCGATATTCACCTGGGCCATCACTACAAATGTTTCATTGAAATAAGAATTTTCCACACCGAGAGGGGTAAAATCCAGTTGTTGTAGTGACTCATCAGTGATTTCTACAACATCAACTTCATCATCGATTTAGTGGAAATGTCAGTATGTGTGTCATCAGTTTGGGTAGTGTTATCAAGGACATTAGTAGGTGGTGCGGGAGTAGAAGGAGGAACAGTAGAAGATGGTGGAGGTGGAGCACTAGTAGGGACAAATATAGTGGGTGAAATGATAGCCAAGTGTGAGTAGAGATGGGAGGAGAAGTGATGTCGGGGTATTGGAGGTGGGTGTACTAGATTGATCAACATCATATTTATCCAGGTTAGCATATGGAATGGGATGAGGTGTGGGATAGGCATAGAAGTGGCAGGATCAATGGTATAATATTTGAATGGTTTCGAGTCAACGGTGATAGTATGTTCATAACCATCATGAAGGAATTTGACACATTGATGTACGGTGGAGGGCACGACTTGCATGGTGTGGATCCAAGGTATTCCTAAGAGGAGATTGAATTGAAAAGAAGCATTGAGGACGTAGAATTTAGTAAGAACTATTTTAGGTCCAACACGAATATGGAGGGATATAGTGCCGAGACATGTGCGAGAGTGAAGAATCGTAACCATGGATGAGAGTGGAGTTACGAGAGATGAGACTATCATTGATACCTAATTGTTGTAAAAGAGAATGGGCACAAATTTTAATGGCGAGACCCATTGTCAATGAGGACACACTTAATAGAAGTAGTACTAATGACAATGGTAATGAGTAATGATGCACAAGGGCTATTTTTGGCAGTGGGTGATATGTTGTCATCTGTAAAAGATATAGAATGAGGTAAACTATAAAGAGACTTTGAATGAGATGGGAAAAGGCTTCGATAGAATGATCGTGTTCAACGTGGATAGCGCGAAGGGTAGCCTCAAAGGTTTCCTGACAATCTGGCGCATTGCGTAATAAGTCATAAAGTGATATTTTAGCGAGTGAATTCTTGAGTTGGTCGATAATATCATAACCTTTGGCAGTAGCTAATGGAGCAGCCGGTGTGACTAGTGGTGGCAGTGAAACAGGTGGAGCAACTAGTGGAGTAATGCAAGTGTAGCGTAGTAATGACATTGATGGATGGTTCAAATGGAGGCATAACAAAGAGAGGGGGTGTTGGGTATGCACACGCATGAAGTCGGCTGCGTAGTAACTACATTGGTGATCTTGGTAGGTGTATAGGTAGGATACGAAGATGTGGCCATGACCTTATAAGGAGATGACATGGTGGGAAAAGATGGTTATACAAAACCCTATAAGGTGGTAGAAGGGGACATCGGGTTCACAAAATGATTAAAAAAAATTATGATCTAGTGACCTAAAAGGGGACACTAGGGTATTAATTTTAATCTAATTAGGAGGAATAAAACGTTGCAGTAAATAGATTAAAAATAGTATGGAATAAATGCAAGTAAATCATTCTAGGTGAAATGAAACCTAATACAAAATAGAAGGAAAGAAGTGGCTTAGGTTGATTCGAAGTGATTATCGCGAGTTGTCATAGATCTGGAAATAAAATTAGGAGGTGTAGATGAACACTCAGGGACCCTACAAAGGGAAGATCTGTAAGATCTGAAATGAATAAGGTTCTAGGAGTGTACTAGGCGCCCCAGGGGCACCCCGGTCTATAATCAGGTGCTCGATCTCTGTAATTGCTCAAAACCTAAATTTGATATGGTCACAAGGTGTCTTCAAGTACTTTCTATCTGTCGAGTTAGATCTACCGAATGAGCTTGAAAATGACCTGTAATACAAAAGGAAGTATCAAACCCTAGAAAAAAATGTAAATGAAATGAATGGGTTGAGTGACCTAAGCCACCAAACTAGTGGTCTTATCATTTGAGCATTGTACTACATTTCGGACCGGATGTAGTTCATGTGTGTGTGTTTATGCCATGCCCTAGGTGCTCTTGTGTCAGTCGCGCTTTGTGAATTAGCAAGCAATAGTAACTATAGAGAATGTAAATAACATGTGTGGATGGAATATAATAGAATCCCTCCCTCTATGTAGTGTGTGTGATACAGATCTCATAGCCTTAATGCATGGCACTATGTAGATGTAAGTGATGTAATGGATGCAACTCTAGATGGAGTGATAGTAGTATGTGATGTTATGACCTAGGACCCTTATTATGGTATTATAACTTTATATTTATAGGGCTCTCAATCTTAATTTTGTAATTAATCCCGAAAAAAGCCAATGGGAAAAATATAAAGACAACAAACAGATAGAAAAGCCCCAAAAAGAAGCAAGAAAGGATGTGCATAGACTAGGGCACCCAAGGTGGGTCCAAGGCACCCAGGGCACCCGATCTTGGTGAGGTGCCACGATTTTGGGCTAGAATGACGAAGCAGTTGTGAAATAGGAGGATAAGTGCAATAAAATATGCGGGAATGATGAAATAAAATATAAAATAAATATGGCCAAAAGGTGGGATTAATTGGTACTTTATCCACTTGAGAACCTTCTAAATAGTAGTATAAGACCAGGCTAAATAATGTTTAATGTGCATAATTTTGTCTCTACACCCACAAACTATAAATTGAGCTCTCCTCCTCCGGAGAGTTAGTTTGGAACAACTAAGAAATCTATAAACAACCTTTTCCATTTATATAATCTTCAATCATCCAATCAATCCATCCACTCTATCAATCCATCTTCAATCTACTCCAATCAATTCATCCTCTTCATCAAGAAAATCCAAGCAATCAAGGGGAGGTGTTGCTTGTGTGTCTCCACCAACATCTGAAGCAAAAACCAATCATCTAAGATAAAATCTAACACATCAAAGGAGGAGTTTGCAATCTTGTAGTTAAGTGTAGGTATAATCTCTCTCCTCTTTTCAATCCATTTCTCTATATGAGGTATTGTTTGAGAATATTAGAGTAGGAAAACAATTTGTTTGTTTTTCTTGTATTCATAAGATAATATTTTCTTGCATATATAGGTGGAATTGTAAAGGAAATGGAGTTATCACTTGGGAGTTGGTTGACTGCCATGTCTAATACAATTATCCCCAAGGTTATGGAGATCTCTGATATTGTAGCTAAATTTAGAGTTCATGTTCTCAAGATGAAGGTTCCAATTGTGCCACTTTCTAATGTTCCTTCTTCCAATTCATAATCTTTTTCTATCTAATTGTTATGTTTTGAAGTTGGCTTTATTATTTTGAAAATGGAATTGTAAATAAATCCAACTTATGTAATTAACTAATTAAGTGTTTAGCACTTAATTAAAAGACAATTAGTTAGAAATTTGGTTACATCCTCCCCTCAGTCTATATAAGGCTTTCTTCTCATTTGTAAAGGGTTGGATTTTGGTGCTCTAGAATGTAAATACAAAATTTTGATCAATATAGAAGAAGACACTTATTTCCCTCTCATCTGTGTTCTTTCTATTTTCTTTTCTTGCAATTTGTGAATGTGAATATTAATATATGTGAATTGTGAAACTTTGTGTTCAATTCATAGAATGTGATGTGAAGAACTTTGTGTCTATCCACATTTATATTTTATGGGTTTTCATGTGTATTAGCTCACATGTTCTTAATATATTTTACATGCATTAGTAAGATATGACTATGTAGTCTCTGTATCTGAATGTGTTGCCTTCTTCACTTCTTTCCTTTACAAGTAGTGGGTAATCTTGTACAACCAAGGAGGGTACTTATATCCTTGATAAATGAGTTAGCCTGAACTTTGTTTCCTAATTCATACTTCTTACCTATATAAGCTATTGTTTCTTCCTCAAAACCCTATTCCTTGTTTGTCTTCTGTATTGAGAATATGGAACCATTCATTGCACCAATATCCTCATTCATATTTGATTAGATTGTATATTTGTAAATATTTATATTCTTAAGTTTTTGGTGAAATAAGGGAACCTCCCCATAAAGAGGAGGGATTGTTGTCCCTAAACTGTTGATTGTCTTCAATGACCAAATTTCTAAAAACACATTCTATCATATATTTCACGTGCAATTACTAGTATTAGCTAATTTGATTTGTATGTTGAAATAATTTTTCCAATTTTAACTTGTTCAATACATTATATCATATTCGTATCAATGACTAGCACTGGACGAGTGTGTCATTGGCATAAAAATTAGATGGTTCAATTGTTTTCTTCAAAATTCTAGTCCTAAGCATAGAAACTTGTAGTATTTAGCTAAAAATAGAATGTTTTCCATTTCAATTTTTTCTCATTTAAATGGATATATAGGTTTTATGGCACCATTTTAATTAATATAACCTAATAAGGACACAAAAACAAATACAATTTCGTGCAAAATCTTATTGTTTTTAACACCATAATAGTTTAGTGAGAGGAATGACGTTATGTGAAATAAAATTACAATTGAGACTTTCACCTCGGTTGTCCGATTAGCATCTCTAAGGGTTTTAGATAATCGATAGGTCACTCAACATCTCCGTGGATCTAGAGATTATGTGGCACAATTCACCAAGTTTTACTTGTGTAGTACTAGAAATCGTACATGAAATGTACGATGTTAATGTTGAAGGGGGTGGATTGAATAAATAAAACTTGAGTGTGTGGAAAAGTGGGGAGGATGAGGGGAAATGAAGAAGTAGTTTGAGAGAGTAGAAGTGCAAGGGTAGGGAAAACGATGCGAGAGAACCAATACGAAATTCTTATTTCCTACAATCACATCTTGTTTTGTAGATTTTTTGAAGGAGAAAGGGGTGTGGCAAGCTAGTTGTCGAGGCAACAAATTTTAGAGATATCATTGAACACAATATCTGGTCCATCAATTTTGTAAATGTCAATAGTTGTTGTAAACAATTTAAGCCCTTGGGTTTATTGGGTATTTGGAACACACATAAATGTAAAGGGAATTCACTTGCATGTCTCATGGGACATTTTAGAGGTAGGGACACATGGAGTGGATTTGGCATCCAAGGGTAGCGTATCCATGCATAATTGTGATTAGGGTTTCTCACTAGCAATCAGGGTAACAAAGAGGGTATCCATTGTTTCAGTCATAAAAGATGGGGAAAATCCAATATGTTATTGGTTTGAAACGATTACAATGCTTTCTCCTTATAACACTTGGTTGCCCCACTTTTCAATTATAAACTTGAGTAATTGTAGGAAAGCAAGAAATGTGTAAACAACCATATTTGATGAATCTTCACCCCAGTGGATGGAGGAATGTGAGAACACAACAGTGGGTGGTCTTGAGCCTACTCTATATTTTAACTATACAATAGGTCAAGACAATGAAAAACAAACTATCAGGGTTGATGAGCATGGAATTGATGGCACCAACTTGAGCTTTAATAGACTCCACCTATTTTAAACCAGACATCCTCAACACTTTGACAATGATAACATTTTATAATATGCATTATAAACATCAATATCTATGGCTTAAATTATTACACTTCATAAACTATAATCTTCAACAATTTATATTGTGGATTTATAATTTGTAACATTATTCATCCCTTAAATTTCCTAACATGGTATCAAAGTTGGTGTTTATGCATGTGCAGGATAGATTTGGATGTTTTTTTTATAGGTGTGAAGAAACTTGAAGTTTTTCAAAACGGCAAACCCTAGCTTGCTTCACAACATGCTTCAAGTTTATTAGGTTCAAAACTCCAATTCCCACCAAAATAATGAGAATATTAGATGATCTAAAATTATTAATTAGTTTAGTTTATCAGATCTTTCATGTGCATGTGTTTCTAGCCTCCACTGCCATTTGTGTGCATAGATATGTGTTTTTCACCATCTGCGACCTTTTTAAGTTTATCGGGACTTTCATGACAATATTTTTTCTTTTACAACTTTTTTAGTCTTTTATAGCTTATTTAAATAATTTGTGCCTATAATAGCCATTTTATAAGCTGTTGGGTGACTTCTTTTAATATTTTACTTTTTAGTCTTTCGAATCTTCTCCAAGAGTTCCGTGGATCTTTTTACTTATGTGGCCTTCTTTAAGTCTTATGTGGTTTGCTTATCCTTGTTACGTGAATTTCCTTGTTCCACAGATTTCCACCGTTTATATCATGGGTGCCTTGTATCGTTGCTTTATTATGTTTATTACGCAAACCCGTGTGTTCCACGGCCTTTTGTGTGTGATATAAGGACTTTTTATCGTGCAAGTTTCTTTGATTTGTAGGATTTCCTTCGTTGTGTGGGCTTCTCCCTTTCTTCTGCAGTTGTTGGCATGAGTATTCCACGGAATGCTAAAATTTCAAGAATCCAAGGAACAAAATTCCTTTGTTTCGTGGCTTTCAAATTTTGAAACTTTAATAACTTATTCTCTATTGCATCGTGGCCTCCCGCGGCTAGTTTTTTTGTTTTGTGGCCTTCCTTCTTCGTTCTATTACCTTGCTTGATTTTTTTTCATCAATTTCAACATATTGTATTTGAGTATTAATCTATTGTATTCTTCTCTTCACTCCATAAATTTCTCGTAACTCTTAAAAAACCCACCTAACACTCTATTTTTCCAAGTTTTGCTAAGTTTTCCTTAAAATGGCTAGTTCTTCTAGTTTTTCCATGGATAAATCACAACTTTTAAGTGAATCTAATTACAATATATGGAGAATTAGGATTAAGGCTATCCTTATGGATAGAAAGTTATTGGATTTAGTTAGTGGTGTTGAGAATAAACCCACTGGGAGACAAGCTACTCCTAAGAACCTAAGTGTTTTCTCTCAAAAATTCCAAGAGGCTATGTCCATCTTATTGCAAAGTATCAAAGATGAGTTCTTGTTGCATATTGGACATATGGAATCTTTAGCTGATGCATGGGATCAATTACAAACTATGCATGACGGGAGCCATTTTTCTAGAATAATTAAGTTAATCATGGAATTTTTACAACTCCCGTGAAAAGGTTGTTAATTATCTAGCTAAAATTAAGGATATTAAATCTCAATTAGATGGATGTAATTGTGAATTATTTCATGATAAATTTTTTACTTCATTATTCAAATTAACATTCATGAAAATTTTAGAAACTTCATCTCTATTTTGAATTCTAAATATCAAAATGAAGATGATCTACCTGATTTAGACACATTGTCTTCTCTCCTTATTCAAGAAGAGAGTGTCATGAAGAACTTTGACTCAAAAGATAATGTCTCTCAGAATTGTTCTCTCAAAGTCAGAAGTCTTCTAAAAATCAAGTATATCAATAATACAAATCAGCAATCAAACTTTATATCCAAGTTTAAGCACAATAGGAATAATCAGAAGTTTAAAGTAAATTTTGATGGCACTTGTAACAATTGTGGTAAATTTGGTCACAAAACAATTGATTTTCATGCTCACTTGTCTCATAACAATCCTAAGAATAAGAACAACAATAAAAGGAAGAAAAGAAATAAAAATTAGAGTCATACTAATAACCAAGATAATAATGTTGAGCATTTTATTGCTCTTTATACTTCCTTTTAGCCTCCATTGACAGCGAATGGATCCTAGATAGTGGTGCATCTAGACACATGACATATATACATGATATCATTCATGATATTATTGAGTGTCATGAAAACATTTATCTAGGAGATAACTATGTCATCAAGTTTTAATATTATGGCAATATTAAGTTTACAAATGGAATCATTAAGAATGTTCTATTTGTTCCTAACTTAAAGAATAACCTTTTATCTTGTTCACAATTAACTAAAGTTGACTATAAATTTTTGTTATTACAAGATAAATGGTATGTTAAAAGTAATTTTGGTAAAGTAATTGTTGTTGGTTTACAAAAGAATGGACTATAATTTTTTGATGAATTTGTTGTTGAGTCTTGTTTTTCCACCTCTTCTTGTAATATTGTTTAATTATGGCATAAAAGGCTTAGCATGTGAATTTTAAAATTTTGAATGAGATGTCTCACCTTAACCTTGTTATAGGTCTTCCTAAGATAAAATCAAATCATGAATCTTGTAAAAGTTGCTTGCATGGTAAGCGATATGTACAATCATTTCACGTACACCGTGACTCTAACTCCTTTTGTTTGTTCAAGTTAATTCATAGTGATGTTAGAGGTCCTTTGGAAGTATCTTCTCTATGTGGTACTTTATATTATATTAGTTTTATTGATTATTTCTCAAGAATGACTTGGTATTATTACATTAGGAAATAGTATGATGTCTTATGTAAGTTTCAAGAGTTTAAAGCCCTTGTTGAAAACCTAGTTAATTTGAAAAATTAAAAGAATCATAATGGATAATGGAGGTGAGTATGTTAATAAGAATTTTGATGAGTTTCGTGTATCTAATGGAATTCAAAGGGAGCTAACAACTCCGTATTCTCCTCAAAAAAACTGCATTGTTAAAAGACAAAATAGAATTGTCATAGAAATGGCTAGATTCATGCTTCATGCTTCTAAGGTGCCTAAATTTCTTTGGGCTGAAGCAATGAACATTGTTGTTCATATCCTTAATAGAGTTCCCAAAAATATTTACATCAAACCACACCTCATGAAGTTTGGACTAAGCAAAAACCTAATATATCTTATTTAAAGATATTTGGCGCCCATGCTCCCCTTCTTATTCCTAAATTTAAAAGATAAAAGTTTGGTCATACCTTTTACTCTTGAATTTTTGTTGGGTATGGAAATCAAACAAAAGGATTAAGATTCTATGATCCAGATTAAGCATCTGATTATATAAAATAGGAATGTGCATGTTCTTGAGAAACTTTTTTGTAAATTTGTCACTCTTCCCTCTTCTAAGCTTCATAAGTTTGAGACTGATTTTCTAAATGATAATGATTTGCAAGAGATTAATCATCCCTCTTATGATATGATGGATGTAGAAATTGAGGGGGAGTCTTCTCAAGATCGGTGTCTCAATCTAGGATTTCTAAATTGGCCAACAATCGCTTTCAAACTCTCAACCTAATGATTTGAGAAAGATGACTCATAGTCGGCATTCTTATCATGTCTTGTCAACCGTTTATGAGGTTGAAGCTTTATATTTTAAATAAGTTATTATAGATGAAAGATAGTTTGTAGCTATGGAAGATGAATATAATGTTTTTATTAAGAATCAAACTTGGGAATTAGTCCCTCTTCCTCCTAAAAAAGAAGCATTGTAGGCTCTAGATGGTTGTATAAAATCAAATATAACTCTGCTAGTAAGATTGATAAATTCAAGGCAATATTAGTTGTTAGAGGGTTTACTCAAAACCTGGTTTGGATTATGTTGAAACATTTTCTCTTGTTTCCAAAATGAGCATTGTTATAATTCTTCTAGCTTTAGTTGCTCAACATGGTTGGGAGATTCACCAAATGGATGTTAAAAATGTGTTTTTAAATGGTGACTTGAAAGAAGAAATTTATATACATCAACCTAAAGGTTTTGAAGAACTTGGCAAAGAATTATGTATGTGTAAACTTAAGAAATCTTTGTATGGTCTTAAACAAACTCCTAGATCTTGGTATGCTAAGATAAATAATTTCTTTCATCAGTTTGGTTTCTAACTAATTTACTAATAATTATTTATTTGTCAAGTATGAAAATAATCATGTTATCATTATTGTCTTATATGTTGATGATCTCTTGATTACTAGTAGTGATAAGAATCTAATTCTTAGAATCAAAGAGAAGTTAAGACAACATTTTGAAATGACTAATTTAGGACTATTAAATCATTTTCTAGGCATGGTTATTTGTCAAAATCACAAATCTATTATTACATCTCAATCATAATATGCTACTAATATTCTTAAAATATTTAATATGATTGATTGTAATCATGTCTCTATTCCTATGGAAGTTGGTGTTAAATTAGATCCAAAACCTTCTTGTGATAAATTTAATCCTACTTTATATAGACAATTGGTTGGTAGTTTGATTTATTTAACTATCACTAGGCCTGATATTTCCTATGCAGTTGGAATTATTTCTAGATTCATGCAGGATCCTTATGAGGACCATTGGAAAATGGAAAAAAATGATTTTAAGGTATATCAAAGGTATAATCAATTATAGCTTGTGTTATTCTTCTTGTGATAATGCAATTCTATTTGGTTATTGTGATTCTAACCATGTTGGTGATATTGTGGATATAAGATCTACTTCTAGATATGTTTTCAAGTTGGGTGCAGGTGCAATAACTTGGAGCAACAAGAAGCAACCAACAGTATTTATCTCTTCTATTGAAGCAGAGTATAGAAGTGTTATGGAAGCAGCAAAAGAAGTCATGTGGCTCAAAAGATTGTTGGAAGAACTTCATATGGGCATCAAACGAAGAGCTCTAATTTTATGTGATAGCTAAATATGTATTGCTCTTGTAAACAATTCAGTCTAGCATCAAAGAACCAAGAATATTGAGATCCATATGCACTTCATCCAGGAAAAAGTTCTCAATGGTGATATAGATCTCAAGTTTTGTTCCATTGATGAGCAAATTGCAGACATTTTTACTAAGCCCTTGGGTGTTTGTAAAGTTATGTAAATTTTGTGTTATGTTAGGCATTTCAGATATTAGCTCTTATGATCATGTGGATGACGTTGATCTCCACCTATGAATCAACTGAGCATGTGTTGTTTATCTCTTATGATCATGTGAATGGCGTTGATCTTCACCTCTAAATCATATGAGTTTTGGCCTTTTAGAGTTGCCCTTGAGGGGAAATAAGAAATGGGCATGTTGCATGTTTTTTTGTGTAATGCCATCTCTTAATGGCTTGAATGTGTCAAAGTTGGATACTCCCGAGACTATTTCTATGTTGTTTAAGTAAATTTTCATGTATGTGAATTTTACTTGTAATCCAAGCGAAGCATTAGATATGAAGAGTTTATTAACTCCATAGTCTTATGTAAGGCTTCATCCTTAATCACTTTATCTTGAGAATTTGTAATGTTCCTTTGTATTGTGGTTTTTATGGAATCCATGGAACACTACTTTGAACTATGGAAAAACAATGTCACATGGATTATCTAAAAACCACAATGTGTGTATAGATGTTTGCGGATTGTATAAGTCTGCGGGACACTATGGTAGTATACCACGGAGTTGAAAAACCTGCAGGACATTATGGTAGTGCACCGTGAAACTATAAAACCCATGGAACAAGTGTTTTTAGATGTTATCATAAATCACGTGTTAATTTATGGATTGTAATTCCTTTTGTACCAAAAGGTGACTTAGTATAAGGAACAAACTTTTCCATGTAAAAGCAATTTTGTATGTTTCCCTACTTAACATTAAGGGGGAGAGTTTGGTTTATAATATTAAGTGAAACTACTTATTTAATAAACCTACCAAAGACTGTATGTTTTTGGTTTATATATCTTGTATTTAAAATATAAACATGGCAGATCCACTATTGTTATCGAAGTGTTTTAAAATATAAGAGTGACCCAAACAAGTCACCCACCTTATATAAAACAAGGTGATCTCATTAGAGATCGGTTACATCAAGTGATATGAAAAATATCAAGTGTAACACACGAATGCAAGTTGGTTATAGATACATGATGCAAATGATGTAAAACTCATGAGTGTATGTATGAGGCAGTTTGTAATCCCTTCCTAAAGGTGTAACTGCAAGTGGATCTGTGAAATAGTGGGAGTGTTGGGTGAAAGTTTATTCTCAATAAAGATAAGTGATTTTTCGGTGGGTTTTTACCTTCCATGGTTTTCCCACTTATATCTTGTGTCACTGTGTTCTTTACTTTCTGTTCATGGTGTTTACATTTTGTAATCTACATTATAAACATCTAAATATATGGTTTAAATTATTGCACTTCATAAACTATAATCTTCAACAATTTATATTGTGGATTTATAATTTGTAACATTATTCATCCCATAAATTTTGTAAAAAAATTATCTTTTTTTCTTGATAATAAGAGACCTTAAAAACAAGTTAGCATTTTGGGTTGGACTAGCCTCAACACACCCCAATGATGGTTGAATGTTGCCTTCAGCACCAATACTCCAAAGAGGCCTCAAACCCACATAATTCATGAAAATAATTTGATCTAATAAACAAATACGAGAAAAGCAATACTTCACATAATGTAAGATAAATAGAAATGGAAAATTTTCATACATAAGACAATACATTACACAAGCTTCATCCTGGAAAAACCATTTTAGGAAAAAAAAAAAAACCATCGCAATACCTTCTCTTATTTATTGCATTAACTCAATCATTTACAATACAATAATGTACTTCGAAGTTTTGTGTTTTCCTCCTACATGTCCAACTACATATAAGCACATTAATAGGTAAATCTAAGCATAACAATATTACAATACAATGGGTACTAAAACCATGGGCCAAGAATACAACCTATAATAGTTCCCCATAAATCATGTGTTATCTTGCCACCCATATAATAACATTTTTTAAATGATCTGTAAACTTCTACTTTGGAACTCTACGAAATCACACTATTATGTTGTTCTACTTTCAACTTTGGAAAATGACAAATGGATTGAAGAATAGAGCCTTAGTGACTGATTATCTAGTGTTACAGAAAGGAAATTGCAGAGAATAGGAAAGAATTCAAACTCTAAACACCAACAATTTTTATCCTGGAAACCTCTAATGGAGGAAAACCAGTGGAAAGGGAAAAACACTCTTTCTTCCCACTTTTATTGGTCAATTATAGACAATTACATATTACAAGAAGTAGAAAATGGAGACAACAATGTAAACCTCTCCCTTCCTATGTTTGTTTTCTCTGTTTCTACACCTTGCTCCTATAATTCCACTCCAACACTAAAGATCTTGCTCACTTGCTCTCATTAAACCTTTTCTCTTTGATCTCTTTGGATCTCTCGAATGATCAATTCTCTTTCTCCTCCTTGTATTTATAGCCTTCTCCCATGTCCTCCTGTGCACTGGAGAATGGGAAAGGTCAGGGAGGGAAGAGACACAGTCGGGTGCTTCAAATTCACGTCCATTCATGCTCCATTTTTATTTTCTGTTCAAAAGTGTTATGGCCACCCACCTGCATGCACCGGTGGTTTCAAGACCACCACCTTGCAGGTAGCAATTCTATCTAGAACCTCTCATTTACCTCATTTTCTTCATTTTCTTCAATTCTCCTTCTTGGTGCTTTGATGGAATTGATGAAGTGGTGTGTTTTTGGATCCCTATGGATCATACCTCCCTTTCTTAGGAGGCTTTTGGTCCCACAAAAGCTTAGTGGGGGAGTGGTAGAGGAATCAACTCCCTCTCTTGCTCCTTCGAGTACCACCGGTCTACCTTGGTGTCTTCTCTCGTCTAACTTTGCCAAGGCTCTTGTGGATCTCTGGTTTGTTGCTCCAGTGCTATATCCTCCTCCGAGTTGCCTCGAGTACAATCCTCTTTGGAAGGTAGATTCTGTATGTTTCCTTCTTTTTCATGCATAGATGGCATTAGTAGGTGTGAGCTCTTGCAACTTGCTATCATGTGCATTTGCATGAAGTATGGCCTAAAGGTTTCTTTTCCAACCTTCTCAAGTATGGTGAAGGTCCCATACTATAGTGGTTTAGTCCTTCTTTCTTATCTTTGTCTCTTGAGATGGATTAGCCGAATCCTCTCCATGTATGTTGCTGTTATAGTCACCATTGTTCCTTGTATCTCCTCTTCTCCTTGCTGCCCCACGGTCAGGTCCAATGAATCCGTAGGTAGATACAGTGACTACATAGTGGAAGTTTTTTTGCTCCTTGAATGAGCAGTTCCTGTGGTGGCTTCTTCTATAAAAACTGACAAGTGTTATCCAAAATATTTGTGCTCTCAAGTCCATTTTTCTTTTCTTCCAATGAAAGTAAACAAAATCTGATGATTTTCTTGAATAAGTCTTGGTGCTTGGTTGGCACTTACCATAGCCTTCTTTGTCCTAGATGTTGAAACTGACTCCATCCTTGATCCATATGTACTGGTTCTCCCTCCTTGTGAACACAACATCCCTGGCATACAAGTAAGGACTTCTAAAGACAACGTCAAATGCATCAAGTGGAATGATATCAGCCTCTAATACATCAATATATTGGGTATTTATCCCAAACTAAAACTTACACTTTCTTGTAACTTGTATTTCTACACCCTTCTTCACCCATCCCAATGGGTATGGATGTGGATGCACGTAAGTTTCTAGACCAAGTTGTTCTACAACCACATCAGAAATTAGATTTGACTGAGAACCAGAATCTACTAAAGTGTTTACCTTAGTCTTCTTGATTTGGATTCTGATTTGAAAAATCTTACTCATCTCTTCTTCTTTTGCTCCCCGTACATGTTAGTGGTTGTGCATCCCAACCTCTCATCTACATCCAAATCATCTTCAATCTCCACCTCTCCTTTTGTTTTCACAGTGGCCATGTATTTCTTGGAATCCTTGGTTCGATACTTTGGGTGCAATTCCGGATGCAACTTCAAACATGTGGCGCGTCGATATGTCCATTTATATCACAATTATTACAAAAATTCTTAGGATCTTTACAATTATGCAAAGCAATAGCAGCATGTTTGCCTTTCCATTTACCTATGCTACTTTTCTTCCCTTGTTCTTTTTCCTACTTGATTTGTTGACCGTCTCCTTTTGGATCTATTTCTCCTTGCTTCTTCTCTTCATCAATGTAGTATGTTTATAGACAAGCTTCATTAAGATCCTTGAGCTTTGTGGAGATTACCTTCCTCCGAAGGTGAGTGTGAAGTCCTCCCAAATACTTGGTTAGAATGTCCTCATCCTCCAAGTCCATATTTAGCAACATGGCTTGTCTTTGAAACTCTGTAGTGTAGTCTTATACGCTTTAACCGTTTTCCTATCTAAAGTATTGCCACTTAATCATCATGTCAGTCTTATGGCCAATATGATAGAAGTTAGCTCTAAGCAATTCTTTAAAACCTTTCCAAGTACTAACAATAGGATGTTTCTTCTTCTCACAAGTGGCTAGATGGGTTTCCCACCAAACTAGAGCATGACCTTCCATTTTGAGATGTGCAAAGGAAATCATTTGTGCCTCAATAACATTATGCACACTAAAATAGACTTCCAACTATTTAATTCATTTGTCTAGCAATTCTGCATCTACTTGTCCTTCAAAGTTCTTTATTTCCACTTTTGTTTCAACTTTAAAAGGTGTATGAGCATATTTTACCTTCTTGCTTACAATTGGCGTCTCTTCTTCACGCTCTTCCCATTCTTCCTCTTCATGGCTCTTTCTGATACCAATTTTTTCGCCAATGCTCGAACCACTAAGTCCATGGAATCTTTCTTAATCAAGCCTTCTTTTGTAGATTTGAAAGCTCTTTTTGTTTTCTATGCCACCTATCCATCGTGACCTCTAGCATCTCGACTCTACGAACCAAGTTCTCTTCCTCCATTTGAGCCCGAATTCTTTGTTTCCACTTCTTCATAGAAACATTTGGTTCGCAAGGTAAAACTTCTTTTCCTTTGGACCTTGTCATTGTCATAAAAATCACAAGAAAGAATCAAATACCATAGTTTTGGATATATAATTAGTTCTGATACCAAAATGATCGATAAACTTCTACTTTGGAACTCTACGAAATCACACTATTATGTTTTTCTACTTTCAACTTTGGAAAATAGATTGATTGAAGATTAGAGCTTTAGTGACTGATTATCTAGTGCTATAGAGAGGAAATTGCCAAGAATAGGAAATACTTCAAACTCCAAACACCAACAATTTTTATCCAGAAAACCTACAATGGAGGAAAACCAATCGGGAAGGGAAAAACGCTCTTTCTTCCCACTTTTACTGGTTAATCATAGACAATTAGAGATTACAAGAAGTAGAAAATGGAGACAATAATGTAAACCTCTCCCTTCATATGCTTGTTTGCTTTTTTTCTACACCTTGCTCCTACAATTCCACTCCAACACTGAAGATGTTGTTCACTTGATCTCATTAAACCTTTGCTCGTTAATCACTTTGGATCTCCAAATGATCAATTCTCTTGATCCTCCTTGTATTTATAGCCTTCTCCCATGTCCTCTCATGCACTGGAGAATAAGAAAGGTCAGGGAGGGAAGAGACACAGTCGAGCGCTTCAAATTCATGTTCATTCGTGCTTCATTCTTCTTTTCTGTTCAAAAGTGTTAGGACCGCCCCGCCTGCAGACTAGCGCTTTGGGACTCTTGCCCTAGTTGGGTTATGGTTACAGGGACCACCGCCCGGGGGTGGTGGTTCTACAATAGCCGCTCTACACTAAGCAAAGGTTCTGCAGAACCTCTACTTACCTCATTTTCTTCAATTCTCCTTATTGGTGTTGATGGAACTGATGAAGTGGTGTGTTTTTCTGGATCCCTATGGATCATTAAACCACCTATACAAGCTCAAAAACCTATATATGGGACCTTAAAAATTGCTTAGGGACCATCAAGCCTCACTATATAGTCTAGAAAGAGGTAACTCATGGAAAATATACAACACATTTCCAACAATTTCTGCACAATCCTATAATGAGATACAACTAGTGGTATGAGTGTGCTCGTTTGGAGAGCTCTGAGGTGGTGGCTTTGTTGGGCCATGAGGATGTCGTTCTCAATGAAAATTCCTATGATGTTTCTGTGCCTAGCTCCACATTCTTTGTTGTTTATGGTGTTGGAAATGTGTTGTATATTTCCACAAGTCGCACTATTCTAGATTGTACACCCCGACATGGCTATGGGGGTCTAGGGCATTGTCTCGACTAGGGAGTTTCTGGGAAGTGCCCCCTAATTGAGGGTTTGAGGGCTTTCCCAAGAAATTTTTTTGGAGTTCCTTATTTTTCGGGCCACATTATAAGTATTTTTAGCCTATGTTAATTATGGGTGGTTAGATCACTCATATTTATGGGGAGTCATTATGGGTTGTATTATTGGCCCATAGTTTTGGTACCCATTGTCTTGTGATATTATTGCGATTACCTACTAATGTACTTGCATATAGTTGGACATGTAGTAGGATAGAGTAGAACTAAGAAGTGCATTATTGTATGGTAAAACAGTTGAGTTAATATAATAAGGAGATAAATTACTGCGTTGGGTTTTTTTCCCAAAAGATTTTCCTATATCTTGTGTATTGTGTTATTTGTGTATGTCATTTCTCTACTTTTTAATCTTCAAGATTCTATTAAGTATTTATTCTCTCATATTTGCTTATTGGATCAATTTCTCTTCATTTGGTATCAAAGTTAGGTTCTAGCTTTGTGTGAAAAGTTAGGGTTTCTCAACCTTGCTAATAGGATTTTATTGATAAAAAACTCCAGATTTGATGATAAAATTTAGCAACAACAATTTGAGATTAGCACATGAAAATAGGGAAAAATCTAGAGACAAATAAAATAGCGAAAATAATTGATAGATTAAAACTTGAGCAATTACATGATGAGAGAGCTTACAATATATAGGAGAATGAACTCCTTAAAACAAGGATTCAACTCCAATCTTTAATCCCATAATATCCTCACATATCTCTCCTATAATCACTCCCAAACCCAACAATCTCTCACACAACTCCCAAATAGCTACGTGAGTTGTTTATTCAACAAACTCACAACTAATACACATTATCCTATATTATTAATAATGAATTGATTAATAACTCATATTAATAATATTACAAACTTTTATTTTTCTCACACAAATATGATATTAATATATCAATATTAATATCATACTAACACACTAACTTACTAATGTAATATATGAATATTACATTTAACTATTACAAACAATAATGTGAGCACTAATTTCCTAACATTCACCCCCTTAGTGTGAACATGGGTGAGTTCTTTCTAGTACCTACTCATGTTCTACAATACGATGGTTTTCAAAGAGTACCATCAACTCCAACAAGTTTTCTAGTGGAACCATTAACCACTCTGTATGTGATTTTCTAAGAAATTCAAAAACTCTCAAATTAGTTTTCTAGTGGACCACCAACCACTTTCATAGCATCGTACATGTTTCCCCACTCCCATTTTTACATTCAAGGGAAAATATAAGAAATATCACTCACGCAGGAGCTCATTTATTACAAGAGCGAACAAGAATAAATCATCTATTCTTATTACAATACACAATCAAAATTAAACACACAAAAAAACAATGCCACAAATTCATTATGTGGCCCCTTTGCTTCTGGCTGGCGAGAAGTCACTGATTAACCTCCTTCCTCTCGTTGCCTCCTTCCTCCATCGTGATGCTACTTAGTTAGAAAATGTAGCTTTTAGGCTCATTACACAATTTTTCTGAGTGTCAGATTCAACCGATAATGCACCCCCTGACTATGGACGTTGCATGCAAGCGAAAATGCGTCCAATTAAAAAATTACATAAATGTATTACACACCACTTTTTCTTTTTCTTTTCAGATCCCTATTTTTATTTCCACGTTTCTCTTAAACTAGAAACTGGTTTTTGTAAAATTTTAATAAAAGTTTTCCAAATATTAACTAAACAAACCCAATAAATTTCGTAATATTTTAAATCAGGGTTTTTAGATACATTCAATCTATCAAACGTTTGTTTTAAAAACAACAAAAAAATTCACTCAACTTACACTGAATTTTACGCATAGATACAAGACGAATCTAAAGTTGATGTAAACTACAATATTGTGCGTCTTGTTCTTATCTTTCCAAAAAAAAAAAAAAGCAGACATCAATCGGATGTCATATGAGTAAACTACGTTCTTTTTACTGTGATGTGTCTGCTGGAAATTTTCTTACGGGATTCCTTCAACCATCTTCTTCTTCTTCTTCTTCTTCTTCTTCTTCTTCACTTGTAGAAGGAAACCTACTCTGATACCAGATGATAACAAAACTCCAGATTTGATGATAAAATTTAGCAACAATTTGATATTAGCACATGAAAATAGGGAAAAATCCAGAGACAAATAAAATAGCGAAAATAATTGATAGATTAAAACTTGAGCAATTACATGATGAGAGAGCTTACAATATATAGGAGAATGAACTCCTTAAAACAAGGATTCAACTCCAATCTTTAATCCCATAATATCCTCACATATCTCTCCTATAATCACTCCCAAACCCAACAATCTCTCACACAACTCTCAAATAGCTACGTGAGTTGTTTATTCAACAAACTCACAACTAATACACATTATCTTATATTATTAATAATGAGTTAATTAATAACTCATATTAATAATATTACAAACTTTTATTTTTCTCACACAAATATGATATTAATATCATACTAACACACTAACTTACTAATGTAATATATGAATATTACATTTAACTATTACAAACAATAATGTGAGCACTAATTTCCTAACATTTATTTTAATGGGAGTTTTACGTGTGTGAATTTGTTTGAATGGAGGAAAATGACTGGAAGCACAATGATTGAGATTGAAAATTTTAATGGCCAACATTTTGAGTTATGGAAGCTCAAGATGGAAGATCTTCTTGTGGATAGAGATCAATGGATTATTGTTTATGGAGTCATGTTTGTGGGTATGAAGGTAGAGGACTGGGAAAAGATCGATAGGAAGGCAAGGAGTTCAATCAGATTGTGTTTGTCATTTAGTTTTTCTAATGTGTCAAATGAGAAATCCGCTCAGGAGTTATGGGAGAAGCTAGGGACTTTGTATCAAACATAATCTCTCGGTGAACAAATTGCTTCTTCGAAAGAAGTTGTATTCATCGAGATTGAATGATGGTGACTCTATTGCGAGAACATTTGAATGTCTTTAATATTGTTGTAAAGTCACTTGATTTATGTTGATATTAAAATAGGAGAGGATAAATGTATTACCATATTGTATTATTTATCTAGATCTTGGGATAATCTAGTTATGACTATTACTAGTACTACGACAAAATTATTAGTTGATGATGTAGTTGTGGCTTTACTATCAAAAGAAATGAATTGAAAATCTATCGAGGATTATCAATCCAAGGATGTCTTGTATGTGATAGGTCGTACTTAAGAGAAAAGAAAGAGGAGGCAAGGACAATCAAAGTCCGATTAAATCAAATACTACGAGAAAAATGTAAAAGAAAATGCTAGAACTATGGTAAAATGAGGCATTTCAAGAAAGATTGTAGATCTAAGAAGGTGGAAAAGGGTAAGTCATCTGATGATGTTGGATCTTCATATACGAAACCCTCTAATGAAGACTCGGGAGATTTGTTCTTGGTAGTATCCAGCTTGCATGCATGTGATGGTGCATGGTTGATTGACTCGGGTGCCTCTTTTCATATGACACCTCGTCGGGAGTGGTTCTATTGAATATGAAAAGATCAATGGAGGTGAAGTCTTCTTGGGAGACAACTCAACCTACAAGATCATAGGTCACAAGAGAGTCATGTTGAGGTTTAGAGATGGAAGGGTTAAAACCCTCCCTAGTGTTCTACACATTCCAAGTTTGATAAAATAAACTTAATATTGCTAACTAAGATGAATGAAGTCGGTGTTAGGTAGTCTTTACAAAGGACAATTGCAAGATGGTTCGAGGAGCAATGGTACTAGCAAGGGGAATTCGTATAAGAACATTGATCAAGCTTGAGGCAAGCACTTTGAGTGATGAGTGCAATAGCTCTATGGTTCCGAAGATGATAAAGTTGTATATCTAACTCCTTCATCTTCTACAAAGAAGACAATGTTGTGGCATCAAAGGATGGGGCATATTGGAGAGAAAGGTCTTCGTGCATTAAAAATTAAAGGTATGGTTGAAGGAATTTCTTATTGCCCTTTAGATTTTGATTTTTGTGAGCATTGTGTGTTTGGAAAGTAAACTAGGTAAAGTTTCCTAGTAATGCTACAAGATCATAAGGGATTCTACATTTAATACATAGTGATGTGTTTGGACTTGTGAAAGTTCCATCACTAGGAAAAGCTTTGTATTATGTCATGTTTATAGATGATTTCTCAAGGAAGACTTGGGTATATTTTATGCGGAATAAGTCTGAGGTTTTCAATAAGTTCAAAGAGTTTAAGGCTCTTGTGGAAAATCGGAAAAAAAAAAAAAAAGGTTTTGAGAAATGATAATGGTGGGGAATATTGCTATAATGTCTTTGAGAAATTATATAAATAGTGTGGAATAGAAAGGCAGAAGACAACTCCATATATGCCACAACAAAATGGAGTTGCAGAAAGAATGAACAAAACTTTGTTGGATAAGGGTAGGAGTATGCTTAGTGGTGCAGGTTTGGACAAGAAATTTTAAACAGAAGAAGTTACAACACTTGTTACCTGATCAATAGATCACCCACATCCACCCTTGAAGATAAAACTCCACAAGAAGCATGGACTGGTAAGAAACCCTCTATTCGACATTTAAGAGTATTTGGTTGTATTGTTTATATGTATATTCCAAAAGAGAAAAAGAACAAGTTAGATGATAAATATGCTAAGTGCATATTTATTAGATACTCTAATGGTGTAAAAGGATACAAGCTATGGAATCCGAAACACAAAAAGTTTATTTACAATCGTAATGTAATCTTTAGAGAAGCTAAGGGGATTCCTGAAAGGAAGCAAAACCAAAGGATGAAAATGAACAAACTTATGTTGAACTAGAAGAGGGTGAATTTGTGTTTGAATTTGATGCAACTGCAGAAGATGAACTAGAGAGAGAGTTGCAAAAAGAACATTCAAATGAATCAGAAGAGGAACCAGAAGATGCAAAACTAGAAACTTCGGTCTTAAGGAGATCAACTTGGATGAGAAGGGAACCCGAAAGGCGTAGCCCTCCTAATTTCCATTTTGCTTTCATTTTATTAGTTTTGTCTGTTACCGTTGATGACCCAAAGATTGTAAAGGAGGCTTTTGACTCAAAAGACTATAAGTCTTGGAAAAAGGCTATGGGGGAAGAAATGGAGTCCTTAAATAAGAATCATACATGGGACTTGGTAAAATTACCTCCTAGAAGAAAACTTATTGGTTGTAAATGGGTATTTAAGAAGTATAATATAGAAGGGAAAATGGAGAAGTATAAAGCTCGCCTAGTAGCAAAAGGGTTCTCACATGTAGAAAGAATTGATTTTGGTGAAATATTTCTCTTGTTGCTATGATACATTTTTTTTTGTTTCTTCTAGCTATTGTTGTTGCTTTTGATCTGGAAATAGAATAGATGGATGTTAAGACAGTTTTTGCATGGCGAGCTCAAGGAGGAAATCTACATAAAGCAACCAAAAAGATTTAAGGTTAAATGAAAGGAAGATTTGGTGTGTAAGTTGAATAAGTCTCTATATGGCTTAAAACAATCACCAAGAATGTGGAACCAAAAATTTGATAGGCATGTGTTGGGACTTGGACTAGGAAGAAGCAAAGCCAATCCCTGTGTTTATTATAAACAAGAAGGAGAAAAATTTGTTATAATTGCATTGAATGTAAATGACATGTTAATTAATAACAATAAGAAAATGATCAGTCAAGTTTTCAACGCTCATCTCAATTTGACATGAAAGATCTAGGAGTTACAAAATTTATTTTGGGCATGGAAATTAAAAGAGACCATGTAAGCAAGAAATCGTAGCTTAATCAGAGGAAGTATGTTGAAATGGTATTGCAAAGGTTTAAAATGCAAGAAAGTAAACTGTCAATATTCCCCGCCAAAAATTTATTTGCTTTGAATAATGTCCTAAAACAAAAACATAAATTGAGGACATGTCTTGCGTGTCGTATGCTACTGTGGTTGGTAGTTTGATGTATTCAATGTTTTGTACCATACTGCAGACTTGATATTGCTCATGCAGTGGGAGTAGTTAGCAAATTCATGTCAAATCTGGAAAGGAACATTGGACTACGGTGAAGAGGATCTTCGGGTATCTACGTGGAACATCTAATTATGCAATATGCTATCAGGGTAATCCTAGTGAAAGAAAAACACTCAATCTACATGGTTTTTGCTTTCAAATTGGGGTGGAGATCTAAATAGGCACAGATCTACTAGTGGGTATGTTTTCAACTTGTTTGGTGGAGTTGTAAGTTAAACGAGTAAACACCAACAAAGTGTTGCAACATCTACCACAAAGGCAAAGTATATGACAACTAAGTAAGGAAGCAATTTGGCTTTATATACTTATTTTCATTATTGGGTTCACTCAAAATGTTGTAAGGATAGATTGTGCAAGTCAAAGCATAATTTGTATAGCAAAGAATCGGTGAGAATCATTATGAAATAAAACCTATTGATGTCAATACCATTTTGTAAGAGAAATGGTGGAGGAGAAAAATATATTGCTAGAGAAGGTGGACATAGAAGATAATTTTGCTAATTCTTTGATAAAGGCTATAAGCACAGAGATTTTCTGGTGCAGAAAATCAATGGGCTTGACTTCCCTGAGTTGTTGACTATATGGTCTTGAAACCCCGTATGGAAAGTATTCAACAAGTGGGAGAATGTTAGAAATGTGTTGTATATTTTCCATGAGTTACACTCTTCTAAATTGTACACCCGACATGGCCGTGGGGGTTTGCCCCAATGGGGGTTTGGGGGCTAGGCCCCAAGAAATTGTTTTGGGGTTCGCTATTTTTCCGGGACAAGTTATAGGTATTTTTAGTCTATGTTATTATGGGTGGTTAGATCACTCATGTTTATGGGGAGCCATTATGGGTGTATTCTTGGCCCATGGTTTTGGTACCCATTGTTTTGTAATACCACTGCGATGGTTACCTACTAATGTGCTTACATATAGTTGGACATGTAGTAGGATAGAGTAGAATTGAGAAGTACATTATTGTATGGTAAAATGGTTGAGTTAATACAATAAGGAGATAAGTTACTTGGATCGGGTTTTTTTCTTGTGTACTATGTTATTTGTGTATGTGTTTAATCTTAAAGATTCTGTGAAGTATTTATCCTCTCATATTTGCTTATTGAATCAAATTCTCTTCATCTGGGTCGAGTGAAGGGCTTGAGGTCGAGTTTCTCTTTTCACCGCTTATCTTTGCTTCCACTAGGTCCATAAGGGGATGCCTTTTCGAATGACGGTTATCCCGGAGTGGAGGCTATGGAGAGAGGCGCTTCCCCTTCGTCCCTTGTTCTAGCCAATGGTGGTTGTGCTTCTTCACCTCCCAAGTGTGTTGAAGAGGCCCTCGGTATCCAACCATCCCACTATTTGGGTAGTCGGCGGTCATGATTTGATGTTATCAAAGGTAAGTCCAGTTCAAATCCTGCGCTCTCTCTCTCTCTCTCTCTTTGGAGCCAGTTGTGCTAGACAAGGATTGGCATCTTAGGATTCCTGACTCTGTTGTCGAAAGTTCATCCCGTAGGCTTGAAAATCTCTTTTTGGGAAGTTTAATGGCTCGAGTCCAAACATTGATGTGGTTAGAAAATGGGTGTTGAGGAAATGGAATCGAGTGACCATGTTAAGTTTGCAACTTTGATTAAACGGTTTCTTGTTTTCCTTTTCGATACAAGAGGATTGTTTCTCGACCCTTATAGGGGTCCTTGGTTCTTGGGTAAATTGGGGCTCTCCTTTTGTAAATGAAGGTCGGGTTTCAATCCAAAGGTGGATCACATTTTGAGGGTCCCTATTAGGGTCAGGCTTTCGAGTTTACTGTTGGAGTATTGAGAGGTAGAGGTTTTGGAAGGTATTGCTAGATCCTTTGGTCAACTTGCAGCTATTGATGAAGTTACCAAGTTCAGATCCCAGCAGTTGTATGCTAGATTCTGCATATATGCTGATGTGGATAAACCTCTTCCATCTTTGATTCTTTTGTCTTCAAAATTTGGTGTTTGGCAGTAAAAAATTGTTTTTGAAGATTCATTTGTTGTCTAGCAATTGTGTTGCAAAGCAGCTCACTCCTTGGTTGCTTGCAAAGGCAAAATAAGGAGATGCGCAAGGTTTGGAGAAAGAAGGTTTTCAGTCTCCCTCAGTCCTTGGGTCAGACATGCCAAAGGGTGGAAAAGGAAAATGTTGATGATTGTCCTGCAAAGGTTAAGGATAGCTTGGGTATAGCCTAGGAATCCAATACCATGAAGTTTCTAACAGGTTTGACTATTCTTCGCCAAACAAACAGAACAGAAAATTGGAGATGCCATCCCCTAGAGCTAGTAAGCTTAGAAGAGAATCTCACGCTCCCAAAGTAGATGCCAGTAGGCTGTCCTCCCCTCTTTGCAAAGAGAAACTATAGTTTTGTCTGGTAGAAGGACCTCAAGAAGACCCAAGTGTTCTGCCATTCAGGGATCGGCTGCAATGAATGAGTGTGAGGTCAGGATGAAATCTTACAACGAAGTTATTAACAGAAGGGACTGTGGACAGTTTCCAGAGCTCGTTGGAGCTCTTTGGCTTCAAGCTGCCTTGATCTCGTTGGTCGTGTGGTTTGAGCCTCAGCTGCTTGCTTTTTGTGTAGTCTGACTGCTTTTTGTTCCTGTACCTGGTGGATTTCTGCCTGTGTTGTTGGGTTTGTATTAGTTTCATAATTGTCTATTGAACCACATTGTTATATCTGAATTCCTCTTTGTAAAAGGGTTGGGGCCCTTCCAAAAACCCATCTTTGCCCTTAATTTTAAAAAAAAAAAAATAAGAAACTTGCCTTTGTAGGTAACACAAGTGGTAACAAGACTGTAGCAAACTGCAGTTTCAATCATTATCCTCTTGAGGACAATTTATGAAATACAGAGCTGAATAAGGCACTTAAGGTCAGACCTGATTCATAAGGATTGCATATCCAGACAAGGCATGAGAATAAAACCTACGACAGAAAGAAGAGAGATGATGGATCTCCAGCACCCCTACAAAGCTGCAGAAAGAAATTAAATTTTTGGAAGGCCTCAATATAATTATACATCTGAACTGATAAATCAGGATTCACATATAACATCAAGGAGACCACACCCGAGTAAACCAACTGTAAACTAAGGAAATATTACAGGAGAACTTGTATAATTTGTCATCAAGCTCCTACATTCATCTTTTCCTTCTAAATATTCAGAGAATAATATCAATTAGGATCAACATCTGGGTGAAAGTATAGTGTTACCATCGTGACTGATGACTTAATGTTTGAATAGACCATAACATTGAAGAAAACAGAAAAGAGGAGATCGACAGTTATCATGCATTAAAGAAACAGGAAGCAATCTTTCATGAAAGCAAACCAAATGTAATGAGTAAATCTTGAGAAGGGAACAGTCCACATATTATGCATAGCACAACAAAAATCAAACTAACAATTTTACTCACCATATGCTTCGCTCATAAAAGGCTATTGCATGGTAATATAATCACTCTGCCCATATAATTGTCAACTGTACCAATAGCTCAGCAAGAATTATGACACTGCTGAGAAAAACTCTATTTTCCACAAAATTTAAAGAAGCCTAAGTTGAATGTTTTGATGGTGTAACTGTGCATTCTAAAAGTATGGATTTGGGTCAGTCCATATTCAAGGGCAATATGATGCCCAGAATTCCAGATCAATGATTGCGGGCATGAACATCTCACATCGAACTCGGTCTTATTTCCAGCAAATCTGTAGAGTCGAGGTTTTGTGTTTTAAGGCTGTATTTGAAGCTCATTTTAGTTAGTCATTTCAAGGGTTACATAGTGTTTGATTGAAGCAATAAATCTCAATGTCTTTTGCATTACTGAGATGCAACTTAGGTGGTCTGGGTATTTGCGAGAAATGAATTATAGCTTTCTAATGTAAGATCAAATATATGAAACACGAAAAATAAGCATTGCACACAATAATGCCCAATTTGTCTGCAATTCTCAACAACTTGATCTGCATGTTCTTTTCCTGTATTCATGAATGGCCGTAAGATGCAATTGTTAACCCGGAGTTAAAGTCCATATGAAATCATAGTTGCATGAAAAGAGGGAATCACTATTAAAATAAGTATTATGGTGAAGAATGGAATGAATGAAGTGGCTGCATCAATAGGGAAAGAAAACAGTAATCGTCATATTAGTATCTGGAACTTGAACAGTAATAATCACACTCAAAGATTGAACAATTGGAAACCCCAAAAGGCGTACAGGTTTAGGACATAAACAGAGAATGATTAGAAAAATGAGGCTAATAAGCTACCGAAATGCAAGAAATTTATGGTCAATTTCATGCCAACAAGACATAAGTAACCTATCAAGGGTGTGACTACAGTTTGAACTGATAAACAATGTGCTTAAAACATCCACGAGATCACTTGGAAGCTTAGCAACAGTACACTAAAAGAACATTATGGGGAAGATTCAAATTGTTTGTTTTCAAGCTCCCACATTCAGCTTTCCTTCAAGGTTTGCAAATGCAAATAAAAACAACGATATTAATTAGGATCAGCATCTGGCTGAAAGTTTAGTATTATCATCATGAACTGTGACTTAATGGAAAAGAGAAGTACGATATGAGAGATTATCAGTTATTTTGCATATAAAAGGAACAAGAAATAACCTATTATTAAAGCAAACCAAAAATAATGAAGAGCTAATCTTGGGCAGGGAAGAGGACGGATATAATACAAGATATAGCACAGCATCAAATTAACAATTTTACTCCACTCGTGTAACTGTCACGCAGACTGATAGCTCAACAAGGAAAACTGTACAGAAAGCTTTGTTTATTACAAAATACAGAACTTAAGCAAGCCGAAGTTGAATGTTTTGATGCTAGAGATGCACACTACAAGCAAGAATTTGGATCAGCTCATCCTCAAGGAAAATAAATGCCCCAAATTCCAGATCAATGGAACAACTTGCATAGAACGCTGTTGGGTTTCCAGCAAAATTTTAAGGCTGCATTTGAGGTTCACTTTGGTTAGTCAATCCAAGGATTATAGCGTGTTTGACTGAATCATAAAATTGCAATATATTGTTATGTCACAACATGCTGCAAATTTTGAGAACACATCAAATCCTTTCAACCCATGTTTATACATCCTTGAGATGCCATTCAGGTGGTCCGGAGATTCGTGATAAATAAATGATGCCACCTCCGAATAGAAGATCAAATAAATGAGATGAGGAAAATAAAGTTGCACACAATAATGTGTAATTTGTCAACAAATCTCAAAAACTCAATTTGCCTGTTCTTCGGTTATATTTAAGAATAGCCTTGATATGCATTTGTCCTGGCCATCCTAAGCTCATATCCCAAACGTTCACATATAGTTGCATGAAATAGGGATCAGTTCTAAAATACAAATTATAGCAAAGGATTAAATGAATGAAGTGGCTTCATCAAAAGAGAAAGCAAACAATAATTCTCATATAATTATGTGAAAAATTGAGCAGTAATACAGCACAGTGAAGAGCAATTGGAGACCATGAAAGTATTACGGGTTTACAGAAAAAACATTATACGAATTAAAAACATAAGCTCATAAACAAAATAAATGCGAAAAATCTAATTTTGTTTTCATGTCCACAAGAAGAGAAAAATATATCTGCAAAATTTGGGAAAAATGCTAAATTTACAAGAAATATTTCATGTTTCTAAAGAAGTGGACTTCTTCTTGTGAAATAGAAAACAAAAATTGTCAAACATTTGCCCTCATTTCCCAAAGTGAGGCTTTATTGCCATGTAACCAAAGTTTGCAGTCACAATTTAAGCAAAGATTGGATATTTTATTGGCGGACACAGCATTTAAGCAATGCTCAAAATTTCTTGCTTAAAGCACTCTTAGGATGAGATTGGAATTTGAGACATGTATGCAAACCTTGAACTTTCGGGCAAGCAAACAATCATTCCCAATCTTCCATCTCTGGTTCGTCAGACTCCATTCTAGGTGGTCTAATAACTAAAACTGCCATACCCAATACAGACACTGCAGATTCAGAGATTGCAGATCCTCTCTTTAGAGTCAACGAATTATCAATGGAGGTTACCAAGAAAAAGCTTTCTGCATCAATCTCAGGCCTTGCTTTGTCCACTGCAACCAGAATTGGGTCCTTCTTGTCAGTATTCTTTACCCTCCAGGGAAGAACATTTGCATCAGGAAAGCAAAGAACTACAGGAGCCTCTGCACTAATCAAAGGTTCCCAACCAGGCAAAACAACCCAAGATTTCCATGCTGTTTCTGACTTATAAACCCTAAAGGGCCTTCTCCCAGAGCTTTACGTGACGGGGCCCGGTGAAATTCTTCAATATTTGCATCAATCACAGGCAAAACCAAAGGAAGCTGGGCTTCTGAAACCTCCCCTGGCATCAATCTTACAACAACCAACCGGCGGAAAACTTCTGAAGATTCATCAGGGTCATTTTCCTCAGCACTATCAAGAAATCCCTGAATTCTGGCCTTTGCTTTCTCTGTAACTGCATATGAAAGAGCTTCCTTCAATACTATTTCTCGTTCTTCTTTGGTTCTGTACTCTTTGCTCTGGCAGTATAAAGAGTATGCCAAGCAATCACCGGGGACAGGAGAAAAGGACTCCCATCCCTCTTTACGCCGCCTCTCAAAATCTTTAATGGCTCTGACCAATTCCTTGGCTTCCTTGCCCTCAATTCTTTTTCCATGGCAAATTCAGCAGCAGATCTTCGCTGCTCTGATGAAAGAGTCCTGAATTCATACAGAATATCGGCTCCTCCGATATCATAATAAGCTAAAGAATTTTCATCAAAGCCACTGGATACAAGCGATGAGCGAACCCTAGAAGCGACCACAATTTTGTTCTGCTCTATTCCTGAAATTCCTGTGGCTTCCTCAATGCTTGAAGGAGTGTATCCGACCCTAGAAAGGGCAGGAATTAGTTCAGCGTATTGATGCCACAGACCTATTCTGTCACGGAGAATTTCAATTTGTTCATCTGTTCCTAAATTTTTAGCGGCATCGGGAACGTTATGCACGGTCGGCGGGGACGGAACGGCTGGTAAAGCTCCTTAGGCGCCGAAGCCGTGCATTGGAATGTTCGAAATCCATTGGTTTTGTGCTGCGGATAAAATTTTATGCGATTTAAACTCTGAAACGCAGGCTTCAAGGTTTTATTTTTGCCGTTAATTGCTGGATGTAATCCGTATGTTACAGTTGCCGTTCGTACTGCAAGCATTTTGAGAATTTAATCGATCAAAGCAAGTGGCTTGAAGACTCAAAATTTGCGGTGGACTATTGAAATCCAAAAACTGGCAATGAAAATGAAACTCGTGAGTATTTTCATTTATTTTTTAACAATCTTGGAAATTTGTTTAATGCTGAAAAGACTCTATGAAAACAACACTTGACTAGAAATTTCCCAAAAAAATAAGCAGGTAAAAATTTGCCGGATTAAATGCCAAAAGAAATCATTTGCATTTAAATGCAGCATCTATAAAATTGAAAGAAAAATGAAGCCTGTACGAGGTCGTTTTACAAATATACCTGTATTTCTTTTCAATATGAACTAGATTTGCAGAATTTGAAGCAATGCCTATGAATCCTTGCTGAAAATTTGCTTTGTCTGTGCGTTGTGTTTTAATTTTAGCCAGAAGTTTGTTTTATCGGAATATTCAATATCTTATCTGCATACGTGCCTTACACAAAGCCAAATAAACTAATAATGACCAATTAGCGATAATAGCCTAACCTCCACATCATATAAAACAGTATGCCGTACAAAACAGACGGCAATTATCCTCGTCTCTATCCTTGCTACGAACCACACAATTTCTCCAAAAATTTATCGATCTTTGCATTTTTATCCAAAAATTTATATAGCTTTACATTTTTTATAGTTTATTCCAGAAGGACTGAAATGTATCGTCCAATCCAAGCATTTACGGCGGACCTTTGAGGAATCAGGTCAGAAAATTTTCCACTTAACCTTCAGCCTAAATTTCAAATTCACCAAACCCTAGCATTAAGAGCAACATCAAACCCTAGCGTTAAGAAAAAATGGCAAGGTCTCTGATATCACCTTCGACTATTTCCTTTAACCTCCCATTCTGCGAAACCGGTTCCTTTAAACTCTTAAGAAAATTTCCAATTCAAGACCAGCTTTCCTCAAACAGACTCTATTCAGAACTTCTTTGGGAAAGGAATATTAAAATTATGTCCTCAAAACCTTCAAAAATTGGCAGGAAGAATTCAGGCCCGTTGCTTTGCAGGGCGGGGAAAATTTACAAAGTGGAAATAGAGCATGAAGGCAAAAAACAAATGCTACAGGTTGAAGACGACGAAACAATTCTATCAAAAGCCCTAGACGCAGGCATCAGTCTTCCTCACGACTGCAAACTTGGGGTTTGCATGACATGCCCTGCGAAACTGGTAAGCGGAGAAGTTGAGCAGGGCGAAGGAATGCTGAGCGATGATGTTGTGGAGAAAGGGTATGCTCTTATGTGCTCTTCATATCCTCGCTCAGATTGTTCAATTCGAACCATTCCAGAAGATGAGTTGCTTTCTCTGCAGCTTGCCACAGCCTCTGATTAATCGATGTTTCAGTTAGCTTTTAGTGTATATGTAACAATTTGGTGCAAATTTTGTCTTCCAATGTACTGTTTTTGTTTGTCATTTTACAGTGGTATGACATACAACAAAGTCTTCTGACCCGTTTTTTCATTGAAAATGAATTGCCTTGCATATGGTTAGCCATCTGGTGTTTGCAAATATATTAGGGATAATTTACATGAATCTTTTTTTCTTTATGTGTTTCAGTTTGAATCATAAAAAGTTTTCGATTCCTGCAGTTCTTTTTATTCTACCAAATATTCCTTCTGTTGTTTGAATCTTGTTCTACAGAGATGTTGGCAATCAACAGTTCAGCTCAAGATGTTCTTATGGAAACATGCTGTGCATCAAGTCATACAAGCAGAAACAGAGAATGAAAGGAACAATGAAGTCAATAAACAAACAAAATGTGAACAAAATTACTCTTAATTTCATTCCAACAAGCAAGGCTATAATATTTCTCAAAATATAGGGAAAAATTTTAATCCACTTGCAATGTTCCATGTTTTTAAAGAACTGAATCTATTTTATGAATTAGGAAACATCTCTCACATTTTCCCAAAATGAGGCTTCATGAGATGTATGTGCGAAGCCTTGATGTTTCAGGTAAGCAACTAATCACTTTCAATATTCCACCTCTGGTGTATCAGTCTCCATTCGAGGTGGTCTAACAACTAATACTGCCATACCCAATTCAGGCCTTCCAGATTCAGAAATTGCAGAGTATCTCTTTAGAGTCAAAGAATTCAGTAGAGCTTATCAAAGAAGAGATAACTGCATCAATCTAAGTTCTTGCTTGTCCTCCATCACGAGAATTGTCTTTTTGGTAGTTCTCCCCTCCCCACCAAGCCATTCCCCTTCTTTTTTTGTGATTGAAAAGCACTTCCTATTAATCATACATAAAATACTTTGCTAATCGTACAAAGGAAACAGGTGGAATGGGCTCGCACCCCGAAAGAGTACATCATATCAATCCCTAGATCAAGAAAGGAGATCCAAAAGAACCTTTTTGGAAGTTTTTACTCTCAAGGAAGAACATTTGCATTAGGAAAGCAAAGCACTAGAGGAGCCTCTGAACTAATGACGGGCTCCCAGCCAGGCCAAACAACCCAAGATCTCCATGTTGTTTCTGACTTATCAACCCTAAAGGGACCTTCTCCCGGATCTTTGTGACAAGAGGCCTGGTGAACTTAACATGTCCATCAATTGCAAGAAAAAAAAGCGAAGGAAGCTTGTCCTCTGAAACTTTCCTTGGCATATATATTACAACTAAATGCCGAAAAACCTCTGAAGATTCATCCTTGCCTTTTCCCTTACCACCATCAAGAAATCCATAAATTCTGGCCTTCGCTTTCTCTGTAACTTCATAGAAAAGAGCTTTTCCATTGCCGAGTGTCACTTTGGTTTGGTTTGGTTTTGTACTCTTTGCTCTCGTAATAAAAGGAGTAAGCCAAGTAATACCAGAGACTGTAAAAGGACTCCCATCCCTCTCTATGTCACCTCTCAAATTCCTTTATGGCTCTGGCCATTTCCCTGGCTTCCTTGCCATCACTACTTTCTTCCTTGGCAAGTTCAGCAGCAGCCTTTCTCTGCCCTGATTAAAGAGTCTTGAATTCATTCAGGATATTGGTATTATAGGGTAAAGAATTTTCATCAAAGCGACCAGATACCAGAGAAGAGCACACTGCAGAAGCAACCGCAATTCTGTTCTGTATTACTTCCAATGTTCCTGTGACTTCCAACGCTTGAAGGAGCGATTCTGGCTCTAGAAAGGATGTTAGCTTGTCATATTGGGCCCCTGGAACTATCCTCTCATGAGAATGTTTGATTGTTCGTCTCTTCCATGGTTTTTGGTGGCATTGGGAATGTTTTGCATGGCCGATGGAGGATGGAAGGGCTGGTAAAGCTCCTTCTGTGTTGAAGCCGTGCATTGGAATCTTCGAAATATGTTGATCTTCTGTTCTGGCTAAATTCTGTGAAATTTAAAGACTTAAATGCAGGATCAAGTTCTATTTTTTCCTGTTGATTGTTGTGTGTAATCCAGATGTGGCAATCACTGCTTTTTCTCTGATCATGTTAAGGATTTAAGCGAGCAATCGAAATTTGCTTAGAGATGGAAATTTTGTGGTAGAGTATTGTAATCCTAAAGACTACGAAAGAAAATGAAGCTAATAAGACCTCTTTTTTTTTATTTTTTCAAGGTTCTGCCGGTCCCAAATGAGAAGGTGAAGTAGGACATGACACAATAGTTTTTATTTCAAGAGTATCAACGTGATCTTAGTTATGAGATTTTTGCTTATTTCTTGTGTAGATATCCTTTGCAATATTTAGCATTCTTTCATTTGTTAGATTTCTTCTCAATCTTCATATCTTCTGGAAATTTCCCATTTTCCATTTAATGTGATCACCCCAATTGCTTTTAAGTATACTCTAAGATGACAGAATTTTTGTTCATTCATGGCAGCCTATTTAGGGTATTTCTTATATATATATATATTGTTTATCTTCTAAAACGCAAGGATTTATAATTTTGATCAACACGTGTCTTTTTTATCTGCTTGCCATTGTGTAAATATTCTCATCTTTTCTGTAGAGCTCTATCAAAGGAAATAAGGAATCTAAAAAAATTAGAATTTTGGGCCTAGAGAGTTAATATTTTTGTTTAAATGAACAGCAAGGGTAGGATAGGAATAGGGGAAAAGGGATTGTCTAGAAAGCATTTTGTCTCGGGAAAACGATTTTGTGAACTAAAAATAGATCTGAAAAGCAATAAATCTTTTTGGTGTCCTTTAACTATTGCTCATTGTCCATTATGAGTTTGTATTTTAATATTTTGTCTCAGTTCTGGGTATGTTGCCAAGTGTAGCTTGTTCAAGTTTAATTGCAGGTAATCTCAGTTTGGCTGCCGGAAATCACAGCAGGTTGTTGAAGCTTTTTGGTGTCGGAGGAACAAGCATGCCTCAAGGAGGATTAGTGTTTGACTGGATAATAAGCATAGATGAATGCCTAAAGCTTTTGGAGGAAATGTGGGAAGTTCCTTATGGGAGAATCCACCACTTTGAGTGGAGACCAATGCGTGACCCATCTGAAGACAAAGAAGTAGCACACTACTTACATTGAGGTACATGACTTTATGGAAAGGCTTATAGAGGCAATGTTGAGGCAAGGAACTCAGTGAAGCTTGAAGCCTCCAAGGTTTGAGGGGATCTAAATCCAAATGCATTCCTAGATTGGGTTTGGGAACTTAGAATTTTCGAGGTAGGGAATATGGCTGAAGGTGACTCGAGGAGGATGAAATTTGTTGTGTCAAAAGATAAAAAACCATATAGCTTTTTACTGGGATAACTTGCAAAATTATTGGATCAGATAAGGTAAGGAAAAGATTAGATTGCGAGAAAAATGCTTAAGCTTTCAAGGCTCAAATTTCTGCCCCACAGCATCAAACCTTATTTAGACAGCTTTAGAATTTGAAACAGAATGACAAGTCAGTGGAAGAATATAAGGATTGGTGTATGAAATTGCAGATTCAAACTAACTCGGGCACGAAGATGAAGAACAAGCTACAGAAAGGTTCCCTATTAACCTACATTTCTGAATTCTAGGTACATTAATATCCATTATTTCTTCATATTATCATCGTAGATCCTTGCCTACAAGCATGTGTACACTACTGAGGATCTTCTTCAGCTCTAGGTCTTGACTGAGCTATGTCTTCTAATTCTTAAGGCAATTTCTATGCTGTGTTTTCACTTTTATCAGATGTAGGCAAATGCATTGGACCATTCAAACAGCCCATTTGCTTCCATAGATGGAAGTCATTGCAACAAACATATGTTGATACAAAGGTATATATTCTTTGGCTCTAACACCAAATTGGTTTCAACTATGGGTATTTTTGCAGACAACTTTGTTCTAATGAGGAATAAAGCTATTAGAAACCATAGGTTATTTGTTCACATGTTGGAAGGTGTGATTATCCATTATCATAAGGCATGCATTAACAATAAGACCGATATATTTCTTTGATAGGTAAATAAGGGATTTTATTTGGGACCCTCACTCAATATTAGTAAAAAAAAAGATTTACAGTGCTGATTCCATTTATGGCTCAAAATATCCATGCCATCACTATAACAAGTACAAACCAGATTTCAAGATGGAATAAAAAATGGGCAAAACGATATGACTGTACCTATCACCTAATCAGCAGACCCATTTTGTGCATATCCAGCAATGATCACATTCCATGAAATCAAAACTCATTGAATCATTTAGACAAAAATTGGTGTGCCTTCAATAAATTGCCATATTACATATAGTAGATACATATCTATCATTGCAGTCATAATCACATCGGCCAGATCCATTTTCATTTTATCTTTGATGGATCTCCATACCCTGTTCCATAGTTCCATGATTGGCACAAGTTGGGAGGATGCTAGCAACAGAAGAGTCTGCGTTTACATCTGCCAGACACATTTGCTCAAAAAAAAAAACATGCAAGTCAACAAGCCCAATTTGCACATATCCAGAAAGGCAGCCCATGATGTCACAAGTGATCTAAATGAGCATTCACAGCAGGAATGATCCATATCAACATCCAAAGCAGGATATCTGAAAGTCTATTTCTAGAAAGTCCTGAAATCTATTTTTAGCAGTTTTTGATAGTTTTTTGTATTTTACATTTTTAGGATCTTCGAGCATTTTTGGGCTTCATCAAAAACAACTAACTTGTAATGTTTTGTTGTAGATGTTTTCTTCTAGTTCACTCCACCATCTTTCCAATGCATCATCCCGTTCACAAATTGGGTCAACAAGCTAGGAGAAATGATTCTGACAAGGAGCACTAAAAATAAATAACATAACTAATACAAATTTCTTAAATACATGTATTTCAAAAACGTCGAGATAAAAGCATCAGCTCTGCTAGGGTTCTCGTTTACTTTATTGTTCATGCATGCTACATTGTTTTGCTGTCTTGTCATTCCCCCTTGGCCTTTCCTGTCACATACGCAGCATTTTCAAAGCAGGTGTGCATTAAACATTAGCTTTTTTACCACCCTTTGGGGCGGCTTGCCTATTTAGATGGCGCATTGTTTTCCTTTTGCAACTTCAGTTGCAGGCAACAATGATAATGGCTCCTAAACGCGCAAGGAAATTTATTCCCAAGGTCTACGCCAAGGTAATGAATCTGATTCAGGCCCTGATGTATTGATAAATATTGTTGCTGCGGAACCAGTCATCAAATGACATGAGTATTAAGTCTTATAGCTTACTATGTTGGTTGCATTCCCTATGAAGGTTCCCTTAGGTCTTGGATTGGACTCCATTGGGAACCTCTTGGTACCCAGGTCGCTAGTATAAGGAATCTTACGAAGGGGCTTATCTTGTTTTCTTTCAAAGAACCTTCCCAAGTCTAGGCCCTTCTAAATAAATCTTGTTATTGGTTCATACGTAATACTCTACTTGTCTTCTTGCCTTGTACCCGAGACTTCAAAGTTTCAAATGAAGTTTTGCTCAAAATCCCAATTTGGGTTGAATTACTTTGTTTGTCCATCCCTCTTTGGGCCTATATCCCTAACATTGTCAATCCCAGTGGGTGTGTTATTTGTTTTGAACCAGTCTGTTTTTATTCGGCCCAACCCAACAAATGTGTGTGTTGAGGCCGACTTAACCAAGGATTTAAAAGAATCTTTAGATATCCAAGTAGGCTCTGAGAGTTTTTCTCAAAAGGTGGTATATTTCAACTCGCCCAACTTGTTTCCGATGTTAGGCCCCCGACCCACGAATCAAAGATTGTTCGCTTATAACTAGGACCAAGCCAACCGAGGACGAAGCCACAAAGAACAAATCCGAGATCTCATCCAATGGCAAGAATTGGACCATCATGACCAATAAAAAAATAGTCACAGGGAATAAACTCAATTTGGTGTCGCTTCCCAAATCTCTACTCCCTACTCGCTAGGGTGACAACATTCTTTCATCTTCTACCCCGTGCCAATGGTGCACGTTCACTTTGAACCCTTGCAGAGCCAAGATACATCCAAGCATTTCACTAGGGCGGAAGCCGGACCTCTTTCAACCCCCTCGACGCTTTTGTAGTCCACTTGAGGGTGGTGATGAATCATTTAGAGGTACTAATGGGGCTAAGTGCCGCTCCATTTCATTAGAGGATTTTATTCACCCAAACCAACGTTCGTTGTTGTCTAATAGTTTTTTTCTTTAGATGATGGTTCTGACTTGCAGGATGGACAAGGGGAGCTTAGCATGGACAAAATTCCTTCATGAATTTCATATCCTGGAATGTTAGAGGTCTCACAAAGTCCTCACAAAAAATCATGTGTGCACCTCTGTCGAAAAATTGGAAAGTTGGATTTTGTGTGTTTACAAGAAGTGAAAATTTCAGGCTTCCTCCTGCAAACAACTTTACAAAGCATGCATCTTGTTTGATTTTGCCCACTTTCACATTTTTCAAGCCAACGGCCGGTGTCACTAGTATTTCCATATCCCTTAAGTTTTCCTTTGCAATTGTGGCGTCGGGGAAGATCTGTCACATTGGGCCATTTGGGTCCTATTAAATGTCAATGGTAATGCTTTTGGTATTGTCAATATCTATGCTTCCAATGATGGCCTTAAAAGGGCTACTTTATGGAAATGTCTTGTTGTCAACTTGTCGCTTGCTTTTTGGCTAAATTGTGAAGATTTCAATATGATTGAGCATTTTGAATACAAAAAGGGTGGTTGACCGTTGTGCTAGTGCATTGGAGAGTGTGAAAATTAGTTTTATTTCAAGAATAGATGGAGTTTAGTGGACCCACTTCTTCATTGATTGACTGTTACTCCATAGTTGTGGTCCACTTGGTCTAATTTTTTGAGCTAAACTAGACAAAATGTAAAAAGGTTGGATAGTGCCATGTTTTTTGAACATCATGTGTTCTCATTCAATAACATGGGCAGCTCTCTAATAAATGCCCATCATGAGTGCATTCTCTCTTACCACTTTCCCATCACCTTTCAAATTACTTGTGGTGGGGTTCATATTAAAGTGTAACACAATTGATTCTACTTGAAAACATCACTCTTGCAACATGTTGGGGCCATCCAACTCATTGCCCGCAATACGAAACCTTGCACCTCGGCCACCATATGTTGTCGGTTGGATCGGATGGTGGAACAAGGATATTCAACGCACTACCAAGCTCCTTTGCCATTTTGGAAAGTAGGTGGCATTAGTTCATTAGTTCAACTTTAATTCCAAAGAGTTTCAATTTGCCTCGAAAATGATCATTTCAATCTTCATTTGCAAGTTGATGTAGATGGTTTAAGACATAAGCTCAAACATACTTGAAGGCTACTTGGTCTAATGTGCTCATATTCGGACTAGATTGCATTGTCTCATGGTTGGTGATCAAGCAACCAAAGGAATTTTTAAATCCCTTTGTGCCAAGCAAACCAGAGAAAGTCAAATCCATCTCCACTACTAAGGTTCGACTTACCAATTTGATCGACATCACCAATGCCTTTGTGGAACACTACAAGCTTGTGGTTCAAGTGCGAGCTTGTACTCGGAACATTATGATGCCCTTCAAAATACTTGGATGTTGTTCCGCGTAAGCTGTCCTGTAGCCAAAATCTGTTGGACCCTCCCCCTCACACTTGGGTGAGCTGCATTTTCCTTACAATGTATGGTCGATGAAAAATCCCCAGGTATTGATGGCTTCCCTTACAAGTTTTATAAGGCTACCCGATACTTTGTCGATGGATCATTGGAAGTCTACAAAGAAGTGTTAGCCAATCATTCCTTAGGAGATATTATAAACAAAGGAAATAGTAAATTCATACCTAAGATGGGTGATCTTGAGCTTATTACCAACTCGAGACCGATTACCTTGCTTAATGTTTCTTATAAAATTCTTGCCAAAGCTTTGGCGCTTCGGCTCCACCATATCCTTTTGATGATTGTTAGGCCTAAACAAACTGGTTTCATTAAAGGCATATATATCTCGATAATATCGTAGTGGTTTGGGAAGGTATAGAGTGGGCTCAAGCCTCTTGTCAAAAATATTTCTTTAACTAAACTTTGACAAGTCCTATGATCGCATAGAGTGGCCTTTTATTTTAGCTATGTTGTAGGCACTTGGCTTTGGAGTTTTTGTCTGCATGTTGTACAAACTCTCTTCTCGGATGCCTCTACCCACCTCACTATTAATGGCCAAATATCTTCCAACTTTGGCCTTTATTGCTCAATTCAAAAAGGTTGCCCTCTTAGCCTCGACCCTCTTTGTGCTTGCTACTTAGACCTTTGGTTACCTACTTGTGCAGGCAACAAGTCTCCGTTGATTTGGTCCGAGAATTTAATTTCTAAACCATGTCACTCACTTATCAATGGGCACTTTGTAGATGACTCATGTTTTATGCTTTTCGAAAATCAAAGATCCTTCATGGAATCTTTAGATTGCTGACATCTTCTACCTAACATCTAGCTTAACACCGCAATGGGGAAAAACCAATTGTTATATGCGAGTATTCTCCCCATGTCGGATTGGCTCAAGAAGTACTCTTGGAGATGGCTCCAACGCGATGAACAATTCAAGTTTCTAAGCATTCCCTTTGCTTTTGATTGCACCCCTTTGGTGCTTTGGAAATATGTCCTTAATTGAGTGGAAAACATATCTCTTACTAGATCTCCAAACCTCTTTCTCTTGCTAGCAAATTTAAGGTTCATACGAAGATCCTTGCTACCACCCATGTTTATTACTCTTCATGTTGGGTGCCTTCCAGGGCTCCTATAACAAGTTGGCCAAGTTGCCTCGGGACTCCTTATGGGTCAATGCCAAACACACTAGAGGCCTTCATTGTGTGGCTTGGGAGGTGTGTTGCACCCCTCGAGAAAAAGATGACATGGATATTATTGATGTTTATAAGCAAAGTCTTGCTCTATGCCCAAAATGGATTGTTGAGGCCATTGAGGGTAGGAGACATGGAAAATTTTCCTTCGACGTTGTATTTCGACAGTGTGCTCCTTACCAAATGAAGGTACCTTTGTTCTTTAAAAGCTTGTGGTGGGCATATGAGGGTGTTCACCTTACTTGCGATGGATTGGAGATGGGTTTAAGACCGGGTTATCCTTCAATGATCACAACATCTAGTGGTCTCCCATTATGAATGACAACCGCATTCCTTTGCGAAAAATATTAGAATAAAAGCCTTGCATCTTTTTAGGAAGGGCATTAATACCATCCCCACTTGGTGCACTCTAGAGATTGGATTCCTTGGCCATAACTCAAAGGCAATTTCAGCTTGAGCAATGATGATCTCCCTTCTATTTTTAATGTGTAGGAGCTACTTGTATATGTTATGCTCCACAAGCTGGGGTTGCAACCTCCTGTTAATTGATGGAAGGACTGGCACTGGAACTTGGACACTACTTTTAAGAATTACATGTTAGGTTTGCTATACAATCTCATGAGCCTCTTCTCTACCACCATTGGCAAACTCAATGTTAGATGGAACCTTAATTCCTCCCGCCCAAATGTGGTTGTTTCATCTCAATCACGCTTGACAATCCCAACTTGAACCCAAAATTGCCCACTTCCTTTGGTGCCTTATTACTTAAGGCCTTCCGCTTTGAGAAAGACTTAAACACCTTGGTGTCAGCAAACCAAATGCCCAACTTGTGGTAACCCTAAAACTTTCAAGCACATTTTTGGCTCTACACCTATGCCCGTGTTTGCATGGATCCGCATTCACTCATTGTTCAATCAATATCACCCCGTGCCTCTCACTTGGAGAATGGCTTTGTTTGGTGACTCTTCATCATGGCTTGCTTACATTGCATTCTTGTGGCAATTTTTTAGAGCTATCATTTTATTTCAATTATGGAAAGCTAGAAATGAAACTATTTTCAATAATGATAATATATTTGTCCACTTGAATGTAATGATAGAATTAAGGTTCTTTTTATATGTAACTTCGATTCGGGCATGGGCAAAGAAGGTGGTCATGGAGTTCCAACAACTTTCTTTAGGAGCTTCTCGTGCACTAGAGGAGCGCCCGCACTATGAATTAGATACCTTTGGATCAACGATAGTCGGGCTTGCCACCTCTCGTCTACTTAGCATTGGCAAAGTCACTCTCAAGTTGTCATCCTTCTCCCAGTCGTGGTCCTTTTCACACTCTGTAGCCTCAATGGTTTGGAGGATGGAGCCATCCTTTGCCATGATGGAAATTTGCAGCTGGTCCTCTTACTGCAATGTCATCCCAATGGCCCTTTCCTACACAAGGTGCTCCAATCATGAGCTCCCCACCTCTTGGGTGGAGAATTATGGTTATGTTGGCTACCCAAGGTACCCTCCGAACAACTAGTTTGTTCAAGACCTCGCTAGATGATGAGCCAGCCTACTATTAACACTATTTCGTGTCACAATGATCCTCCTCCTCTGCCCGAGTGTTGCGCCTCGTTTGTGCTAAATTGTCTCATAGTGTAATGCTCTACTAGTCATTTTCCACCTTTTGGCATGTTTTTTGGCCATGACTCTATCTAGGTTTTCCTTTTATTGTAACCTCTTTTTATAGTAATATAATTGTGACGATTCCAATTAAAAAACACCGAGAGATATCAATCTCAAGATCCTTATCTTATATTTGTTAACATAGCACTTGTAAATATTATTTCATTACCTCTATTTATCTTTTCCATGTAACTTAAAATATGTATTTACATTTTATATACATTGTAATTAACAAAACTTAATTATTCTTATTACTAAAAGTTATATCCATATGGGACTTAAAAAATAAATTTGTTCGATCAAAAATTCATAATATATAAAAATACTTTTACACTTTTTTTTAATTATGCGAAAGGTGTGAACAAAAATGGAAATGGATGTGGGTGTCGACATGAGATGGTATCGATGGAGGAGGCAAAGAAGGGGAGGGCATTGAAGTACTAGTGAAGGAGAGACGTGGATAGGGAGGAAGGTAGATGGGTTTGGCAAGGTGGCGGAAAAGACAGACTTGCAGGAACCCCGATGTGAAAACGAATTTGTGCGGGCATAGATATGTGGAGAAGGTAGAGAGGTTTGCAAGGCAATGAAGAAGAAAGAAGAGCAGACATCATGGTGAATGTTACGAGGTTATAGCTAGGTGTAGCAGGGCACATAAGAGGCGGGTATTCAAAGGCGGTGTATCCATAGAGCATGGGTATAGATTCATATGGGGGTTTGCATGCGGAAAGGATGAAATTAATTGCAGCATGGCCATGTTTGTTGGGCTAGGAGGGTTTGGAAGTTGATAACATGTATTCTAAGAAGGGTTTTCTTTTGTTAGTCTCCGTTGGTGAATTTGCTCTAAAATGCCTCTTCTTTCTTGGGCATTTGTCGTGGAAGGGGTCGGTTGTGTGAGACGAGTTTACAGACAATCAAGGTTAGATTTTTAAATCATTTTGCAGAGTTTTATTTTGAGTAGTTGTGTGGAAGGTGTTGATGTGGAAAGTGGTTTTGTAGCAATAATATCTTTTAAATACATTAAGTAACTTCTTGGAATTTTCTAGGTGCATAGGGAGATCAAAATAATTGACATGCTTGAATAATAGGTTAAAACTAACCACAACACACTACAATCAATCCAAAGAAGGAAAAACTGTTGTGACTCAATAAATCAGACTTACTAGCACTAATTGAACTTCTTGGGATTTTGAAGGAGCGTAGGAAGGTCAAAATACTTGCAATGTTTGTAAAATACTTGAGAAATAAGACTTTCATATTTAACTACAATTATAAAGATAATAGTGATAAATTGGCAAAGAAAAATAAGTCAAAAAGATACAAAAAGAGAACCTTGGAAAATCACCACAAACAGAGAATTACGACGAGAATGATATTGCTCCTTAAGTGGCACAACTAGGTTTCCTTTGCTTACTTGTCTAGACTTGTTCTGCTCCTTAAGTGGCATAACTAGGTTTCCTTTGCTTACCTTTTTAGACTTGTTTTCTAGAAAACAAGTCAAAGAGATACAAAAAGCAAACCTGGTAAAATCAGCAAACAAAGAATTTTGACGAGAATGATATTGCTCCTTAAGTGGCACAACTAGGTTTCCTTTGCTTACCTATCTGGACTTGTTTTCCAATGCCTATTTATGAGGATTATCTAAAAATATGATTACATTTTCATTGTTCTAATGTCAAATTTGTCAAGGATTATTGATTCTATGTATGTATTTAGATATCCCTATTGACTTATAATTGTTTATTAGAATACTTGCAATGTTTGGAAAGTACTTGAGAAACAGAACTTTTAGAATTAACTGTAATTCCATAGACAATTGTCATTAACCGGCAAAGTGGATAACAACTCGAGACAACTACACAAAACAAACCTACCAAAATCAGCCAAACAAACAGAGAATTTTGACTAGAACGATGTTGCTCATTGTCTAGACTTGTTTTTCTAGTGCCTATTTATGGTGGTTATCTACAGAAATGTGATTACATTTGCATTTATACCTGTTTTGTTTTTTGGGCTCTACAAAATTGTGATTAAACCTTCATTAATATAAAGTCATATTTTGACAAGAATGATATTGTTCCTTAAGTGACACAATTGGGTTTCCTTTGCTTACTTATCTGGACTTGTTTTCCAGTGCCTGTTTATGAGGATTATCTAAAAAAATATGATCACATTTGCATTTTTTAAAGTTAAATTTTCAAGGATTATTGATTTTATGTATGTATTTAGATAGTCATATTGACTTATATATGTTTATCAGAATACTTGCAATGTTTGGAAAGTACTTGAGAAAAGAACTTTCATAATTAACTGCAATTCCATAGACAATCGCCATTAACAGTAGTGGATAACAAGTTAGACAGCTACACAAAACAAACCTGCCAAAATCGGTGAAACATAGAATTTTTACTATAACGATGTTGCTCGCTATCCGGAATTATTTTTTTACTTGTTTATGGTAGTTATCTACATAATTGTGATTACATATGCATTTATACCTTTTTTTTTTTTGCTCTACAAAATTGTGATTAAATTTGCATTAATTTAAAGTTATATTTTGACAAGAATGATATTGCTCCTTAAGTGGCACAACTAGGTTTCCTTTGCTTATATGTTTGGACTTGTTTTCTAGTGTCTTTTTATGAGGATTAGCTTAAAAATATGATTACATTTGCATTTTTTTAAAATCAAATTTGTCAAGGATTATTGATTATATATATGTATTTAGATAGTCCTATTGATTTATATCTGTTTATCAAAATACTTGCAATGTTTGGAAAGTACTTGAGAAACATAATTTTTAGAATTAACTACAATTCCATAGGTAATCATCATTAACCGGCAATGGATAAAAAGTAAGACAACTACACAAAACAAACTTGGCAAAATCAACCAAAACAAAGAATTTTGACTAGAACGATGTTGCTTGTTGTCCTGGACTTGTTTTTCGTTCCTATTTATGGTGGTTATCTATAGAAATGTGATTACATATGCATTTATACTTGTTTTGTTTTTGGGAGCCTACAAAATTGTGATTAATTCTGCATTAATTTAAAGTCATATTTTTCAAATATTTTCATCTTCCTATGGTTGGGGATGGCACGGTATGGCCATTAAAATAATATATGTCTTTTTTAAAGAATAACATCAATTTTTTGGAAATAGGGTAAAAGTGAGGGTTTTGAAAATACCCTCATCCTTGTATAAAAAATCCCTCAAGGAAAGATATGTCAATGAAGCAAGAAGAGAACAAGCCCGAAGACAACAAGAAACAAAAATTCAAAAGGCCCGAATCAAACAAAGCTCATTACGTAGAATGGATATTCTTGAGAGTAGTTGTAGCAGAGAGTTTTTTTCCACCAATTGATCCACCAACTTAATGAGTTACAAGCATCCATTGTTGATATTCTTCTAAGTCATGTCGTGAGCTTTTCCAATCTTTGATAACAAAGAAGGCCCGATTGAGTTTTCCCAAAATTCTAAGCATGATGTCTGCTTATTTAGGATCCCGTTAGGCGGGGAATATTCTCCAAATCTTGCTCTGAAGCTACATGTAGTTTAGCATCCACAACAGAGATGTTGGGGGAGCCCAACTTCTCAGTCGGAGGGGAGTCAGGATAAGACGAAGAGAGACCCAAAAGACCATCGGAAAGATTTGGATCAATGCTAAATTCCATGGGAACATGAGGGGGTGCAACCTTAGGGAATTGTGTGGTCGGGAGTATGGAATCGATAGAAGCCATGGCGACATTCGGGAAACATGAGGAAAATCCATAGTGGTGCCAAAGTGAAGAGTCGAGAAGAAGGGTAAGCCTAGATAGAATGTAGATCAATGTTAACGGGAGAGTGCTCCAAAGGTTAAGAAGTGATAAGAGGCACTAGGGAGGACGAGGCAAATGATATGAGCGAAAGCGAGGGAAACAACCAAACCACTGCAGTCGATGATCATGATATCTAAATCGAAACCTAAGGGAGACAAAGTCAAGCAACGACGATGGTGGGAAGAGTTAGCAGAAGCAGGGGGAATTGAGGGCGATGGATGAGAAGGAGCAGGGGTGATATGACATTGCTTACCAAGCTTAGGGGGGAGCGTGAAAGATCCTTTTGGGAAGGCACCACTTTAAAGAGAAGATATAAAAGGCCATGATGAAGGAAAGGCCCTTCCTCTTCTCTAGACTAATCTGAGGGATTTTCCAAGCTACTAAAAGAGAAAAGCCACAAATTTTACCTTCTATCGTGTTGAAGATGAGAAAGAAGAAAAATCTAATCCCTATAGATCAATTTGTATCTTCCCTCCAGTGTGAAATATCTCATCAATTTCTCTACAACCCTATCCCACGGCTGAGGCAGCGATTCCCTTTCGTAGCCCAATTGATACTTCCTCATTTTTTTGCCATGACATAAGAAATCATCCAACTTTGCCCGCAGTGAGTGTTTGAAGTAAATGTCTCCCTCCACAGGAGCCCTATTGCGGTCAATATGGACTTAGGTGAAATAAAAATATTGTCTTTCCCACTTTAACTCTACTTTTTTCCAGGATGTTAGCACACTGTTGATCACTCGAACAGAGTGACCAGACAACCTTTCCATGAATGGTGTAACCCCACCAACCTACAAAATATTCCATACGTCTAGGTCTTCCTTTACCTCTTCACAGGAAGAAGGTTCAATTCTTTTGATAGGGCCACCCATAGTGAACTGGTAAATAGCAACCGAAAGTGACAAAGGCCCAATGTAGACATTCATTAAATAGTAATGGTGACCACCTTCGATCCACACGTGTCTTCGTGCTTTTAAAATGAGATATATCCTTATTAATAATATAGCCACATGTGTGTAACATCGTTAAGTGATCTCGTCCATCACACGAACACAATCTATCATTGATATAAATGGCAATAAATGCCACACATATCGTATCCTTGTCTCTACCGCCAAAAAAGGTGGAACCCATCTTAGTTATGTTGTATCTAGGTGAAGCCACAACAAAAAGGTTGGAGATAAAAATCAACAACCAAAAGGAATTATGTTTTCGGGTGAAGATCATTAGCAACAAGGGTAAGAAGATCCTCTGGGAAATCTCCTATCCAATTCTTGTGACCATCCAAAAAAACCTATATTAGCCAAGAAGTCAATAACCTTGTTTCCCTCTTGGTAAATATGTTTAAACTTAATTATCTGAAAATGAGATTGACGGGACCTTATATCATCAATTATGCTATGTATGGACCACTGAGGGGAATCATTTGAGTTGAGGATTCTAACCATATTAAGAGAATCACTTTCAACAATAAGTTGACCAGATCCAATACTGAGTTCCAACTCAATACCTTTAAGAATGGCAAGGGCTTCAACTTTGTGGTTAGTGCCAGTCCTAAGCAAATGGCTAAGGCATCCAGGGGCTACCAAAGTCGTCTATAAGAATAGCTCCTCCACCTGAGGGACACGGGTTACCCTTTGTTACACCATCAGTGTTAAGCTTCAGCCAACCCAAAGGAGGGGGAGACCAAAAGGTGTTAGCATGATATGAGACGGAAGGAGTGCCCAAGGGGATGAGGTGTTTTCTAGGCCAAGGATTTGTACTACTTAAAACCACTTTCTATTTATGCTTCCTCCAGATACAACAATTCAAGTTTTCTTGCAATCCAGAGACTTCCACATTGAAGATATGCCATAACCCATGAGTTTGGTCCTTGAATATACACATATTCCTTTCTTTCCAAATGCCCTAAAGAACATGGGGAAGAAGTGGGTTCTAGGAAAGGTTAGCAACTGAGTGTACAAATAGAGGCCTACATTGAGAAAAAAAATTGGAGAGAGAAAAAGGAAAGACCCATGCAATCCCAAAATTTTCCAAAAGGAGACACCCAAGTGAGGGGGAGAAGGGGGAGTGGAGAAACAGATGAGCAAAACTTTCCAAAGCATTCAGACAAAGAATGCAATGACTAGGGAGAGAGAAGACCCTTCGCTTGATGTTTTCCCCTAAAAGGATAACATCCCTAAAGGAAAGCCAAGAGAAGAGACCAATTTTTGGTATAACTTGAGGGATCCATATCTGATAGATAGGTGGGCCTCAAGGAGGATGAGGTCAAAGAGATATGTAGCTTTTATTGGCATGTTGTGGTATAGGCGTTGTCATTGATGAAAACCCTCATTAATGACAATTGGACGATGGAGTGGAGTCAGATCATGTTGAGGATGATGATGACATGATGCTTCAGAGGTGTTCATGATGTTATCAGGTGTTTCAGTGAGGATTATTTGTTCTTACAAGCCTATTCAAGTGACCTAGCTAGTCTAGGTGATAATACATGGTGGTATGAGATTATTGGTAGCTTGAGAAGCATATTGAAATGATGGAGATCATATTTTGGGAGTTCTTATGCACTCACATGAGTATCAGGGTGTAGATACAGGTTGGTGACCATGTTTCAGGTGCTCATTTGGTCCACGTATGGTTGTTAGAATGAATGAGATTGAGTTGTGGAGCTATATAAGCTCATGAATGCATGTAGGAAGTTGATTTTTGATGTACCGGTAATTAAGGACATGTTGGAATATTTCTATGATGAGTTATTGTGTTATTTCAATTGATCCTAGCCTTTACAGTATAAAACCCTAAGGGCTAGCTATGCAAGTCTCAGTGGCTGGAGAGATGGAGTGATTTTTGTGACATGGTGATGATTGGAGATGTATGTAGGGTGTGTCATGGTGTTGTGGGAAAAATTTTAGGTTTTCATGATGAGTATTTTTCATGTTATGTCAGTTTAGTGAAACATGGTCAAGAACAAGGTCATTTCCAGCTCGAATTGGATCTTCTGATGCTCACCCTGAATTTTGTGATTTGCATGGGACCTTGTGGCTTTCAAGGATGTTTCTACATTGAGTCTATAAGTTTTCACAAAAATAATGAGGTTATTTCATTGTCACATTTTTATGAACAAATGTTAAGAAGGTAAACAAATTTTTATGAGTTTGAAACCCTAACTCAAAAGCGGTAGGAGAGAAAATGATCCTAAGTGGAAAGAATTGTATTTAGTGCATGTATAGTGATTGGATCATGTATAGAACTCCTCCAGGTTTCTAGAAATGTATGGTAGAGCTTATGGTGATGAGTGAACCCCACTCAAACAGTCAATTTCTAAAGAAGTTTAGTTTGGGACAAGGTTTTCCAAAGGAGTTGAAAACTAAATGGCCATTATGGTTATTATGGTATTTTTTATTTATTTCCATGATGTTTTTAGGTCATGGTGATGCATTTAAATGGTCAAGTATGCTTCATTTATGTTGACTGGTCAAAGGGCAGTTTTGGGGCAGTTTCAAGCAGTTTGCAGAGATCAACTTGGTTAAAGGCCTTCCACTGGAGTTGGAAGGATTTACAATATGTTTTGGAAATTTAATTCAAATATATTTCCAATGGTATAATATTGGTGTAATGATGAGTTGATTTGATGTAGTTTACAGGTTAGTTTGTGATCAAGAAGTTTTCTTGCATTTTAAGACAAGACATTGTTCTTTGAAAGAATGAGTTGTTTAGTTCATGAAATGGATTAGGTGATGCTTTATATTACCTGGAAAGTGAAGAGGTATGCATGTTTCATATATTGGATCCATTTGGAAGTCTTGAAAGTGTTAGGAAGGGTGTTAACTAGTTGTATTTGTAAAACTACTTTTTAGCCACTTGTTTTAGTAAAAGAAAAAATTGATTTGGTTTGAACATGTGATATTTTCATAATCTCTTACTTGCTTAGAAGTGTTCTACAGTTCTTTGGTTTCCATTGAGTGGTCACATGTCATAGTTGAGTTCATATTGAGGGCCTTGAGGCCTAAAGGTAGATTCAAGTTGTTGCAAAACAGGTGTTTTTGTGAAGGTAATGAGCCATTGGGCCCCATTAAATGAAATAATCTGATTGGTTAAAGTAAATTGTGACCATGGATGATGTTTAAATGACATATTACTCATGTTTGTTAATTTTTAGAGCATGACTAAAAATATTTTTGGCATGAAGGGATGTTTTTCATTCCATTGGTGGTATTTTGAGGATTTTTGGTGCATGGATGAAGGTTTTTGGCACGGATGACCTATATGGGTCAACTATGAATGTTCTACTAATTCTCATGGGATGTTTTTTAAGTTGGTATGGTCGAGATAAAAGAGGGAAACCAGCGTCTTTTAAATTTGAATCAAGGAGAGACTATAAAAGTGATGGTTTGGGTACAATGTGGCTAGTCTTTTGGAACCCCCTTTTTCTTCTTTTGAATAACTATTGCTGCAAATCAAACCCCTTGTGCCTAGCCTAAAACCCCTATAATTTCATTCTAGGTTATTATTTTGTGGTATTTTCATGAGGAGGATTTGAGCGAAGCAAACGATGGTGAATTTTCCTTGATGGTGAGTTGATGGAGGAGTGAACAGCTAGTGTCATGTGTTGATTGTTAATTTCAAAGCATGTTGATGTCATTATCAGGTATCTAAATTATTTATAAGTCTGATTATGAGCTGAAGTCTTATGCAAAAGAGGAATATACTCTTGTGTATTCAAGAGGCATAGTTGATTGCATTGATATCACTTGTTTGTATCTTCTTGTTGTATTGTTGAAGGAATCATTTGTTGTGATCTGATTTGAATATCAATAAAGAAATTTTTTGAGTATATCTTATGTTCTTATTGATATGTGTGCATGAATCCTTGCTTTGGTGAAGTATATTTCATGGTGAATTATATTTGATTGTGATCAAGCATTGATGTATGTGTTTCATGAGGATGTGTGTTTTATGTTTGAAGTATAAAGTGGAAAGGTTTTATTCGGCACTCGATTCACAACCGCCCGCCCCCACCCTCTTTTTCCATTGTCACTTCCAATAATTGGTATCAGAGAAGGCCCTTGGAAGCAGCCTAACAAGCTAGAGGGAGATCTTTGGTGACAATATGGGTGATATTTATCACTTAAGGTGTGTTGTTGAAGATTGTGAAGAGAATTTGGACACATTATGTGTATCTCATGAGGAAGTAATCAAGGTTTTAAAGGCTCAACTTGAGGAGGCCCTAGCTGAGTTGAAGATCAAGAGGGAAGAGTGTCTCAAACATGAGGTTGAGAAAGAGGATCTGAAGAAAGAGTTAACTACCATTACAAGAAAGGTATCATCTTTTCATGAAAGTTTAGATAGTTTGTATAAGATGTTAGGAAAAAAATGCATATGGTGATAGAACAAGTCTATGCTTCAAGGAGGATTCAGTCAAATCAAAAAAGCGAGGAAAAATCAAGTCGATGATCTAATGATAACATACAACCAATCATGGGAGAAAATTCAAAACTTCAATCTCATGGAAGATCATCTATCAGATAGCCAAATGCATATAGGTATGGAGTTTTTCATGGTAACTATTATAAGTGTGGTGTTTATGGACATAGAGCTAGTATGTGCAGTCCTAAGGTTGAGAAGAAGGATGCATGTAATGGAAAATTTCATAGGCATCATTGTGAAGAAGAGAATGAAGAAGAATGTCAAGGAAAGAAGCAGAAAAAGGTAGGTCAGAGATATGGTGCATAATGTTACCTTTTTCATGCAAAGGGGCATCTTGCAAATTATTGCAAGAATGGACAATCAAACACTAGAAGGTATGTAAGCAAGTTTAATGGATATTTTTTTCATGCAATGGTTTTGGACATAAGGAAATTGAGTGCAAGATAAGACAGGTGGAATGTTTTAGGTGCAATAAGGTAGGGAACATTGTTAGGTTCTATGATGCAAGATAATTTAAAAAATGGACTCAAGGATCCAAGCCACAAGTCCAAGAGTACAAGAAGAAGAAATAGGCTAGCCAAGGTGTTCAAGAGGATCTCAAAGGTCTAACTGATCAAGAAAAGGAGTTTGTTATAGGATCATAAAAGAAGTATTCAATCAAGGAGCCAAAAGAAGGTATGGGACCTTCTTAGGTCTCTCTTCTTTCCCCTCCATGATGAAATATACCTCTACTAGGATTCTTAGAGGTGTATTGGTTCAAATGAAACATTAGAGTGAGGGGAGTTGTTTAGGTATGTGTGTGTCTTCTCCATGATGTCAAGTTATGTATCTTCAAGTCATTTAATATGTTCTTATGGTTCAAAATGGTTGGTCATGTTATGTATGTCAAGATTTGAGTCTTTTCATTCTTCAAGGGTGGTATGTATGTGTTCACAAGTCTGGGTTTGCAATATTCATAGTGAAGTTGTCAGTTTGAGATAAATCAGTATGTGTATGAGTCATGTTGATGTCCTAAAGAAGTTATTTGTTTCATGTCATCTATATGAAGAGCCTTATTGTTGTCGAGTCTATGTTTAAGCATTGTTGTCTTGAATAGAGGTCAGGTGGTATATCATATTGTCAATACTTAGTTAAATGGAGTATCTTGCATTTTCATGAGTTATAAATACATGAACGAAATGTTTCCATGTTTATATGATGTGTATAAAGCCTTGAATTGGTCTCAAAGGGTAAATCATGGTGTGTTTGGTTTCTCCAAGTTTTCTTTGTCATTCATTGTTGTGTCATGGTCAGATAGTGATGTTTGAGTCCAAATGTTCTATGTATGAAGTGTTCATCATAACATTAGAAGTTCTAATGCTCTGAGAAGGATGTTTTAAGATGAAATGAGTCATCAAAGTAATTACTTGATCACACCATCACTTCAAATGTGGTATGTGGCAATGATGTGATCATTTCATGAGTATTCAAGTGCAAATTAAGGTGGATTCAGGAAAGTAAATGTTATTCATGCATCCAAATCATGAAAAAAATTTCTCAAGATGTTAGGAGATGTATCTACATTGTTGGTGATCAAGTTTGAGCTCTTGAAATCAAGTTTTGTGCATTTTGATGTATCTCTGCCTTAACTAGTTCTAAGTGCTCTTAAGAATCGGTATGAATGGAATGATGAGGTTGAAGGTGCAAATGGAGAATTTCAAAGCTAAAAATTTATACATGTCTCCAAGATTGTGTGGAATTCAAGAATAACGTGGTTTTAGACCCTAAAAAAGAGTAAATCTTATGGGTTTCTTGATCGTATGCAAAATTTTTTTTACTTGTAAGGGTACATGAGACCTAATTGTCAAAAGTATAAATTGAAAAGCTGGACTATGTCTCTTCATGTGCATGATCCAAGGTTTATGGAGGTGATTATATGGCCAAATGGGTATTTGTAATAGGTAATAATTCTCTGAGAAAATTGATACTTGTGTTTCCTTCATATTATAGTCCTAATAGCTTGTGTTCTCAAGTATGAAGAAGTGCTCATCGCATAAAGACTTTCTTATTACATTGATTGGCTTGAAAATATTGAGTAAGGTCAAAATGTGTGTTACTTTATCTTCTTGCATCCATAAGGCAACATTTTACAATGTTCTAGAGTGTGAATGCCTAAATACAGTCTTGTGGAGTGCTCATTTTGACAAGAATTGTTGATGACTAGTGAATATGGTTTCTTAATTCCCTTGAAAGACTTATGAGATGATATCGATGGAGAATCTAAAGTGGGGGTTTGTGTGGAGGAATTTTCCTTTAAAAAAACATTGCTACACTATGCATTGTCCTGTGTGATATCATGTTACAGGGTGAATGGTGAATTGAGACAATAATTTTTAGGTATGTGACTTCTTCTAAGGATGAGTTAGGTTGCCTTGAGTGAAACATCAATGAAATATTGAGCGTGAAGTGTTCAAGATGCTTGAAATACCAAAATATGAGGGGTAGAAGATTACATGTCCTGAGATTGAGTGTTTATAATGGCAAAATGTGTAGCTTCAAGCTTGAAAGGTCTATTATCGTGGATTGACAATGAATGAGAAGAAAATCTAAAACTAAAGAAGGTTGAAGCTCTAGGAGTGTCAAATGTGCTTTCAATGACATGAAAGGTGTCATAAGTCTATAAAGGAGGAAATCTTGTGTCAAAGGTTCATATGAAGGTATGTGATGATTTTTCTCGGTATTAGTGGTTATTTCATAATCTCTTGCGAAGAATTCATCCATGTGTCTTAAGTGTAAAAGGTGTCTCAAAGGTCTCGTATCTTTATAAAATTGGATTAAGTTTGAAAGATAATAACCTACAGAGTTGAAAGAGGCCTTAATATCAAAATGAAAAAGAGTATGAGGCTTTTCAGAGCTTGAATGATGGTCTACAAGATGAAAATGCCCTTAACGAGACCTTTTCTTGTCAAATGATTGAATTTATGAGATCATGGGGTTGGATGTGTGCTCATCACCAAGTGCCAAAGGGATCATTCTCAGGTATGTCTAAGAATGTATGACATGGGTTGTAGAATGAAGATGTCTTTGCAAGCATGATAAAGGAAAGGTGAAATAGTAGTATTCTAATCAATATTCATAGAAAATTGAAGTGCTCTGCATCTAGGTAAGTAATCATTGTTTGGTGATAGTTTCATCAAAGTATTTATGTAGACACCTAAATTCCGTTTTTGTAATCTTATTGCCAAAACGCACGCAAATCACTCTCATTCTCACCAATTCTATTATAATTAGTGATTTCGCTAATTAACTAATGTTTCTTACCACTTTGGTCAATTAACAAGCACTTCGTTGATCACCAAACCTCTTTCGCATTCAGGATGCCACTTTACAACGAATCATAAGTCAAAATCCTCTTCAAAATAGACAATTAGTGTTTATTAGCTAATTAAGCCTATTTTTCCCTTGTTTTGGTCAATATACCCTAATATTGGCTTAAACCCCTCTTCCAACCACTCAAAATCACCCCACTTTCCTCCACAACGTCTCAACAAGCTTCAAAAGCTTATCCTAGCCTCCTAGTTGACCCTAAGCGGTTGATTAAGGCTCCCACATCTTAATCACTTGGTAATTCACTAATTGTGATTAACAAAGCCTAATCATGATTAACAATTCTAATCTAATTTGGGGCTTTTAGTCCCACATGCACCAAAATACAAGTTTCTCCCAAAAGGAAAACTATAAAAAGAGTTCACCTCTTACCTTAATACTTTACACCATGCTTTTATTAGTAGCCTCATATAAGATATATGTTAAAGAGCCTAAACTCCTTTAAGGATTCACATGCTCATCTTTTCCTAAAGCCTTCATTGTGGTTAGTAGAAGGGTATCTAGCATGACATTGTAGTCTTGTGCTAGAGAGATCTTCTCACCATTTGTGGAGTAAAGAACCATTCCCAATTTGATTGCTCCTAGATCTATTTAGGTCTATGTTAGTTAATCAAACATACTAGTAGGCATGCTTAGATGTTAGATTTTAGTTTCATTTGATCTCCATTGTTATGCTATTAAGCTTTTATCATTGATGTTTCATTCCTTAGCTTATGCAATTAGCTTTAGACTATGTGGTGTTAGTCTTGCTTTAAACTAGTTAATTTGCACTAAAAGTTTGGGGTGTTATCAATTTCTAAGCATGAATAATGTGTTAAGTTTGATCTTACATCATCAAGATGTCTATGCGAGTAAAATATGAGGAAGTGTCTTTATGCTTTTTAATGCTTAAGATAACATAGTCATCTATGACAAGGTCAAGGACTATTTAAAGAAAGTATTAAGACAGAGAATTTCGAGCTTGAATATTAAGATAACAGGACTATTTTAGCACAATGATGACAATATTCAAGTATGTATGTGAATGGCACAAGTCTCAGTGGGAGTGATTCAAGGACTCTTAAGCATCTTAGGTGTCAAGGATCACAAGGTATGTGTACTCTCTGGGTTGTTAAGTCTGTGTATGGTCTGAGATACTTGCTACAATATTGAAAATATGAAGCTACATGTAAGAAATGTTTGTCCAACATATCTAATGATGTGTTATGAAGCTCTCAAGAGTTATTTAGTGATCTAGCTAGCATGTATCACCTCGAAGAATATGAAGTGTTGCTAGTTGGACTATAGTTTGGTTATGACATACGGTGGCAAGACTCGAGGTCAAATTTTTGCACTGCGGTGTATGAGAAAGTGTGAGAGGCAAAGTATAGTGGTTTTACAGTGAAAGATGTTTTTCAAGTCTATATATGGTATAATAAGGTGCTATCATATTTTTCTTTATGATGTAGAAATTTCATATCATCTCAAAAGATGTAATGGTATATCTAGTTGGTTATGAATGATCATTTTGCCTCAAACTTATAGTGAGAGGACAAATAAGTGGCTACAAGTATGTATGGTTCTTTCATGACAGGGGGTACATCTTTTTACTTCTTGAAGGTGCTCCAGATGATTTCATGCTAAGAAAGGTATGTTTTGACTAATTTATTCAATGTGAAGCATGAAAAGTTCAAATTTCCATTATCTCATCTATATATGACTATCAAGGACCGAGAATGTGTTTTAAGGAAGTGTTTTCATTCATTTCAAGGCCTACACGCAAGGTTAGGAGTCAAATTTTTGTGTCTTCCACAAATTTTAGATGGTATTAGCTCAAGGGGAGTGATGGAAAGTTGTGGCATAATATGATTGTATCTCTAGGGTTGTGTGAAAGTGGTTTCAAATGTACTAGAGACTAATTGCAGGGATTTCAGTCCTAGTGTGATATGTAGATCAAGAGAAGATAGTGTTTAGACAAGATTATGCCATTTCTAGAAAGAAGTAAGCCCAAGAATGAAGGTAAGGTGAATTTTTGAGTTCAAGGACATCATTTTTGGCACGTTCTTGAAATACGTGCTTAGATATAGGATCTGCTACAGATTGTCTCATGGAGATAAAAACATAGTTTGGGTGTAAAATGACAAATTTTTGCATGATTAAAAGATGGTTGATGGTGTTATAGTCCAAAATAGAGGTATGTTGATGTTTCCTTCATGATTTTTGGCATGTTTAGATGGTGTGTGTGTTTTTCCCGGGGGTCCTTGTGTTTCCATGCTTGAAAAGAGGCTAAAAATCATTTTTGAGAGAGATTTCAAATTTTGAACTACATTGAGATCTTTTGTTGATGTTTCCAGGGAAAGAGAATGTCTTATGAAGTTTAGGAAGATGAAGACTATGTAGGAACAAGTATGCCTTTGTCATTAATGTAAAAATGGGGAGAAGTTCATGTGGTTTTCCATTAACGAAAAAGTGGGAGATTGTTGGCATGTTATGGTATAGGTGTTGTCATTTTTGAAAAACTTCATTAATGATAAATTGGATGATGGAGTGGAGAGATCATGCTGAAGATGATGATGACATGATGGTTCATAGGTGTTCATAATGTTATCGGGGGTTTCAGTGAGGATTGTTTGTTCTTGTAAGCCTATTTAGGTTACCTAGCTAGTCTAGGTGACAATGCATGGTGGTATGAGCTTTTTGGTAGCTTGAGAATGATATTGACATGATTGAGAGCATGTTTTGGGATTTCCATAGTGCGATACGAGTTAGTGACCATGTTTCGGTGCTCATTTGGTCTAGGTATGGTTGTTATAATAAATGAGATTGATTTGTGGAGTTATATAATCTAATGGATGCATGTAGGTATTTGATTTATGATTTACTGGATATTTTAGGACTATTTGGAATGTTTCTATGATGAGTTATTGTGTTATTTCAATTGACCCTAGCCTTTACCATGTAAAATCCTAAGGGTTAGCTATGCGATAATCGGTGGTTGGAGAGATGGAGTGATTTTTGTGACATGGTGATGATTGGATATGAATGCAGGGTGTGGCATGGTGTTGTGGGAAAAATTGTAGGTTTTCATGATGAGTATTTTACATGTTATGTCAGTTTTGGTGAAACAGGTCAAGAACAAAGTCATTTCCAGCTCAAATTAGGTCTTCTGATGCTCACCCTGAATTGTGTGCTTTTCATGGAACCTTTTGGATTTCAGGTATGTTTCTAAATTTATTCTAAAAAATTTCACAAAAATAATGAATTCATTTCATCATCACATTTTTATGAACGAATGTTAAGAAGGTAAACAACTTTTTCGAGTTTGAAACCCTAGCTCAAAAGTGGTAGGAGAGAAAATGATCCTAAGTGGAAATAATTTCTTTCTATTGTATGGATAATTATTTTATCATGTAGAGGACTCCTCCAGGTTTCTAGAAAGGTATAGTAGAGCTTGTGGTGATGAGTGGATCCCACTCAAACAGTCAATTTTTGAAGAAGTTCAGTTTGGGACAAGGTTGTCCAAAGGAGTTACAGACCTAAATGACTATTATGGTGATCATGGGAGTTGATATTGATTTACATGATGTTTTTAGTTCATGGTAATGTAGTTAAATGGTCAAGTATGCTTCATTTATGTTGAATGGTCAAAGGGCAATTTAGGGGCGCTTTTGGTAGTTTGCGAGAGATCGGTATGGTTGAAGGTCTTCCACTTGGAGTTGGAAGTATTAACAATATATTCTAGAAAGGTAATTAAAATATGTTTCCAATGGTATAATTTTGGTGTCATGATGAGTTTATTTTATGTAGTTTCTATGTTAGTTTGTGAGCAAGAAGTTTTCTTTCTTTTCGGGACGGGATGGTGTTTTACGAAAGAATGGGTTGTTTAGTTTATGAAATGAATTAGGTGATGTTTTCTATCACCTGGAAAGTGGTGAGGGATGAATTTTTCATCCATTAAATCCATTTGGAAGTCTTGAAAGTGTCAGGAATGGTGTTAAGCAGTTGTATTTGCAAAACTTTTTTTTAGGAAGCTTGTTTTGGTAAAGGCAAAAGTTGATGTGGTTTGAACATGTGATTGTTTCATGAGCTCTAACTTTCTTAGAAGTATTATACAGGTTATTTTATTTCCATTGAGTTGTCACATGCCATATTTGAGTTCATCTTGAGGGGTCTTGAGGCCCAAAGGCAGATTCAGGTTGTTGGAAACAATTGTTTTGTGAAGGAAATGAGCCATTGGGCCCATTAAATGAAATAATTTGATTAGTTCAAGTAAATTGTGACCATGGATGATGTTTAAATGACATATTACTCATGTGTGGTGATTTTTAGAGCTTGACTAAAAATATTTTTAGTATGAGGGGATTTTTCTCATTCCATTGGTGGGATTTTGAGGATTTTGGTGCATTGATGAAGGTTTTTGACATGGCCGACCTATATGGATCAATTTTGAATGTTCTAGTGATTCTTATGGGATTTTTTTAAGTTGGTATGGTCGAGCTAAAGGAGGGAAACCGACCTCTTTTGAATTTGAATCAAGGAGAGGCTATAAAAGTGATGTTTTGGGTACAATGTGCCTAATCTTTTGGAACCCCTTTTATCTTCTTTTGAAGAAATTTTTCTATAAATAAAACCCTCTCGAGCCTATCAAAAAACCCCTAAAATTTCATTCTAGGTTAGTAGCTGGTGCTCTTTTTATGAGGAGTATTTTTTTATGAAAAGGATCTTATATTATATTAATTCAATATGATACAAGGTAACTTTCAAAAAAAAAATGGGCGGTATGAGAGCACGCCCAAAAACCACAAATAACTAGGTTGAGCCTAGGAGAGTACAAAATATAGGTATAGCCTAAAATCAAACAAAAAACATAATCAAGCACCCGTAGAAAAACATACCCGAGGCGGGAAAATCATGATCATCTGATCGCCCTGAACTAGGTAAGTCCTTGCCAACATCTGGAAGTTCCCAACCAACAAGCAACTTCTTCCTCCGGGTCCGCTTCCACGCAAGTAGGAATGGTGAGGTTGAGGTGGGGAATTTTTTTGGTGGTGGCGGGTTCCAAGTATCATGATGTGCAGTAGTGGCAAGAGGATAGCCCCAACCATGTTGATGAGGTGGTGAGCCCTAGCCCTGCTAGCGAGTTGATGAAGACAACGGCGAGCCCACCACGCCCGATGAGTTGGTGAGTAATGCGTTGATGAATGGGCCCAGTAGCGGCAAGCACGACGCTAAGACCGGGTGTTGGCAAGTGATGAAGACGGTGGCGAGCCCTGACCATGGCAATGAGTTGGTGAGTAACTGCGTTGATGCAATGGGCCCAGGGAGCGGTAAGCACGACTAAAAGCACGATCTTGGACCGGTTGCACGCCCGCCACCACAGAAGAAGGTGAGGGTGCACCTGTAGGAGACGAAGGCACTCTAGCAACATTACATGGGGCTTCCCCTCAGTGGCACAACAAGGCTTAGAGGTGGTCCACCTCCAGTGCAACTTTGTTGGCCTAAATTTGTATCTGCAGAAGCACATTGGAGATCACCATAGATTTATTATAAACGGAGAAATATTGATCAACTGTAGAATTAGCAAAGAAAAAAATCTTTCTTTCCATATCCAAAACAGAATCTCCCCTCTGAAAACATGCCAAAGTTGGATGAACATAGGTAGAAGCTTGATATTATCTCCCAAAAGGATATGATGTCAAGTGAAGCAATGAGGTCGTAAAGGAAAGAAAAATGAATGTATCCATTTCCAGACATTTTGAGCTTTGGGACAAAACCAAAAACATGCAAGATAGTTTCTAGATGACCGCAGAAAAGGACTTTTGGGAGCTGGGATCCCAATTTGAACAAGACAAGCCCCGATAGGAAGGATTTTGTGAAGAATACACCAAAGGAAATGAGCAATCTTGGGCTCCATACATAGAGTCCAAATAGTTTCAAATCACCTATTCCAGGTAGACATAGTGTGGAATGAATTCCCCAACATGTATTAAGTTTATCTACCATGGGTAAATGAGGCAAGAGCCAACGATAGCCTTTGTTGGTTTTGTAATTACATAATGGGGTATCTGCATACCACTTCCATCATGTCCACCATGGGCGAGAGGAATGCACAACAATCTTATGCAACATGTGGTCAGGAACCAAATTGATCACAATAGTAAAAGTATCCTAGTCTGGTTGGAAAGTCAAAATATAGTTTTGAAATCCGACCAAGAGAATCAAGATTGAGCAGTTTTGTAGAAGAAGTCCTCGATGGTGCAAATTATGTTTTTGAAGAATTTGAGTGCGAGAGATTCCTAGGACCTCTATTAAACACTTATCTTGATATTGAAAAATCAGTGACCACCAGAGAGATTGTTAGTTGATAGAAATCCCATTTTGAAATCCATCCCCCTTCCACAAAATCTAGGGCTTAATACATTCCCAAGATTTCCAAATGCTCTTAAGCACAAAGGTGCCAACAATTTTGACAAGCGTTAGGGTAATGAGAAAATTGAAAAACCCCAATCCTTTCCACGCAGGGTGGTCATAAGGGGAACAATCAGCAATATCATGTCATATAAGAACTTTCCAAGCTTCTTGGCTAGTAATGCTTCTGATAATCCATTTAGCACAAAGAGATTGCCCTTGGCATTGAATGTGAATAAGGTCGAGACCCCCAGAATTTCAAGGCAAGCAACAAATGTCCTCGCTACCTAATGAAAACATTTTCCTGTAGAAGCATTAGCCCACAAGAAATCTTTGAGCAATTTTTCTAGCTTCTGGATGGAAGCTTTGGAAGGAACCCAACACAATGAGAAGTAAACATGTGTGGCTGCAAGAACTTTGGAATAGATTTGGAATTTGTCAGCCAAAGATAAAGTTTTGTGATCCAATATTCCAACTTTTTTGCCACCCATTGAATGAAATATTACCAAAGCTCAGTCGAGGAGGCTTGAAAAGCAAAAGGAATACCTAAGAATTTAAAAATCTCGCCATGTGTCAGGATTTTCCATTCAAAAGTGGCAAGCCAATCAAGTGCGGGAAGGAAAGATTGCCGATAACACTAGGTTTTTGCCATTGAATGGATGAGCCAGAAGCTAAGTAGAAAATATCCAAACATTGCATAACATTGTGAATGTTGGTTTCATCTTCAATGAGCGTAAGAAAGGAATCATCCGCAAAATGCCCATTAAGAAGTTGAGAAGTGGGCTCAACAGGAAGCAAGATTCCGTGAACAAGACCCTGTGCTTTGGCATGAGCTAACAGATAGCCAAAACCTTCAGCCACAAGCACATATAGTGTAGGGGCAAGAGGGCAGCCTTTCTTGAATAGAACGAAAAATCCCAAAAGGTTCCAAGTTAAGGCCATTGATAGAGATCTGAGTAGAAGCATCCAAAAAATCATATTGATAGATTGAATAAAAATGGGACCAAAGCCAAGGGCTTGAGCATGGAGAGTATGAATGGTCATTCAATCAATCATAAGCCTTCTCAAAATCAATTTTGATAAACATGATGGCCTGATTAGACCTATGATCCCATTCCATGCCTTCCCACACTGCAATGATGTTATCTAGGATGTATCATCCCTGTATAAATCATATTTGTTATGGCTGAACAACTGCTAGCAAAAGATTGCGTAACCGTAGAGCTAACGCTTTGGAAATGATTTTATAGGAGACATTCAGAGCATAATCGAGAAGGCAACAGGTAATTTTCTCGGGGTCTCCTTGTTTAGGGATGAATTTGATGTTTCCCTTATTAATGTGTGGCCCTAAGGATTGTTTCTAAAAACCTTCAAGATAAACTGAAATAAGTCTTGACCGACCAGAATCCCAAAGGGTTTTATAGAATTCACAAGGGAACCCATCACAACCCAACACTTTATCATTGGCCATTTACATGGTGGCTTCATGGAGGTCTTCAATGGCGAGCATTCTCTTGCATATCACCTTTTGAGCCTCTGATAATTTACGAGAGCATAACACCCAAACAATTATCAAGATCTGTAGGTGAGTGCGCAGAGGGTTGTTGAGCTTGAAACATGAGCTTGTAGTGGCGCACAAAGGCTTGCAACATAAGTTGTGGGTCAGTGATGTGAGATCTGCCATCCATAATACCTGAATCTATTGGGAAGGTTTTCTGGCTCTGAGAGAAAGAAATAATTCTTTCAAAACCCGATCTCTAATTTTGAGCCAGTCCATCCGAGCCTGGATCTGTGCCCCACTACTTATAATTGTTATGCCACATTTAGATTTGGTGCCAAGCATTACAACTTGAAGTTACATAGTTCTAAAGAATGGATTGCCTTGAAGCACCACCACCACCTAACTAAGAGCTAAGGTATTAACGAGTATGAGCGCGGCACCGAATTATTGCAAGTTTTCGGTTGTAGATTCTAAGAAATCTTGTTTTCTGAGTCAGCACGTCCTCCCACCACTGAATCAAACTAGCTTGCATAGGTGGATGAAATCACCAAAATTACTGGGTCATGGAATTAAATTCCAAACACGCTTGTATGATTGACGGTGGGGTCATGATGCATCAAGACAAGATTAAGAAATAATTGGTCTTAATGACAAAAGGGGCACGCATCATGCCAATTGATGCGAAATCATATTGGAGAATGATCCTGAAGGACAAAGTCGGGCATGACCTCCACTAGCATAGAATAAATGTTATCAAACTCAAAATAATCTTGAGTTGATAGCATGGCTCATCAATCTCATTTAAGAACGCGATATGTCCCTCCACGTATACCAAGCTTACCAAGCTTCGTGAGGTGGGAAAGCGAGATGCATTAGGATCAAAAATCCAAATTTATTACGCATGAAATACCATGCTTCCCTTTCGCTAGGCATCCACCTCATAGGCAAGTGGCCACATTTATCATTAGGTGACTCAACCATATTAAAATCTCCACTTATTACCCAAGTAAGCATCGGGAATGGAGTTGGTGATCCACCGCCACAGATCGGCCCTTTCAGCCACATTGTTCGAGGCATAAATATTAATGAGGCCAAAAGGGCGACCGTCCACATTAAAGAGGACCCATATGGCACAGGATTGGTGGGGTTGATGTCATGGTTAATAAGTAAAGGCCGCCATTTGGGAGAAAAAAGTGAAATTAAACCCCACATCATGCTTCATGATTACTACAGAAAGCCAAGTTGTCAGGCCAGATGGATTTATAAACCATCTGTAACTAAAAACCTATAATTTTTACTTCCTGCAAAAACAAAACATCCAAATTTACACATTGTTGTCAAGTTTCACGCACAACATATTTATGACAGAGTTTGTAAGACCCCGAACATTCCAAGATAGAAAATTCATGGGAAATGATGGTCAAGAGCCATATCCCCATCCTCTAAGCCATCAAGGGCATCATATTGATTTTGCAAGAAAGAGCAGCATGTTTGTCTTTGTAAAAATCATGCAAATAAATTATTTTTCGATTGGTGTACTCAATGTTATACTCCACTTTGATGGAATCAACACTGTGAGCCAGGCTATGGTCCCGAGAGATGCGAGAAGGGCTTCGGGCCTTTTGAAAAGCCCTTGTGAGTTGCTTGGTAGGAGTAACATCACCGATTGCAGGATGGGCACATTATAAATAGAATTTGGCTGGTCCATGAGAATTGATTTAGAGGCGAGGAATGTTCTGAGTACTTTAATGGAGTAATGAGTAGCTGAGTTGGTTTTTAGCAATTGTTGGCTATTTAGCTTGCACGTTATGTGGTTGTTCCTTAACAGTTGATTTTCGGTGGCCATTAGAGCCGGAGGCCTTGGATTTTGGTCTTTTCTCTTATTGCATTGGCCTCCAGTAACTTGTCAACCTTCCTCCTATGGGGCTTTGACTGGTTTAGGAGTTGTTTTGGCCATGGGGCGGTTTCAGGGCACGTAGAGAGGACAATCTTTGATCTTGTGATCAATATCCTGACAACGAAAGCATGTGTTAGGCAGATTGATATACATGACCCTACGAGAGTAATGTTTTTCCCCCTTCTAGATATCCATAAATTCATTAAGGTCTTGAGAGAGATCAATCTCAACACATACTCGCTTATGTGGGTGAGCATGGTAAAACCTTTCAGCTTCGAGGCAAACAACTTGGCTAAGAGAAGAAGAAATTTATGACAAAAAAGCACACATGACAAAGGAAGGCTAGGAAATTCAACCCAGATAGGAACTTTAAGGGTGGTATATTCAAATACCATGAAGTCCTTGTGCCATGGGGTTAATACAAGCAGCGAGTTGTAAACATACCAAGTGGTTTATTTAGCCAGATTATTGGGTGTATTAGAAGGGTCGGAAAAGTGAAAGAGAAAGAAACCCTTGGTCATGTTTTGAACACTTTCTAGTCTAACTCCATGAGGGGTCCAAACGGTGTTCACCCAAGACTTGAGCATGCTTTCAGAGGGGATATAGCCCATGAAATACCTAACGAGACAAAACTACTCTAACCATTGATGTATGCAACATTAAATTCAGGAATGGGCAAAACCACATCGGGAGAAATACTACCTCATGGAATAATTTTGGAACAAACTTCCTAGGTCGCCTTGCGGAAGTGCCATTACTCGAATCTCCACTATATCTAGCCACATTTGAAACAATCGGGATGGAAGATGGTGAGGACATTATAAATGGGATGCCCAGTGGGTGAGAAACCCTAGGAGAAACTATAGCAATAAATTCCCGTAATGCCCAAAAAGGTCGCGGTATGGTGGTGTAAATTGTAAAATCTTAGAAAAGTTGACTCCAGTTTTTCACCATAGTTGCAGAGTCGTTGAATGAAATAAATTATGGTGAAGTTTCCTTGATGGTGAGTTGATGGAGGAGGGGATAGTTGGTGTCATGTGTTGATTGTTAATTTTATAGTATGTTAATGTCATTATTAGGTCTCTAAAGTATTTATAGGTCTCATTATGAGTTGAAGTATTATGCAAAAGAGGAATATACTCTTGTGTATTCAAGAGGCATAGTTGATTGCATTGATATCACTTATTTGTATCTTGTTGTTGTATTCTGAAGGCATCATTTTTGTGATCATATTTGAATATCAATAAAGAAAGGTTTTGAGTATATCTTGTGTTCTTATTGATATGTATGCATGAATCCTTTCTTTGGTGAAGTATATTTCATGGTGAATTATATTTGATTGTGATCAAACATTAATGTATGTGTTTCATGAGGATGTGTGTTTGATGTTTGAAATATAAAGTGGAAAATTAGTAATGGGGACTAATTCACCCCCTCTTAGTTCATTGTCACTTCCAACAACTTTGACCATGAAACAACTAGAGGGGGAGTCCAACTAGACACGTTTATCCCGAGATGTAGAGAATTAGATATACTGAGAGGAAATAAATAACTTAAGTATTCCAATTCGCTGCAACTTGATCAAACTACAACCTTCCTAGGAGGGGATTCACAAACAAGGCTTACCACCATCTTTGTCAATGTATCCACTGATATTCTTGCAACATAAAGTCGAGAGACAAAGAGGGTGGATCAAATCCCAATAATAATCTTCCGTTAAATTTTTGTCACCAATCCACCAATCATTCCAAAAATCAATGATCAACCCATTCCCTAAGCACCATTTAGTACTAGCTTTCAGCGATTCTTGATCTAGCGATAGAATTCCGTATGTCGAGTCCCTTGAGATATCTAAAGATCAAAATTATTCGAAGAAGGGAGATATTTAGAAACTAGTAGCTGCACCCAAGGGGTGTGTTCCTTTGTAGCAAGCACCTAGCCCAGCTTAGCCAACATGGCCTCATTCATCTCTAACACTCTTCTTAGACCAAGCCCCCCGAATCCAGAGGTTTACAGGCTACATTCTAAGACACCGATGAATTATTTTACACTCTTCTAAAACAAACTAGAGGAATTTATTTTGAATTTGTTCTATACTAGAAGCAACCGCCGAAGGCATCTTTAGGAGCAACATAAAGTAGAGTGGAAGACTTTGAAGGGTTGTTTTAACAAGTTTCAACTTGTCAACTTCATTGAGGAGAGAGCCCTTCGAGCCCACTAGGTTCTTTTGGAATATTTCAATCACCGGGTTCGAGAGGTTCTTTAGTTTTCTGCCTTTGAAAAGAGGGATTCCCAAGTAGTAGGATGGGAGATCATAGATGTTACACCCAAAAATAGCCGCACTTTGTCTTTTTCTACTAGGGGGAGTGTTAATGACTGAAATGCTACTTCTTGCAAAGTTAATAAGTTGTTGTGAAGCTGATTGGTAATAGTTGAGAATATTCTCAATAGCTATAGCTTCAACAACTAAGGCTACACCCGGAGGAGAGTATCATCCACAAAATGGTTGTGTATCCGCTAGAACCCTAGAAGTGATTTTTAAACTTAATATGGTTGCAGCATTTTTAGTGATCCCCAGGCCCCGCTTAATGTACCATCCATAAGAATGAAGAGAAAATGTGAGAGAGGGTCACCTTTTCTAATACACTTTCTCTTAGCAAAGTAACATGTTGGAAAACCATTCATCAAAATAGAAGTCTGGAGATGAGATATAGCTTTGAATCCATTTACACCATTTCTCACGAAGAAGCCAAAAATGTTAAGAGCTTTAGTAAGGAAAGACCATCTAACTATATTAAAGGATTTCTGCATATCTAACTTAATAATCATCCCCGCTGATTTAGAGTGTCGAACCGTATGAATAGCTTCATGAACCAAGATCACACCACCTTAGATGAGATGGCCTCTAATAAACCCATTCTGCTACTCAAAAATTAGGCTATCCATAAAAGGTTTCAACCTAGTAGCCAATATCTTAGTAATGATTTTGTAGGAAGTATTACAAAGGATAATAGGTCTGTAATTAGAAACAGACTTGGACCCTAAGGATTTCGGTGCCAAAGCTAAAAATTATTGTTCCATTCTTTTAGAAGGGAGTCATTACCTTGAAACTCATTTACTACCTCTAGAAGATCAGTTTTAATAATATACCAAAATGCCTAATAGAAGGTTGTTAGAAATCCATGGGGATCGGATATTTGTTCCCTTTCATAGCAAAAACTGCTCTATGAACTTCTTCAATGGAGAAAGGCTTAGTAAGATTTTCATTAATTTCATTTGTAATCAGCTTCGGATGTGCTACAACATTTCCATAGCATCCTCTTCATTTAAGGGACCCTCCTCCTTAAGCAGGTTATAGAAACTAACCAATTCCATCGATATGGCATCCTCAATGTTCAAATGATTCCCGTCCATAGTTAAGATCTCTTTAATCTTATCTTTGTTCTTATGTTTACTGGCATTAACATGAAAAAAATTAGTATTGTGATCTCCATGTTGTAGCTAAAGAGCCCTAAATCTTTGTCGTCAATAGATTTCCTCTTCAGAAAGAGTGTTATGAAATTCATCCGAAGCTTTTATTCTTGTTTATGTAGATGAGGAGTTCTACTGGCTAATTCAATATGAGCACAGACTTTAGCTATCTTCAAAGAAAGTAGGTGTTTCCTTTCTCTTATGTCCCCAAAGGTTTTGTATTTCCAAGTTTTAAGTTACTTCTTCATGAAGCCGAGTTTATATGTGAATCTATACATAGTTGATCCTTGTATTTTCACCCTCCACCAATCCTCTATTAGGTTGTCCAGTTGTGGCTCAGTAACTAGGCCATTTTAAATCAGTAATAAGGGATTATTTAGTGTTTTGATATTTAGTTCCACTTAAGAGCAAGGGGCTATGGTCAGAAGCTACCTTGGGAGGGCCATCGATGGAAATTGCTAAAGTGTGACATGACCAATCCAGAGATCCAAGGACCCTATCTTACTTAATTTGGATATGAATGGTACCTAATATTTTATTTGACCAAGTAAAAGAAGCTCCATGAAGGTCAAAATAAATGAACTCGCCTAACCAATGAAATTGGAAAGAGATTCCATATTACTACAGCTAGATGGAGCACCACCATGTTTTTACCAAGGAAAAGTCCCCAACAATGAGTCAAGGTAGATGTTTGCAGCTACTTCTGAAGTCTAGTAGAGCTTTCTAGATATTATCCCTTTGAGATTCCAGATTAGGGGCATAAACATTGACTGCAATCCAGCCCAAGCTTGAACCAATTTCTTGAAAGAATATACCCAAAAATTAAGGAGTATTGATTATGTACTCACCAAAAAGGATAGTAGGATTCCAAAATGTACAAATCCCTCCAGAATTACCATCCGAGGCATGGGAGGCAAAGCAGGCTTTGGGCCAAAACCTAAGAAGGATATTTTCTTCTTTGAGTTGAGTCTCTTGTAGTATTATGATATCAAGAGAATGTTTCAATCTGATATCTTTTAAGACTCTTATTTTATAAGGATCATTTATCCCCTAATGTTCCAAGAGAGAATCTTCATTTTTTAGTTTTGGATTTCCCCCACCCTCAATGGAGATAGTACCTTGAGTTCCCTAACCAATGTTTTGAGTGGTTTCAAGCTGAAGCTTGACAATTTTGGAGGGCCTTCCATTATTTTTGTTGATGCCTAGATCCCAATTTTTTTATAGTTACTTCTTGGTAATTTTGGCGGGCTATAGTCTTTAATCATCAAGGATGAAGGAGAGGGTAAAGAAGATTTTTCTTCCACACAAGAGAATGGGTACAGGGGAAACGGGATTTGAAGAGACCCCATCCTCAAAGGGTTGGATAAGAAGAAGAGGGGGCTCATCATTTGGTGGAAGTTCGGATAGAGCGTGAAGCGAGGGGAAGAGGGAGTAGCAGGGGTCCACTTGAGCCATGGAAGCGGAGTTGGACAAGGGGTTCATTTGATGATGGTATCTCACCATCTTCCATAAGAGCTGCAAATGGATTAGAGGTGCCCACCTTTGGATTGCCTTTGGGGATAAATTTACCTTTCAGCTTTAGATAAGACATAGGGTCTTTTGGTTTAGGGCAAGCTTGAGGCAAGCAGCTGGGGCCTTGTGGGCGATGCTTTTACAAATGGAAGAGGCTTGTGGAACATATTCATACTCAATAGGTTGAGTCCAAATACCAAAATCCGAGAGGAGATCAATAGATTTGGGCAAAGGATTACTGACATCAACATTAACACATAATCGAGCATGAATAAGCCTAGATTTTGTTTTAGTAGCTTGATCAATAACAATAAGGGAGCCCAAGGAAAGTGAAATACCTTGATAACAATAAGGGAAAGGAAAGTGAAATACCTTGATAACCACAAGATCTCAAAAATCAAGCGAGAAGACCCGATAAACGAACCCATATCGGAGCTAGTGTCATTGTTTCAGTGTGAGGGTTGAAACCAGGGGTCCATTTCCTAAGATAGAAGCCACCTTCCAAAGAACTAAGGACCCCAAGAAGAACTCTAGTAAAATCCTCTTTATGCCCAAAGGTAAAAAGGATAAAACCATTCGACATAGCTGCAATCTCAAGGGGTCCACAGGGGGCCCACTTGATGCAAGCCCATTTTTTGATATCTTCCAAAGGGGGCCTTGGGGCCATTATTTTACCTATCAATGATAGGTCCCTCGATCTTCAAACAACATCTATGATCTAATAGGAATCTACAGATAAAGCATCCCATCCTGCAACTTGGGTTGTAATTTTACTGATTGTACCACCTTAGGAGACACTGAAAACAACATCTTTCCATGAACTAGGAGGGACTTATGATGAGGCGTCACTAGAGTCATCGGGAGGGGGTTAGAAACCGGACTAAGAGGATTAGGCATAGCCACTTTGGAAAGCCCGCGTAAAAATTCAAAAATTCTTATCTCGGAGAGAGAGTGGGTAGTTCCTTGAATGTTACTCTATTCATATATCAAATGAATAAAAGAATAACATCATTCAATATAATTTGGGGTTTAATTTATAGTAATGTCTCGAACATTTGAGGGACTTAGAGGGAAAGCATGTCATAGATTTTTGCAATGTATCAAACATTTCAGGGACTTCAATGGAACAACACTAATTTTTAATTATTTTTTATTTCATAGTTTAAGATTTGTTTAATTTTTTCTCATGGTTTTATTTTAAAACATACCTTGCTAAAAAAATTGTTATTTTCACCAAAAACATTGAATCTTGATTCCAAAAGTGTCCTAAAATAAATTTAAAAAAATGAAACCCCTAAAATATATTGAATGATGTTAAATTTTTTAATTAAAAAACATATATTATTTTAAGAAAATACTTGAGAAATATGACTATAAAATAATGCATATTTAATCATAAATCTATAGATAGTCATCGTAAACGGGTGGTGAAAAACAAGCTTAGATAGTGAGGCAAAGGAAACCTATTATGTATGTCTAGATATATATGCATATATACATGTGTATTTGTATATGTGTACACACTCTATCTAATAACATACATTAAGCCAAAGATACTTGAGAAATATGCCTTTAAAATCATGCATTTAATCACATTTCTATAGATAATCATCGTAAACAAGTAGTGAAATACAAGTCCAGTGAAACCTATTATGTATGTGTGAAGATATATACATATATACATGTGTATTAGTGTTTTGTGTACACATGAACCCACATTTATATAACTATCATATTTTTCACAAGAACTTTGTCAAGTGCTATTAAGTCTAGTTTATTGAGTTACATCAGTTTTGTCTTTTTAGGCTTGATTACAATGTGTTGTGGTTAGTTGTAGTGTATTATTGGTGCCACACCACTTTCCACATCTACACCTTCTGCATTTTTCATATATGCCTACTAGGGTCCATCAAGTAAAGGGTATAATGGCAGTCCTTTTAAAAAAAAAGATAGTTGTATAAATGTGTGTTTATTATGTATGGACATACCCTCATACACATGTATATATGTATATATATTCACAAATATGTAATAGGTTTCCTCTACCTACTAGGATGGACTTGTTTTACCCTACCTTTGTATGATTTTTATCTATAGAATTTTGATTAAATCTGCATTCTTTTAAAGTCATATTTCTCAAGTATTTTTGAGTTTATGTATGTTCAAGGTTATCATTTTTTTGTATATGCTAAAAATGCATATATTGTTTTATTGGTCATAACCTACCATTCCCAACCATAGGAAAATCATAATAATTGAAGTTTTGGAATCATACTTCAAAAATATGGCTTTAAAATAATGCACCTTTAATCATAATTTTGTACATAATCATAACTTTGTAGATATTCGTCATAAACGCAGGTAGTGAAAAACAAGTTTGGATAGTGAGGCAAAGGAAACCTATTATGTATGTCTGAATATATATATACATGTGTATTTGTATGTGTACACACTCTATATAAATGCATACATTGAATCAATGAAACTCAAGAAATATGAATTTAAATTCATGCAGATTTAATCACAATTCTATAGATAATCATCGTAAACATGCAGTGAAATACAAGTCCATTTAAACTCGAGTTATGTAGGTGTGAAAATATATACACATATAACTATGTATTAGTGTTTATGTACACACAAACTCGCATTTACATAACTATCATCTTTTTCACAAGAACTTTGTCAAGTTCTATTAAGACGGGTTTATTGAGTTACATCAGTTTTGGCTTTTTCTGCTTGAATGTAGTGTGTTGTGTTTTGTTGTAGTGTATTATTGGTGTCGCACCACTTTCCACATCTACATGTTATTCATTTTTCATATATGTTTACCGGGGCCCTTCAAGTAAAGGGTATAATAACAAACTCCTTGTGAAAAAAATGATAGTTTTATAAATGTGTGCTTGTTTATCCGTATACCCTCATACACATGTATATATGTTTATATTCACACATACGTAATAGGTTTCGTCAGCCTACATGGTTGGACTTGTTTTATGTTGTTTGTTTGTGATGTTTATCTACATAATTGTGATTTAATCTGCATTCTTTTAAAGTCTTGTGGTGTGCATAGAGTTATGTTTACCTCTATTTATCTCATGTCTCAATACATAATTTAAATAGTCCTTGGATGAACGTTTTGGGGCCTTATAGAACCTCTTTGCGTCATGATCATATTGTATAAGACGACAATAAATCCTATGATGAAGGTGTATGGAATTTACACTTATTATGTTATTTTCGTGCATTAACATATTTCTTTCATTATTATTATGTTAGGTGCTCATATTCATAAAAAAAATTCCCAGCATCAACAACATCATCTCGTGGTTATTATTTTACTCCCTCGAGTTCAATTCGAAAAAAAATGTACAATATAATTTTTAAGTTATTGTTGTCTCTCAATTATAATCATTATTTTATATAGCTTGTTATATCGGCTTTATGTTTGGTTTTAAATTTTTATATATCTATTGTTATTAATAATTATGATGTAAGTAATTAGAATAATACACAATCATTTTTAAAATGTTGTTAGTATAATAGGAATGAAAAAGTAATTTACCTCTTTGGGCTTCTAAATTTTATGAAATTTTGATTTTATATCAAAATTTATTATGTCTACCCATAGAAGTTGTAGTTAAATAGAATCGTATCTTAAATATTAATATCAATTTGAATTTCTCACCTATCTTTAGGGTGATAGTTAACAATCAATTGTTTAATAAGAACTGACAAAAATAAGTTTACAAAAATGTTATGTACATTGTCTTTTTGTGGGATATTTCTTTGTTACAAAAAAGTTTGAAATGTTTATTTCATTAGCTAATTGATATTATTTATTTCATATTTTATTAATAACTATAGTAATTTGAGGTATTGACAAAGTGTAGTTGATTCATTAGATTTTATAGAGTGTATTTAAAAGTGAGCACCTAATGGATTTATAAATCTTAGTAGCCCTAATGGTTGAATTATGTATGAGAAGTCATTGTGAGTATAAGTGTTATAATTTCAAGAATCGTGAAGTTTTACAATTTTAAGAGGAGATTTAAGGATCAGATGGCAGAGCAAGGCGTGAAATCCTCTGCATTAAGCAATGAATATCACAGCCACACTAGCGAGTGATAGTATTGGAGGGACCAAGTTTTTGATGATGGTTTTCCCGCTCATTGTCCATTGTTTAGTGCAAACTCTATCCTAGTTGGCTGGCATAGTCACTCCATTTGGACTACAGAAGGGTGGTAGGATGCATATTTCCCACATTATTCATCTTGGAATTTCAGGTCTTTTGGCGATGAGCTTCTTTCACAAAAATCAAAGCCTCTCGGTTTTCCCCCTTTCCGGAAGCCCTAATTCCTCTTCAACTTCAAAATCAATAATTTTCATCCTCAAAGAGCAGTATCTTTATCGGGCTCCCTTCAAACCGAAACCCTAGGCTATATCCTCCTCCTTCTGCTTCCTCTTCAGCATTTGCCTCATCTTCACGGCCTTCCCTATAAAGGGCAGATGAGGTTGATGAGACTTTCATTCTTGCAGATGTTTTGGCTCAAGATAGCAGGGTGGAACTTGACGAAAAGGATGGAATGGATGGTCAAATCAATATTTTCCAAAATAGGGCTCCCATTGCCGAATTTGTTGGAAGATGGCTATCAACAGATGAAATTTTCACATGGTATGAAAAATAGTGGGGGAAGGGGTTACAAATTCATTTTTTGGCTAAAGGTTTCTTCCTTATTTTATTCCCAATGAAGCTCAACGATCAGATGCCATCAAAAATAAAGATAACTATATTGTCAAATGGGGCCTCCTTCTTCAAGTATGGACTTTCTTCAGTATGGACTCCCAATTTTGATCTACAGAAAATTGAAGAAGAAATGCACCATGTATGGGTCCATCTATATGCCTTGCCAACTGAATATTGGAACCCAAAATTTCTCTCTAAAATCTACATTAGTTTGGGGAAAGTCATCAAGATTGACACCAAGACTTTGGAAGGTTCATTAGCAAATTTCGTGAGGGTAAGCATTTTCATCAACCCCTCCAAGCCACTTCTAGAATCAATCTCTATTTAGAGTTCCTCTAGAATTTGGATTTAATCCATGGACTATGAAAGGGTATCTCTGAAATGCTTCAAATGCAAACAACTTGGTCATATTCAGAAAGATTACAAAGAACCCTAAAAAAAAATTGGTTCCAAGTGGATCCCCAAAGAGGCTCCCTCGGTTAGTCCCATAGAAGACAACCATATCAGGTTTCACCCTCTTCACTCAAGGCCCCAGTTGTTCTTTCTCCGATTGCTAGAAATTTCCCTTCTCTTAATCAAAATTCCCCTCTCCCCTCAATCTCTCATCAAAAACACCTCCTAATTACGGAAGAATCTGATAGGCTCCTCAAGCTTATGCAAGACGGTTTGGAAGCAGGGCATAGATAGACAATGAAAGAATTAGAAAGATGGGTTCAGCAGAAGGAGGCACTTTTGGTCCTCATCCCACCTGCAGGAAGAAGCTATATAGGAGGAAAGTGTTAGGGAAGAATAGTTAGTGGGACAGGGTAAAATACTATTCTTTAGTGGCCACTTCTAGCCTACCCAAGCTTCCCAATCTGCTACTTTACTCTGCCTCGGTGGGCGAGCCCAAAGACTAACAAAGATATCACCGAAGGTAAGCAGAATCAAATCAGTAATTTCTTCCAAATTAAGTAGGAGGGCTAGTCTCTCCCGAAGAGCCAATGAAGATTTTTTCTTAGAATGTTAGGGGCCTCAATGCCCCTAACAAGCAACGTTTGGTTAAGCATTGTATTTTTGAACAAGAGGTAGATGTCTTCTTACTTCAGGATACTAAGTTATGTTCGGTATATTTTGAGGTTAATTGGTCTTCAAAATGTAAAGGTTGAAAAGGTCCATTTTCCAACTCCGTTGGAGCCTCATGTGGCTCCTGGGGATAATATGGAGGAAACAGAAATTTGTAGTCTCCTTCATCAAAAAGGATAGTAATTTCCAAAGGTGTCGGGTCCAAGTCCTTCACTTTGATGTCAGTTTTCTAATTTGCAATGTTTACGGCCCAACTAACCTAATTGCCAAAAGGAACCTCTGGGATTCTATTTCCAGAGATTTGGAAGGCTTTGGAGATGAGTTAATCCTAGTATCTGGGGATTTCAATGCAATCACTTTAGACAAAGATATAAATGATGGCATCTCAAGAAACCCTCAATCACAAAAGGATTTCTATTATTTTATTTTATTTGTTGCCTTGTTTGACTTAGAACCTAAACAAATTTGGTTCACCTGGTCTAACAGGAGGTTAGGTTTCATAGGATTGCGCAGAAAGACTAGACAGATTCCTATCCAATTATGTTTGGTCATGCTGCAGCACAATATTATTTTGGAAACTACGGTCCTCCCTATCTCTGGTTTTGATCAATTTCCCATTTCTCTTCAAATCGCTTTAGACACAACTCTTAGGCGATCTCCTTTCAAGTTTGAGCTTATGTGGCTAAGAGATCCCTCTCTCTTTGATTTGTCAAACAATGGTGGTCCTCCTTCTCTTTAAAAGGTACCAAGATGTTTGTCCTTTCTCAAAAACTATCCAGTTAGAAAGGAAATCTATTAGAATAGAATAAAATTCATTTCAAGAACATATTTTCGAGAAAAAAATGGTCAAGGCATATCTTAAAGCATTGAATTAGGAGATATCAAGCTCTGCGATGGGCCAGGATGAATACAAGAAATAAAAAGAGCTATTGGTTGAACGAGTGAGATCCCTTTAAAATAATAAATCTTCTGGAAATAAATTTCAAGGAAGCATGGTTAAAAGAATGGGACAAAAACACCAAATTCTTTCACTCTTGATCGAGACCAGAAAAAGCTCGAGCTACATATCTAAATTAAAAACTCAAAATGGGGATTGGATTATAGATCAAAAGGGCATCAAAGATGCTGCATGACTACTTTTTTCTCGATTTATCTTGGCCAGAGACTCCTCTCCCATCTATCCTCTCGTAACGCCTTCTTGGACCAAGTTCTGTGTCGGTGGATGACACTTGGAATGCTTGCCTCCTATTCCTTTCATAGTAGAGGAAATCAAAACTATTGTTTTTTCTATGGAAAGGGATAAAGCTCCCGCCCGAGATGGATTTCTTGTTGGGAATTCGGGACTCGTGGAATAGTGTTATGATTTAATAACAAATAAAATTATGCACACAAGATCCGAATAATTCTCTAAAATCTACATAAGTGGAAGTATAAAGTAGAATAATCCAAATCAAAACAAAGTACAAACATATAACACAACATGTACTGTTTCACCCAATTTGGGCTACGTCCACCCAAGAGAGAGATCTCATATATATAATAAACAAGATTAGAAACTAACTCTTCTACACAATAGTACAATGCATCTCTCCAAGAGTATCTTTTCCTCCGTTTATAAATGGATCTCTATGAGTGCACTACAACCGTGCCTCCAAACCACCACCAAGATCTCACATAACTAGGAACTACTACATCTCTGAACTGCTACCAAGTTCTCTATGGATCTGCAACAAGACCTCTCACATGGGTCTACCAATGTGCAACCATGACTGTGCACCAAGAAGTAAGTTTGTCTCTCCATCATTGCATCAACATGTGCAAACATGAAGACAACCTCCTCTACAATATCTAGATCTACATGGATCAACAATACAACATGATCTCATGGATCTATGAATACAAGATCTCACAACAACTTATGGATCTAACAATATAAGACTAGATCTACATGGATCAACAATACATCATGATCTCATGGATCTACAATACAAGATCTCACCAACATGTGGATCTACAAGAAGAAACTCTATGTGCTTTACATACTATGCAAGCCATTACAATGAGACAATAACTATACAAAGGAAATACAATAGAAGATGTTACCCTCTTCTCACCATTGAGATGTACCTGCCATAGTTGTACCTGTTATTTCCTTTTGTCCAACTTCTCTCCATGGAAGCTTTGTCTTCATGTAACATGTTCTTTCTTTCTCTTCTTCTTCATCCTCTCAATCTAGGAGAATCAAGGATCTAACTCAATCCTTCTCTTAATTCACCTTCTAACCCTAGCTTTCATGCTTATATAGGCATATACAAACTTAGGGCACCATAGTTATGCATTACAACCATTAGATCAACTTTATAACAAAAGTTAGATCTAATTCCTGTGAGTTAAATATAAAATTTCATGCACATGTAACCGATGTTGGTTCCCTGACCGATGGTTGTTCCTTTATTGACCAATGGTAGTTTATCTTCTAACCAATGGTGGTTAGCCAACTGACGTTGGTTACTATGTAAACCAGCCACTTGTAATGCATGCTCATTGTGAAGCAATCTAGCTCCATAACCCAATAATCTCCCACTTGGAGATAAATTGTTGAACCTTTGTACCTATACTTATACATCACCATCCTCTACATACCGTGAAGACCAACTATTCTTTACTTCAACAATTCTCTCAAGTAATCAAGAAGATTAAACCATCTTCTAAAACCAAGAAGATAACAAACCATGACTTACCATATACCTACACGAAGCTACTACTGATCTGTGATACCCGAGCTATCCATTCATCAAGCTCCCACTGAATCATAACACCAAGCCTCTCATGTAATCAAGCCATCATGACTAACACACCTGCAAGAGCTCCCACTTGAACTGAAGTATTGAGCTTCTATCACAACCATAGCCACCAACCATGTTCTCCAACCATCTATCCATGTCTCCATGCAACCACCAATGCAACTTGACCAAAGACAAGTCAAAACTAGAATATGCGTAAGCAAAACAAGATCATGGGTCAAGACAACCCAAATGAGTTCTACATGCAACCCGTGGTTAATTACTCCATAACACCTACACAACTCAAAGAATCCAAATACTTGCATTATGCAAATCCACCCTTGCATAAACAACTAGCATGTCCAAGACAACCATCTGTAGATAACATATGTATCAAGGAGTAACATAGTAATAAGAGGAAATACAAACATCCCCTACTCATGCTCGGGAATATAAACCGTGCTCATAGGCATCCATGTGCAAAACAAATATTTGCATCATCATAGACTCACAAAACATAATCTATCCACATGTACAAAACTCACCATGTACATCCATCCATATCATTAGGCTCTCTAGAAGCTCCAAGTCTTCCACCGACTAACTCCAAAGCCATATATGAATCCTGTGCTCATCAATGTCAACAACAACAACCCTATTAACCATGCTACTAATAATTAGTGCAAATACCAACAAAAAATGTCATCAACCTACTACACAACCATCCAAGATGAAAGAAAACAAGGGCAACATCAATAAGATGTAAATATACACTATTGTCACACTTTAACTTATAATAAACATATTTTCCTTCTTTACCCTTCAATGTCAATAACATTTCTCTCTCTTCTTAACCCAACTAAACAACCATCAATTGTAATCCCATAAGGATATCCAGGCACTATAAATAAAACTAGAAGTGACGTCATCATGTAATAAACTCAAAATACCTGCAAAACCGTGATGCCCTCCTCAAAACAACTTGTGCCTCATGCCACACAAAAATGTAGCATACTCCTCTCACTCTACATGTGCATATATGTCCAACCTGCAATGCCAACAACCATGGATTGCTCCCACTTAACTCTGAACTCCCCTGCACTGCTTCTAATCACCAAGTTTAAAAGCTATATATGTCAATGAGAAATAAAACAGCTAATAGAAAATATAGATTGGTTCCCTTCTTATCAAAGAATACTTCTACATCACAAAAGTTTGGACTTCTTGTGAAGTAGGTGAATCAACTTCTTTTCATCATGTGTACTCAACATCTTTCATTACCAATAATTGTGTCTAAACATGACTTTTCATTGAGGATCCCATCCTTAGACTAGATATCCTTATCCTCAAGATTCCAACATATCCCGAAATAAAATTCAAGCTCACCAAATATCCATGGTGCAAATTTTACTTATGCACACAATCCAAACATAATACTAGTTGCTTCAAACGAAAGAAATAAAAACATGAACCATATAGAGATACCTGAATTTGACCCAAGTCTCACTGGACTCACCGAGCCAACTCTGTCCTCTTTCTAATTCAAACAATGAAGTGATATTCTATGTTTCTACCTATACACACTGTGCCAGAAACCTGATCCTCCAAAATAAGACACTGAACATTCCATGCCCTCCTCTACTATAAGAAACCCTATGCAAACTTGTTGTCACAAAGACCCACCATGGTCCGCCGACTACTACTTTGGTTCCCCTCTATGACCAATGTCGGTTCACCGACCAACGTTGAATGCTAGAAAACAAACACAATGCCATAAATGGCATAGTACACCAAACCAGTGCCTACTCCAACCAAAGCCTATAGTTGTGTTGAGCCAGTCATTTCAAGAAGCACCCAAATCTTGCACAAAAACTTAACAACAATCATACATGAAATAAAATTGCACCAAGATGTGATTTCGAAAGGCTCGTGATAGATTAAACTGGCACTTTCTCATAAAAACCATGCTAAAAATGGGCTTGAATAAAGCCTCTAGATTTTCAATTGTATATCTTCTCCTAGCTTCTCGAGTTCTTGTGAGCGATTCAGCAGAGGGACTCTTTGTTAACAATAGAGGGATTCAGCAAGGTGACCCCCTCTTTTCCTTCCTTTTCATTTTGGTGGCTAACTCTCTAAGCGGGACCCTTTCTAAAGCCAATAGGGAAGGGAATTTAAAATGTCTTAGGATCGTAGATGGGACAGACCCATTCTCTCACCAATAATTGTAGATGATACCTTCCCCTTTGGAGAAGCTTTAGTTATGGAAGATAGAAAATTGGGAATTACGTTGGAATCTTATTCAGAAGCAATAGGTCAAGTCATTAGTTCTTCCAAGTCTTTGATTTTATTTTTCAATTCCTCTCCTAGACTTTAGAGGTGTATCAAAATATCATGGGCTTTTCAAAGGGTTCCCTCCCTCAAAAGTACCTAGGAATTCCTCTCTTCACCAGGTCTAGGCACTTCTCTTTATGGAATGATCTCTTATCTTCTTTCAAAAATGTTTCTCGCCTGGAAGGGCAAGTGGCTTTATTTTGCTTGGAAAACTTCAACTAATCAAAGTCAGTCTAAGTGTGGTCCCTATTTATATGTTCTCGCTTATGAAAGCTCTGAAATGATTCTCCATAAATTAGAGAAAAATTTAAGAACTTTCCTTTGGTAAGGAACTGGGGAAGAAAGGAAGATCCATCTGATCAAATGGGAGGAAGAAAAGTTTCCCAGGAGAAGGGAGGAGTTGGGATCCTAGATTTAGGTCTCCAAAATATTGCTCTAGGAGATAAACATATCTAGAACCTCATTTTCCATCCTTCTAGTCTTCTCAATAGAAATATGATTCACAAGTACCTCTTCAATGGAAAGCCAGAAAGTATTATCACCGGTCAAAATCCCCAAGATGGTCGAATATTTGGAATTTTGTTTGTTCATGCAAGCATGTTTTCACCTCTCTCTCTTCTTAGAAAATTTATGGGGCTTCAACTAAGTTTTCGGAGGACTCGTGGAATGGATTCCCGTTCTAGGACACTCCAGGGCTTGGAACAAGTCAAGCTAGCTACCAAAGTAGCACTGGGGGACAAGGTTGAGAATTACGGGTCACAGATTATTGATGGCGCTCTATCCCTTTCTTGGAAAAAGGTGGACAATATAGAAGTCCCACAAGCTTCTAAATCTTTGTTTCAAAAAATACTTAAGGAACGCAGTTGGTTTTTCAGCCAAATAAGATTATGTCATTTGGCTGAGCACCAAATCGAGGCAATATTTAGCTAAAGCGGTAATGAGTATCTTATCCAAAGTAGGAGGGAAAAGGTTAAACAACTTGACAAGGTTGTTGTGATTCCAATTGTCTTCCCAAAGAAGGCACTTTCAGTTGGCTCATGTATAAAGGCAAAATTCTTGCTAAAGTTTGGAGAAGGAAGTGGGGATACCATAGTCCTTCAAGGTGCCTCTTATGTAAGTAAGAAGAAGAGGATATAGATCATCTTTTTCTACATTGCACTTTTTCATCACGGTGTTGGTCTTGGATCTACCAAAAATTGAACCTAGCTTGGGTGTCAGGTACAACAATAAAGGAGGTACTTCAATCATGGCCTGTAATAGGAAAACGTCACTCTTTGGGTTTAATTTGCATTTGCATCCCTATGCTACTTATTTGGCATATCTGGTAGGAAAGAAATCTCTGCCTCTTACGAGAGGTTTCCTCCGATCTCCATACAATTACCTTGAAATTGGAAATATCCATTTCGAGATACATTAGCTCTTCTGTAAAAACCTAGTAGATTTCTCCGGTAGGGATGTAGCTATAAGGAAATCCTAGCCTCTCATCAAGCTTCTAGCCCCATGTGCAATTTTGAAGCAATTCAAATCTAAATAGGAGAAACAATTGCAATGGAAAGAAGTCAAGTGGCTTCCACCCCCTCTAGGTATCGTAAAGTCAATTTCGATGGGGCCTCTAAGGGGAACCTAGGTCTATGGCTTGTTCCATCTACAAGACGGGACTTATAATATAACATAATCCCAGACACTCCTTTATGGAGTCAAAACGGCAGTCGAATCTCGGAGCTCTCACCTCTTCATTGAGAGTGATTCCCAAGTCATAGTGTGGTAAAGCTATACTTTGGGCTCTAGATACCTATATCATAAATATCCTCTTTTGACTAAACAAACTAGAATTATGGAGTGTTAGACATGTATTAAGAGAATCCAACTCGGGTGACTTATTGGCTAATGAAGGGGTGAAGAAATCAAAGGAGGTCATCATTTCGAGTGATGCGGCTAAGGGGCCTAGCTTGGTGGTGATCATTGTAAGGGACTCTAATCCCATTAATGTTTAAGTGTGAAAGGCTCGGTTCATGTGACCCCATATTTAAGGGGAGTGTTTGGATCACTTCATTTCATTATTTCCCATCCCCTTATGCAACCGCAAGTGATAGGTTTGTGGTTTGTAATAGTCTCATGGCCATTCCTCCATTCCCTACCTCTTTTTGAAGGTGAACCTGTGAAATGGAATTTTATGGGGCTTTCTCTAAGGCTCGCCTAAAGAACATCTTTCGCATCGGTTCTAGCTCTGTATGCAATGCATTGGAGTACATTTTAGGGGAATACTATCTCCGTGGGGCAAGGTTAAATGCGGAAATAACTTCCATATTTGTCTTTGATATATTAATCATCTACAAAAATATGGAGGAGACTTTGTTGATCACCCACCATATAATTCAGTCAAAGCATGCAGTAAGGTTAGAGGAAGAGATTTCTAGGTTCAAGCATTCCCACAACCTTCCTCCGGATGTCAAACAATGGGGAGCATGAATTGGATATTGGGGCATGCATGTTGGAACTAAGGAAGTTAAATGAAGTTCTCTTAGAGTTCATTATCACGGTTCATAAGATCTGCAGGATGAAGAACTTGGGATCTGCTTTCATCACATCTCTAGATTTGGATTCCCTAAGCACTCCAATCGCTCTAGTTCCTTCACAATTTTCTCAAATTGTGGCCGAGGGAAAATCCTCCTATGAATTCCTTCTAAAGGCGGAAAAATCTGGGGAGGTGGGGTGTCACTTCAGTATCTGCAAAAGGAATGCCGAGAACATGAATGTTGCAAAGGCCAGTGGTTTGAAGCAGAAAGAAGCAAATTCTCATGTCAAGGAGGAGATTATTGATCTTTCTGACTAATGTTTTCTTATAGTATAGTTTTACGTTGTATAGTCTAGAATTTTGCAGTTTTTGTTTCAGGTGGCAACAATGCTTAATGCTTTGTATTGGCTACCCTATTTTTCGATATCAACTGAACTTAGTAATGTAAGAAGGGGCCCCATCATCCCCCCGGTTCATAGCTCCGGTAAAAATTGTTTTTCTATAAAAAAACTATAGTAATTTGAAAATGTTCCTTTCATATTATGTTGTCATTATTGTCGATAGAGCACCTTTTTTCCTTGCTTGCATCTTATACTAACATATCCCTTTAAATATAGGAAAAAAGATAACATCTTTTGTATTCCCTCTTTCAAATCGGTATGTAGGGGCATGTGCCTTTGTCAATGATAGGATTAATTGTGTGCTGAGGGGCGCATTCCCTTATGAGGCCACTTTGAAATGCCCCAAGTTGGGCATCAAATTGTTCCACGACAAAGTTTGTAAAGTTTCCTACCGAAGAAGAAGAAAACTCTTTCCCTTTATCTCATTTGTGTAAGTTCCACACTTGTCTAGATTTCCTTTACATATTTAGTTTCCTACCTTCTTTGATATAAAGCTTGTTTGCTAACTTTCTCATCTTGGAACAATGAAGATGAGAAACACAATTACAACCCCTCCAGTTGGCGGACACTCACTATGCCCCACTTACAAAGAGAAGAAGAGTTTTAAAGGATTCAATTTGTTGTTAATGTTTTGCATTATAGGCAGCCAAAACTGACCAAACCAACAATAGCGAGAAATGGTCAAAGAACAATTGCACTTACTCCTACATATCCATTGTACCTTTCCAAGTTTCATACATTTGGTCCCCACTCACGGGGCTTTGGAATAACATATGATTTCACGGAAAGTACAATTAAATATGAACCTCCACACAAATTGAAGAAGATGTGTGTGGCACTAGAGAAATCAAATTCTGAAAAAGGCAACAAGAAACGTGCAAAAAACATTGCACATGTAAGCAACCAAAAAATGGGAAAAAATTAACATGCAATTGCCTCTTTCATTAAGTTTGTAAAAACAAAAGTATAGTTATGTAATGTTGCAGACTATAAAGTTGTAAACTATTTGTGGCCAAAACTTTAGTATTGCTTATGTCTTCAAATGTTGTATTTAGCTTGGATAAGCATTTTCAAACCCATGCTCTTATTTAGTTGTTATTGTTTTGTGCTTCCATATTTGAAAAAAGGAAAAAATGTTACAATTGCTTAACAAAATTGTTGTCCTTATATATTGAAATGATATAGGAAGCAATTATAGTGGACCAACTTCCAGGACCATAACTTCGCATCGTAGCTCCAATTGACTCCATTCAAAGTAAAACAGAAACCTTAGAATGCATATAACATGATGAAAGGGTGAAAAACCTTGTTTGGAAAATTTTAAACCTGGAAATACATGTTTAAATGGCCCAAATTGTGATTTTTATAGTGTTGTCTAAAAATAGTAAATTCTAATAATAGTATGTTTCACAAAATTAACGCACATGTAACTCTTGGAAGATGAAACACCTCTCAAGACCTGGTGACCTTCCACACTCCTCTAGGTGTCTTTTCCAATTTCTAAAAATAGTATAAATGCATATGTAACTTTTGTAAAGGGAGGTAAGAAATATCCTTGCAGAGATAATTGATGGATTTTGAAGTCTTTTGAGCAATTTATAGCTCTTTTTAAAGATAGTTCTTTTCAATTCATCCGCACAATTGTTAATTTGTTATTTAAATCTAAAACCCCTCACTTTTGGATCATGGAAAAACTTATAAAACGTACCATTTTTTTGTCATTCCAAATTTCTATTATGATAACAAATATGAAATAGAAATCAAACGTTTAAATACTGAAGTATGTACATCAAATTGTTGTTCTTTCATGTGTGTACTTTTAATTTTTATGTAAGGCCCTTTTAATAATACAACAAGCTTTACTTGACAATGCCTTACATTCGTTTGATTGTAAACAAATTTACTTTGTTGACTATATGTTATCAAATTGTTTTTGAATGTCTTTTTCCCCATATTTTCCTTTGTAGCGCAAAACATGTGATTGATAATAGTTTATTTATTTCCCCTTACATAATTGTAACCATATTTTTACTAATACTTGCTCCTTTGATTGCTTACCATTAATTTTAAATTTATATTTTTTGAGTAACTATGCATAAGTCCACCATTTTTCATACCTTTTCTATGTCATGGACACAAACTTGACACTGGGGCCTCACTCACTTGATAGATGGTTTCTCCGATTGTGAACCTACATTTCAACTATTGAACTTGTGCCACGTTTGATTTGGTTTGAATTTCAAATTTCAACATCATTTTGACCTTTCGGATGGAATTCAATTTCATATAACTCTACTTCCCTCCAAATTTGGAAGTTGTGTTTTGAACAAGACATTGCAAGAAAGATCCATTGTGTACTTGCACCAATCCTTTGGCGCAATGATCATACATGAATTGTATAGTTCTTACCCTATACCATTAATGATGTGTTTTACACTCCCTTTACTATCTCTAATATCCTTCATTGTCCCCTTTACGTATGCAAGAATATTCTTGTCATCAATAGGGACATTATTTCATAAACACGTGTGTAAATTAACTCTCCAACTTGCCTTCCTAACCATGTTTCTCGCGGTAAGAAACTATTAAAAAAACACTCCAAATGAATGACATGTTTGGATACATTGTTTCTATTACTTTGTGGGGCCAACAATTTGATGAGTTAAGCAAAGAAATTAAAAACATTCTTCCTAATCCACAAGTACACTGTACTAGCGATAAAAACTACACTTGTCTCCAATTTCAATGGAATATCTATTGACACTATCTCTAATACCAAATGATTTTTTGATCCTCCAATTTTAGAAACTCGATACACTTAGTGTGCGATTAGCTCCAATGAATTCTTTGTTTCTACTCCTCTATCACAAACACATTTCTAGGTCCTCCAACAAATTTGGCCTCTGCAACAACAATCTCATAGGTGCTTCAAATGGGAAACATTGAAATAAATGAATGGGCCACAATTATCATGAAATCACAAACATCACCATGGATAAATTTTTTACATAGCCTACCTCTTATAAAAGGTAACAAACAATGCAGGAAAAAAGTGTAAGAACATGATAATGGCTTGTGGTTCTATAAAAGTTGCAATGCAAGTGTTCAAAACTATGATTACAAATATGCACTTCAACTTGATTTGAAGGATACCACCAGGATGCTACAAGGAGTTACAACCTTTAATGAATCAATTGAATCAATCATGGGTGTCGCATTTAAATACCTCCACTTATTGTCCATAGATGATGATGGAATCGATGTGAAATTGTAGGAAACATCATGAAAATGAATTCATTTTCACTTTGTCCCTTAAAAAAGAAACTTACCATGGAAACAAACAATTAAAATGTGTCATTCTAAATTCAAAGAAAGTTGAGATTTCTACATCTCCTCTCTAAGCTTTTCTAAATCTCCTACCATAAATTATGATTTCATTTATGTGAACATATTGTAATGCTTTCTATCAAACTTTTGGTTCCTTGCATTGCACTTTTTTTTATAGAGGTTCCAAATAAATAAACATGGTTTCTAATTGTATATCATTTTCCTTAAGAAAACAAGAATAATAGCCATCGTCTCACAATAATATATATATATATATATATATATATATATATATATATATATATATATATATGTATGTATGTATGTATGTATGTATGTATTTTTTTCTACTTTTATTTAACTTTTACTACGAGACTATGTGCACATGATGGAATGTTTTAAATTGTTGTTATTACTTTCCTTTGGCAAAATACAAAACGTGTGTTGCTTTCTATTTCATTTCTTGATAATGCATTCCATAAAAAGAACCTTTCTTCTCATATTTTATAATGTATTCTCTATAACAAGTAACAACATTAACAACACTAACACAAAAATACAAGAATATGTGTTATGCCTCATTTTTTACTATACATGTGAGTACTTATAGAATGAATCAGTTCTTATCCCCTCTCTTTTCATGTTTTATACAAGCCATCCTTGATAGATCATTTCCTTCTCTTGAATGTCGAACCCTCAAAATGAGAGTGGAGGTTAGAACTCTATGCCCAAAACAAATTGCACATAAATACTTGGAAACATCATTGTTACCACATCCTTAAATAAATATGAACTAGTATCTTGCCTAACAAATTCTAGTTTCTTCACAACTACAATTTCATACCTTCCCCGATTTCCCTACTACTTCAAGCAATTCCCATTTTCCAGAAACCGCACAAATGATACTTATTCGAGACCAATTGTGGCACCCATCCATACACCTTCCCCACCTCTTCAACTTTGCCTCCACACTTTCCTAACAGTTTCGATAGAAACACAATGTCTAATACCCAAGTTTATGCACCTGACCAAGATGTTATATGTACCTCTTTTCTAACACCTTCCTCCTTTTCACATCCCTTTCCTTTAACCCTCACTTTCCACCTGCATGTCAACCTTTTAATGTTCCTCACACCCAATAATCAACTGCACCTTCTCTTGTTACTTTATTTCCTCATTATCACTCACCTCACACTACTATTGAGAAGACTAACACTTTCCCTACACCTCAAAACCACACATTTCTGATATTGGCATATTTTTTAAGCTCGGAGACGCTTCCACGTAAGAATTGATCTTTTAGCCGAAATCCACACTTCCTCAACTGTTTGGAAAATTACCCGAGGATACAAACAAGCTTACATGAAGGCCTTCATACTTGTAATGATGCAAAAATAAAAACAAGGACATCGCTTTTTCTTTTCAAATAATATGGACCCATGATTTCAACCTTTCACTCTTAAGTCTTTAACCTAGGTGGAGGAGATGTTAATTGTAAGAGTTAATCCAATCCTGCAAGTTAACCAAGCCTGTGGTGGGAAATACAAATAATTTGGCCACACAATTAGTTTCCCCAAAAATCTCGTCCATAGCCAAATACCTTCCATGTCGTCTTGGATATTTTGACCTTGTCCTCTTACAAAAGACTCGGATATCAACTAGCACTTTATGACTTCTATGTTAGTAGGTCCCATGTTTGGGAAGCCCTTCAATATAAAATTACCCATGATCCATAATACAAAGATGTTTTCATCAACAATGATGCCCTTACCTCTCTACCTCATCAGCTTAATAAATGTTGGCTCCTCTCTTAACACAATTATAATGGATCTTCCTAGCCCGTCCTACAATACTATAGAGGATGGTGATGATGTTATTCTCAACTTATCCGAAACAATTTCTCAAACTTTGTATTTTGTACCATCTATTCATAACTCATACACATAAGAAGAGAAAATTAAATAGTTCTTACTTGCAAATGGTCATGAAACTCCCTTCACTTTATCATAGCCGGAGCTTGACCATTCTTCAATAAATGAATACACTACTAAAGGTTTGTTCTCCATGACTTTTCCAACTTTGTTTCCGATATGTGCAACAATGAATAAATAATTTCAGATGAAATAAGTTCAAATGCATGAATATGCCTTGCATTTGATGTGTTACCATGATGGTCATTTTAGTTCATACCCTAGCTTCTTATACTTCTTGTTTAAACCCATAATGTTTCATAGGATCCAGTTTAGAGTTGTTGTTTTCACGAAACAAAATATAGAACACAATATTCCGCCAACTATTAGAGAACTCCATAAAAACTTCAAGAATTCCCCAACAATTGTCTTCCCGATAGTTTGATTCATTTTGGAAACACTCTCCATGGAACATGTTCATTCTGTTCTAAAATCAAGAGTAAGATTTCGGACATGGTTGAGCAATTAGGCCCACCAACATTGTTCTCTACTCTTGGTGTGGCGGACACAAAATGATTTGTCCTCCACAATATCATGTCGGGTGATCCCCATGTCTAAGCTCATGTTGTAAAACATTGGAGGAATTTAAACATTATTTCTAACCCTCACCGTGTCTCTTCTTACTTACATCAAATATTCATTATCTTTCATAAAGAAGTATTAGAGAAACACCTTGGGGCTATAGATTATTGGTACAAGTACACAAACAAATTACATGCCTTCTACTTGTATTTTCTTCCATATAATTTTTTTAACCCTTTCTCTTTCTCACATGTATGAATGACAAGATAGAGGTTCTTGTAGACACAAAATCATGCACTTGGGTACATTTCTAGGTCCTAAAAGCATATTAGTATTTATATGATTCCTAAGTAAGAAAACTAGTGGTTGACAACTATCTTTGGCCTCTTTTCTTCATCTCTTATTTTATATTTGGTCTTACACACCCTACACCCAATCAAAACTTTACTTATTTATCTTTCATGTCTTTGGACACCATTATCTAGCCAAAACAAGAGTGACCTGGATGCTCTTGTCCCTCCTGGGTGCCACCGACCCTTTCTTACCTTACTCACTCTTTTTGGGTCTCTTTTATCTTTTGGGCATATTTTTCACTTATGGGTTGGCCTTCTAGTTTTCAATTACAAAATTCAAACAAGGGAGTCATATAAATGCATATTTATGTGTTCAAGATCAAGGGCCAAGCACTAAACATTAATATCATCACCTAAGCTTGTATTCAAAAGGAACCTAAATCACTCCAAGGCATTCTTCTAGCATTTATTCAAGGGACAAGGGTTGAATCTACTCGCATACATAACACAGAAGGGGAAGTTCATTCTATTCCATCCACACATTCTTCTACATTGCTACATTCTAGCTACAACCCGCTATCAAGTTCAACTTACACAAAGGCATCCTAGGGCAAAACTTCTACACACACTCACAAGAACCACATGGAGTCTGAGATGTAGTGCGGCACTCACCATAAGTTCACTCTTGGGGTGACCAATAGGGTCGATCTGAATCCCCATTCTGAATTTTCCTTTTTAGTTTTGATGTGGTTTATGGGATTGTGTAGGTTAATTATCTCTTTGCAGGTGTTTCGTACCTTCAGCAATTATAGTGCGAATATCGGGCGATCAACCAGGAATAACTGTGACACCCTTGTGAAACAAAAAAAAGCAAATTCCAAGCCTCTGTGTAGTCACCAACACCTAAGAGCAGTCATCAGTGCTCAAGTGCCTTTGTCTGCTACGGGCACCGTGTCCACTTATGTTCTTGCATTCCAAATTTTACAGAGACCAATCGCAACATTGTTTACATCATGTTCATCACTTCTCTCTACCCAGATTAGTTCCAAATTGTGTGGAAATCAACTAAGTTCTTATATCTCCCTCTCTTTCTTAGGGTTTCATATTTAAATCTTAGTTTGCTTGTGTCATTACTATATTGCAACATTTATACATTATTTATTTCAATAGTGACTCTGCAATATTATATTTAATTCAAATTAAATTAAATCAGCTTTCGCACATGTCCATGGTTTCTTGTGTTTTGAGAATGCTCCTAATATAGATATTATTGATTGGGAATATATTGCATTTATAGAAGTAGCCAAACAATACTTTGATAAATACGTGTCCACCTGGAACCCACGACCCACCTCCAATCGGTCAAAATTCATTCATCGATCCATCCACGATGATCCTTTCTTAGCAAACAAGAGAAGTAATTTCTACCTCCCGACTAGTATACCTAGAAGAGCTTATTAATTGTGGTCAATGGCACACAAAATGTTCTAAACACACATGTTTGTGTAAAAACAATTTGTCCTCTGATGTCGGTACAATTCCCCATGGGAGCCTCATCCCCATTCAACATTGCTTGTAGAGGAAAATGGTACAATTAAATACCTCCCTTCAAGAAATGGTGACAAATCAAACATCCACAACCAAGCAATGTTATCTATATGGAAAGCCAACATCGAAGGCCAACTCATGCTTTCTCGCCATGTCATACTAGAGTACATTGCAAAATATGCTTCAAAGACGTATCAACGTTCAGAAACCTACCACCACATGTTGTCTATATTTTCAAGAGATGTAGACCCTGAATTTATATCACATATTTTCATTCATAAAATGTTTAAAAAGAGTGTTGTTGAGCATGAAATTAGTGCACACGAAACATGCCACATGTTTCAAAAACTACCACTTATTTTATGCATTTGCTATTTTGTTTCATTGAATGTCGGGAGGAAATTATTATGACAAGTTGCACGAAATTACCTCTCTCTCGCACATGAAACAACCCTCTTCTTGGATGCATATAAGGTTTGTTCTCCAAATATGTAATTGTTTCCTCTTATCCATGTTGCTCGAGATTGGAGTTATAGAAAATACCACAATGCTAATAAATGGAAATTTTATTCCTATCCGGAAATTTTCATGTCTATCCAATTTTTCTCACGTTCGATGCACAACTCATCAAGTTTTGGAATTTTTGTTGGTCCGAGCTCCTTTTCTATAATCTTTTTGCAATATTCCTTCGAGATATTGAGTCCACCCCGCAGAGCATATCATTTCTAACTAGAAATTTTTCAAAAATAATTACCTTTCTTGGCATGTCACCCTCTCCATACCATTTCTTGAGAAAGCTTTTGAAAGTGAATTTGGCTTTGATAATGAAAACACACGTACTCCTAAACAATTAAATGAATGAAATAGTTTGGCTCAACTTCATCCAAGAAACACAACAGTCTTGACTTCTTAGATATGTTGGGTCATCGAGAATTTAATACAAATAACAATTTGAGCCTTCATAATGTTCCCCATGCTTTACAAGTTTTTGGTTCATCTTTCATCGAAGATAATAATCTCAACAACATTGTCAAAGCAACATGCATGCTCCTTGCACATCTTTTATATATCCTTTGTCTCCGAACAACAATTGGCTTTGGATACTATTATCCATCATTTCTTACACGTAATCCATCTACCCGTATTAAAGTTGATTCCCCACAACTCTTTCACCACTACTACTTGACCCTAATGGGGTCACAACATTAAACATCTCATCATCCACAATACATGTTTACCTCTTGTTTCCCATAAAAGGGTCAATCCCTTAAAAGGTGAAGCATTGTCATATTTTCAAGATTCCCTTAAACATGTTGAATACATTCTAATCGATGAAATGAGTTTCATCAAACCAAATTCACTTGTCCAAAATTTACTACCAACTTCACGTGAAGCCTTTCCTATTTCAAGACATATGAATTTGGCAACATATATATCATCCTCATCAACGATCTTAGAAAACAATCATCACCATAGGCGCTTCTTTATATGCCAATAATTCCTATAGCGATAGCCTTTAGAAACGATTCAACAATTACATCTCCTTACAAGCCATTTTCTCGCTAACAAGGTTCCAACCAAAGACAAGTTTCATATCAATGTTTACTTCACCACATTCATGATGGGAATCCTCTATTATAATATTGGGAACTCCTTGTCTTACATAGAATCTCACCTTTAAGAGAATGATATCCTTGGTTACAAAGATGCCCCGCAACTATTTGCAAAGAACGACCAAGTGGACCACCACAATCTTCAAATGTTGAAATCACTTTGAAAATATCGTCACTCGAGTCCATTGTAAAAAACACAAGGTTCCTTCAATTAGGGGATCCAGATAATGATCAATTGTAACACAAAATTCTACGTTGTAAGAACCAAAATTCATGCTTACCGCTAATTTTTGGGTTGAATATGGCCTTGTAAATGGCGCAACAAGAACAATCATCAACATTGTTTACACTACTTCAATTGCACCACCAAAACCGCCTTTATTTTTTGTCATCAGATTTGATCGATATAATGGCCCTTCATGGGATCCAAACAACCCACTTTATATTCTCATCCCCCTCTTTCAAGAGGAAACCAAAGACAATTGCCCATTAAAATGGCATGGGATTTAACTATTCACAAGTCCCAAGGTCTAACTTTGCATAAGGATTCCTCTATAATCCACGACGAATGAGATGCTCATCTATCTTGATGTACCAAGCCCGAGGAGCTTATTTGAGACCATATAAATATTTCATGAGTCCACATACCTTTTTTTATTTTTAAGTATGAAAAAACCATATGGTTGAGTCACATAGACTTCTTCCCGCAAATCTCCATTGAGAAAGGCACTTTTCATGTCTATTTGGTGGACTTTCCATCCAAACTAAGTTGTTAGAGAAAAAATCATCTTGATAGTTTTGGTCTTAGTTGTGGGAAACAAAATTTTCCTCATGGTCAATGCCTTATTTCTAAGCATACCCCTTTTCTACCATCCTCGTGTTGTCCTTGTTAATAGTTATATCTGCTTTGTAATTTGTCTTGAAGATCCATTTGCATCCAATGACTTTCTTCCCTGGTCGGAGGCCAACAAGTTCTCATGTCTCATTTTTCATCACAAACTGATATTCAACATCCATGGAATCTTTCCAAGGTTTGGAATGTAGGGCTTCCTAAACTGTAGAGGGCTCAACAGATTCAACAACTTTACTCATTAAGGAAAAATTTACCTCATCTTGAGCCTTACTGTGAGTCAGTGGTTCGAGTGTAGATGTGTCCAAGGGACCATCCAATTTGGAATCTCGTACAACATTATTATTACCATTTAGGAATATGTTCAATTGTTCTCGTGGGTGGTGGTCTTGTCAAATCATCACCATCATCCCCATCATCATTTTCTTCATCAGAGGGAAGGTCATCATTTTTTTTCACAATAGGATTAATTTGATCATTTAATGAGCTTTTGGAAGGATCCTGTGCTTCTCTTTTCTAAAAAAATCAACATACATGCTTGTGTAGACTCTTAAAGTTTTTGGATCCATCGATGTGTATCCAAGAGCTTCTTCACTATACCTTAAGAAGATATACTTTTCAGATTTCATATCAACTTTTGATCTCTTCTTCTTGGGAATGTGAATGTTCCTTTGCATCCAAAAACTATTAGATGTATAATAGATGGCTTTCTCCTTGACCAATTTTCTTGTTGTGTTACCCCATTGAAAGAAACAATGGGGACCCTATTAAGTAGGTATACTATCATTTTGGTTACTTCGCCCAATATGTCTTTTTCAAGCAAGAATCATCGATTATACAATGCATTGTCTCCATGATAATATGATTTATTTGTTCCATCACACCATTTTGTTGTGGTGTATATGGAGGATCCATTTACCAACCAATTCCATGAGTTTTCAAGAATGCTTTGAACTCGTTGTTGGTGTATCCCCGATATGAGTGGGGTTTTTTAATTTTATGACTAGAATCAATTTCAACAAATTTGAATTTCTTAAAATTCTCAAAAGCTTCATCTTTAGTATGAAGACAATATATCCACATTTTACTTTAAAATCATCAACAAAGAGCATAAAATATTGAAAACCAACATGAATAAGTCTCATGGGTCCAAAAAGATCGGTAAGCTTACCTAGATCCCAAAATTTACTCTTCTATAATGGTGCTCTATGTTGTTTTCTTGTCAAACAATGTTGACATTTATATGATTCATTTTTTAGAGGTGGAAATCCTCTCACCATACCATACTGTTGTAGTGTCGAGAGATATCCAAAATTGACATGGTCAAGCCTTATGTGCCACAATTGTGTTGAGGTTATGTCTTTTTCCACAAGAACCTGGTTGTCTTTATGGATAAATTCAAGCTAGAACATCGACCCACATTGGAAGCTTGTGCAATAATCTTTGCACTTATGGATTTACCTTTGGTCAAACAAAATTCTTACCTCCTTCAAAATCAAGGTCAATCTTTAGATTGTGATTCAAAAGTAGACTGATTGGTAGTAGATTCTTTGTCAAACCATGGACATGTAAAACATTAGTTATTTTATAATTATGTGTACCAAGGGGTAAAGAAACATTGTCAATACCTTAGACATTGTAGGAGCTATCATCACCCACAAAACATGATTTTTGTGGGTGTGTCATTCAAAGTGAAGAACCAATCCTTACATCTAATGATGTGTCGGGTTGTACTGAATAAACATACTAGATAGAATTGTGTAAAGATGATTCTCCATGTGACTGGGCAACATACATGAAGTCTCCATCATCATAGTGATCTTCCTGTTCAACAACATTACCTTGTTCTTTGAGCTTGTTCTTCCAATTTCCTTGGTCTCGCCCTGTTTGTTTTATTTTGTTGTCCTTGGTGTGATTGTTGGTTATTTTTCTTCTTACCACTGGAGGATACCTGTTGGAATCCATTGTACCAAAAATATTTCAATTCATGGCCCTTTTTACCACAAATCAAACATTACTTCCATTATTTAGTCCTTGTTGATCCTATTAATTGTTCCGCTTCTAGGATTGCTTAGAAGAATTGAATGGTTTCTTCCCTTTTGATGCAAATCCCGAGCATGTTCTTCTTCTTTTGTTGTTATGTGCATGGATTCTTCATGTTGCAACATGTTTACCAACTTTTAAAAGGTCGGTATATGTCCCATGAAATTCAAGGTGATCATAAAGATATGGTAAGAGGGGGTAGTGCTCTCGAGACGATGGGTACAAAAAGGTCATTTTTTACTTCCTCTTCTAATGCTTGGAGTGAAGCTCGCAATTTCGCAAAATGTCGTGGAAAGACCTCAATTTTATCACTAATTTTAAGTTTGATACTATGAAGTTGAATTTGTAGGTACATCATGGTGTTTTCATTTTTGGCCTCATAAAATTGCTCAATTTGTCCCATGTTTCTTTAGATGTTTTGGTATCTCAAATGTGTGGTTACACGTCATCTCGAGACTACAAACAAGATTATAATCTTTGCCTTTTGATTGGATTGATCAAATTAGCATGGAATGGGCTCACATATCTAATTAGGCCGTCATGTTCATAAAAATTGATTCTCGAGAAAGCCTATGATCAAATTGAATGGCCTTTTATTCTTTTCATGCTTCAAGCCATTGGCTTTGGCCCCATTTTTATTCAATCTGTCAATATGCTTTTGCGGATGCCTCTGCTTAGATTTCTATCAATGGAATTAGCTCGGAACCATTTGGGCTCTTTCATTATATTCAACAAGGTTTCCCTCTAACCCCTGCATTGTATGTGCTCATGGCCGAAGGATTTGGGTATTTATTAGCCCATGCTAAATCCCAGGGTCTTGTTAGGGGAATCTCACTTCCTGCTGCGCCCAGACTCTCAAATTCTCAATGGGCATTTTTGGATGACTCTTTCCTTACGCTCATTGAAGACGAAGCCAACATTCGCAATGTCATGCAATGCTTGGATACTTTTTTCTTAGCTTATATCTCACCCATTCAATGGCAAAAACACAGTGTTATCAGTAGTCCTTCCTTCCTGCACTTGATTGGCTAGCCACTTTTAAATGGAAGATATTAGCACATGGTGAGATATTTAAGTTTTTAGGTATTCCTTTTTCCTTTCAAGCCTCCCCTGCTAAGCTCTAGCAATATGTTATTCAAAGGGTGGAAAAAAATTGGAGTATTGGCTCACCAAACCCTTATCTTTGGCTGGAAAATTCCAAATTTGTTCCAAAGTTCTTACGGCCACACATGTTTATTATTCGTCATGTTGGGTTCCTTCCAAATCTTCCATTCAGAAACTGGAAAAGCTGCTCAAAGCCTTTCTATGGGATAATGCTTCTACAGGAAAAGGATTTCATCGGGTGGCTTGGGAGATATGTTGCCTTCCCTATAGCTTTAGAGGACTCAGTCTTATTGACATTCAACGTCAAGGGCAAGCACTTTACGTAAAATGGATAATCAGAAGCATTACTAACCAAGAAGCTTGGAAATTTATCATACGACACGGTATTGTTGAAGGCTCTCCTTATGGACGCTCTGCATGAAAAGGATTGGGGTTTGTCAATCTAATCATCACCCCCGTGCCTGTTAAATTTATTAGCACTTTTGTGCTTAAGAGCATTTGGAAAGCTTGGGAATGCATTAAGCCCTAACTTTTATGGAAAGGGGATGGCTTTGGAATGGGCTCTCTGTTAATCATCAATATCTCTAGTGGTCACCGATTTTTCAAGCACAAGATAAGTGCTTAGTAGAAGTCCTGGAATCTCCACGCTCAAATTCTTCAAACATAAAATTCACACCATTAAGGACTTATTATGTAAAAATGTGCAATCCTGGTTCTCTTGGCTAGCATTTAAAACTCATTTTCAGCTCTCTAACTAGGACCAAGATACTTATACTATAGTGATCGGCTCGGTTCCTAACCACATGTTACACAAGATTGTTGTGCATTCCTCTCGCTCATGGTGGATGGACTAGAAATGGTATATGGACACCCCATTTCACAATTATAAACTCAACACGATGGCGGATGGACTAGATGGACTGTTGGCTTTCACCTCATTTTCCCATGGTGGATAAACTCAACCTATGATGGGGGCTTCACTCAACTTTGTCTACCTGGAGTAGGTGATTTGCCACTGTGTGGACTCTTTGTGTGGAGCCCAAAATTGCCCACTTTCTCTAGTGTATTTTACACCAAGGACTTCCTATCGAGGCTCGTCTTGTTCAAATTGGGATCCCAACCCCCAAGTGCCCATTTTTGGTCACCTGGAAACTATCTTGCATATCTTCTGGTTTTGTCCCAAAGCACAAATTGCCTAGAATTAGATTCATTCATTTTCTTTCCTTCAAGACCACATTGCTTTACTTGGCAGCATATCCTTTTGGGAGATAATCCCAAGCTTCTGCCTATGTTCACCCAAATTTGGCATAGATTATGTTTTGGATTTAGAAAGAAAGAAATACTTTTTTCTTTCCTAATTGTGTAGTTGATCAATCTTTCTCAGTTTATAAAAAGTTTATGGTGATCTACAATGTGCTTCTGCATATTCAAGTCCAGGCTAACAAGGTGGCACTCGAGGTGGACCACCTCCAAACCCTATTCTGCGACACTAGGGGAAGCCCCATGTAATGTTTCTCATGTGCCTTCGTCTCCTACTAGGCATTCCCTGCTTTCACTCGCGGTAGGCATCATAGCCGCTCACAACGACGTGCATTTAGTCATGCTCGCCACTCCCCAAGCCCTCTCGTACCAATGAAGCTACTCACCAACTCATCATCGTGGCCGAGAGATCGCCACCTCATCATTACATGAGTCCTTCACTAGCTTGCTAGTAGGGTTGGGGATCACCGCCTCACCAACATGGATGGGGCTCTCCTCTTGTCGTCATGCCTCATATTGTTGATGGTTGGAATCCGCCCCTGCCACTACCATCATCTGAAAAGTTCCCTCGCCTCAGCCTCACCATTCCTACTCGCGAGGAGGTGGACCAGGAGGAAGAAGTTACTATTGGCTAGGAGATCCTAGATGCTGGCAAAGACTTACCTGGCTTAGGTTGGCCGGATGATCATGATCCGCCCACTTTGGGCATGTTTGTTACTTCCGTGTGATTTGGTTGTTTGTTTGTTTTTAGGTGATGCCTACTTTTTGTAATCTCCTAGGCTTGACCTAGTTTGTTTGTGGTTTGAGGGTGTGCTCTCATACTACCTACTTTTTTGTTGAAAATTATCTTGTATCGTATTGAATTAATCTAATATAAGATCTTTTTCATAAAAAAATGGGTTTTTGATAATATTGTGTGCAAACGGGGGTAGATCATTCATAGTTCAAGTAATTATTTTTTTAAGAGAAAACTTGTCGTTCTTTTGGTAAATAATTTTTTGCATGCAAGATGTGAAAGATATGCATTGTGGTTTTTATATATATATATATATATATATATATATATATACACACACACACACACACACACACACACACACACTAAGGGATGCATATATAATGACAATGCATGCTTGCAATTTTCATGTGCACTTTAATATGTGATGTTCACCATTTGGAAGTTGATTTCGTTGTTTATTTGATGTTAGATTCTCCTTTTATTCTCTACTTAGCGCAATTATTGCACTCAAAGGTCTCATTAAGATTTCTCTTGGTGTGGTGAGGGATGTAAAAGCAATATTTAGTTCACAGTTCTTTGCTCATTGTTTGTGCACGATAACAATTCCACCCTTGTTTGGATTTATAGTGATTTTGTTTCACCTTTAGTTTGAGTCTTACTCTAATACCATAGGCATGCGGTTTACGCATAACTACAACTGATTTCTTGGCTCTTGGCTCATGTCTCTTGGCCACTTGCTTTGTTGTGGATCTTTCAACAATATCACAATTCCTTTGTGTTACATCGATTCATGACATTGGGTTTGTGTTTCCTCCCTTTATTGCCTTGTCTGCATCACCATGTACTAATGAGATTTTGAAATATAAGAATAATAGGAAGATCCACATAAAATTTTATATTTTGTAACCCCGAAGAAATGTAACTCCTTTTTAGGCATGCGCATGACATGGTGTAGAGTGAGCTCTATGTGTCTTCATGAGGTGAGCTTCAAGAGGCTTCTTTTTGTAAATTTAGTTTGTATTTCATGAAGACTTGATTTCCATATAACTAGAATTTTAGAAGAGTTAAGATTTTTGCACAGTGTTCTTTCTATACGTCGACTAGTTATGACATTGTTAGGATTTACTATGTTATTGTGAACATTAGTTATTTATGAGTGGAATTATATTATCTAGATGATAATATAATATTATAATAGTTAGATTATTTTGTGAGAGTGAGTTGTGAGAACAACTCACATAGATAGAGTTGTATGAGAGAATAAAGGGATAAGAGATTCATTAGAGAGATTGTAGGGAGATCTTGGAGATGAGTGTTGAATCCACGTTAGTAGGAGATCAACCCATTATATATGTAATAGCTCTCTTATGTAAAATTGCACGCGATTGAATAAATAAGTCTCGGATGTATTGAATATATCCTGGTATGAATTATTTATTTGAGTCTTATTATGTGTATAATATTGTTATTTATGTTGCAAACTTTGACCAATTTTAACATTGGTATCAGAGCAAGGTTTAGCCATGGGCTTTGGATGCACTTGGATCCATGTAAATGATTTGGCTGTAAAGACACCTACATAATTGACAATTGTCTTCTCATATGTTGATCTTCAAGCTCGTAAACAAACAAGAGGTGAAGCAAAGGAAAAATGGAGTCCCAATTTTGATAATTAGATCAACGCAATATTTCTCCATTACGGGATAGTTAAAGTTTGTGCTTTGTGATTTAACTTTTATAAATTTATGGTTTTTTGAAGATGATCTTTAGATCTGAATTTTTTCTAAGAAAAGCTTGGAGTCGAATATATTTTCAAAGGCGTAATTATACCCAGATTTTTGAATGGTATTATTGTTATCCATATTTCGCCCCCCGGGAAAAGTATTGGATCAGCCACGACCCCGCTCAAGAAGAACCATAGAGAACACGGTTAAATCTTGCAAAAACGGTTGTAGAGGGACTTTACAATGATGGAGTGGCGGGGCCTGCGAAATACTAAATGACCCTATGCAAGAAGAAAGAGAAGAAACAGCTCTGTCGAGCGAATCTATGTCTTAAATCTATTTAACAGGTTATAGGTGGGCTCAGAAATAGAATAGCAGGGTCAGAGAAGGAGGAACAGCATCACAGAGAAGCCAAGAGCAAGAAAGGGAAGAAACGGTGAAGATCTAAAGTCTTCGGGCTCAAAATAGATCAAAATGAGTCCAAAATCGGCTAAGTATGGAGGAGGCAATAGAGAGAGCCACGTGTTGGCATGACACTTCTAAAAAGTTGAATCCAAGAAGGGAAGCTCAAACTTGTGCCAGCCCTTCACATAGCAAATGGTCAACAGAGGTCAAAAGGTGTACAGTGCGGGGGCTCAAAAAAAGGGCTAAGTATAGAAGCACCGCGGAAGTTGCCACGCCACACCTCGATTTGGCGCATCTCCAAGGGCAGATTCAAAGGTAGAGGCTCAACTAAGTGCCAGTTCGCCACGTAGCCCGAGTGCCGAAAAGGTAAGAGGGGTCGTTGAAAATTCTAAGAGCCCGACAAAGGTTTCCAAGTGTCAACTGACACTCCTTCAAAATAAAATCTTGATCGGGCTTTTAAGCAAGCACGGAGCTGCCACGCATCCAATCTCAAAAGGGGCGGACAGAGTCGGGTTGAATAGTCAATGCATGGTGGCAGGCCGGTGGAGAGTGTCAGTGTCCAAATGATGCTAACTCAAGGGTCGAATAAAGAGAGGGTTTCCAGACAAGCACTAGACCGCCGCGTGTCCCAGTTCAAGAAATATGACCCCACCGAGCAAAGGACTTAGCCAAAAACATAGAAATTGAGCAGACGGTGGTGGAGGAAGCCACATGTCGGGTCCTACGCCATTTCAAGAAAAAAATATAGAAGTTGCCCTTGAACAAGCTCCACCCTCCACATGTCCCATATTGAAAAAGGGGGCCATTTTTCAAACCAGCTTTTCCCGCCCTTCCATACGGATCCGATACAAACTTTGAAGGGGCATATATTTCGACTCGGGCTCAAAATATTGCAAATCTGACATCGTTGGAAAGATCTCGGCCTCGTCTATGCCATGGAGATTTGAGACTTTAAGTTTGGGGAGGTTAGGTGGGAGAAAAATGGAGAAACATCTTCAAGGCCATCAATGCAGGATCTATTTTTGCCCCAACAACCAGATTGGATTTTGATCTAATCCGCCGTTTCCTCCTTCTTCGAGGCGCCGAATAAGAAATTGATACAGTCAAGACAAATTTGGGGGCAAATTTTATGGGAGGCATTAATAGCGGTGGTTGAGCTTCAGACTATTTTTCCTACTTCTCTCTCTTTCTCCCCTCTATGTTGGATCTATAAAAGTAGGGTTGAGACTCATTGTAAAGGGTTGGACATTCTTTTGTTTTGCAGGCTCTCCCTTCCTTCAGCAAAGGAATTCATGGAGTTCAGACCTTCTATTTAAATTGTAATACATTTCCTACCTTCTAGCTGTTTGTAATGCATTGTATCAATTTATAGAGCAATAAAACATGTTTGTGATCGATTTTAGATCGTTTATTGTCTCCTTTGCTCTCATATGGTCTTTCATTATAAATCTAGTTATATGTGCTTGATTATTGTATATATTTTGTTGGTTTGTGTCTATCATCAAAACTAATGTTCATCATTCCTTCGGTGCATCACCTTATAGCTTAGTTTTGATTTCTTTTATTCCTTTTATCCCTATCTCCTTGGTAAAACTTAGATTAGGTTTAGGAATAGATCCTCTGCAAGTTTCCACGTATGCACCTAAACAGAGGAATAGGAACCAGCCTTTAATCTGGAGAGTTTTCCCATTTACAAAGTCCCACACTTTGGGGAAAACTCAATGTTATGCAATCACACCAAATGAATATGCCTTAGAAAAGAAAATCTGACGACTCATTTGGGGGTGTTTTGATTTTGCACTAACAATTACTGTTATAATTTAACATGCATTGTCAATAATCTACGCTGACAGGAAATATTTTGAGGTTCACATAGAGTTTTGGAGATACATTGATCTGTGGATTGCATGACAATTTAGACTCGAAGGTCTCAAATTTGATTAAGATATTATCACCATATATGTTATTATTCAACTTCGTGTAGAGTCTGGACTCTAATATCTGTTTACATTTCTAAACTTCTATTTTTTGTGGCTTCACCTCCTCTAACCAGAAACATGGGAACATCTTGAGATATGGCATATTTATTTAGTAGAGGATGTGGCGCAAACTTATTTTTAGTATTATAATCATTGTAGTTGTGTCAGATGTCTTTTAGTTCTAGCAAACATGTGCCTTCCAAGCATATCACGCTAGAATTGTTACTTTGCATGTACCATAATTTTATCTTTGGCCATTTCACGAGTCTGCTTAGTCTCCCAACCAAGGTGATTTTAAAGATTCGGAAGGTGTGATCTAAACTTTAAACTAGTAATTGCATGTGCATAATGCAATGTGAATGCCAAATGATATATGTTATTTGATTTAAAGGGATAGTTATTAATTTTTTAGTTGATGTTGATAAAGGGTGTGATTGATAGTGTAAGTGTAGGAATATAGATGAAGCATTACATTGAAAGGTTCTATTTGTACATTTCAAATTTGTTACAAATTCGTAAGAGAAATTAGTTGCACTAGGTCTCAAGTCTTCCAATCATTTATGTTGGAAGGAAATGCAATTGGAGGGAAAAACATCTGCAACAAGTGCTCTGTGGACAAATGGCCTAAAAACATGGAATGATGAAACAAACATTTGACCTCCCACCCATTTGAGTTGTTGGAACGGGTCTCCCTATGTAGCCAAGCTAGAGGTCTCAATCCATCACTTCTATAAATTCGAAAAAAGTTTATAAAAAGATTCACCTATAAAGAGAAATAAAGGGTACCTGCAACTACAAGAGGCCACCAAGAAAGGAACATTCCAAATAGATATGCCAACATAATACCAATTATCACATAAAGTTGTTCAATAAATACATATAAGATTCAAATCTACATCAATTTGTGCTTCTTTCAGGATGGTTATCATTCTTACAATCCATAAGTATTAAGAATTTCAAGTTTTGCAAAAGGAAAATTGATTTACTACCCCAAGCCCTTCTCACAAGTTCCTAGGTGCAATCTTAGATATGTATACAAGTACCTAAAAGAACCAAGCCAAAAATAGAATTTAAGATTCATAGTTTTCCATGTACATGTGCAGTCTCCAGTTATAAGACAATATATGACAAAAAATTAAGACAACTAACGTATTTCTAGGCTTTTGAGAAAAGAAGGCGCTACAATGAATGAGATGACTCCCACTCCAAACCCTGTGAGCACTCTTCCCAAGTACAAAAATGAAGAATCTTGTAGCCATAAAGTAATTACATTATCAAAAAGGGGATTTCCTTCTACTTGAGAAATAAAAGAAATTTCATGTCAAGAATATAGTGGTAGTGGTAGGCATAGCAAAGAATTTTGCACACAACCAATATGTTGAAGTGAAACCAACAATTCCATAAGATAGATGGATGACATAATCACCCGAGAAATCAATAACCCCCCACTGGAAAAGGAATCCTCCTCCCCATACACTAAACGCTCCTACAATATATGAAAAAGTGAGCCAGAAGCGGCACAAAATCCATCCATGCTTTAATATTCATTCTTCCAAGTAGAGAACCAACCAATAGGATGAGGGTTATGGCTGCAAAAATGAACTAAAAAAATTCCAACCTTCTCCAAAGAGTTTATAACTCTCTCATAAGTGTCTTCAGATACTTTATCACACACACTGTCACCTTCATGAGCAACACTACTATTGAATTGGAAAAGCCACTCTTCATCATCAGAATCCATGTCATAAATATTACTTATGGATAGAGTCCAACTAATTTCATCCTCTTTTTAATATAGTTTGGGGGCACTCGAACGGAACATCAACAGTATTAGAGTTCTCTTCACTCTTCACTGAAGCAACCCTAAAATTTTGATTGTAACACTCCTAGTACATGTCCCTGAACAGACACCATTGGATCCTATCAAGGAACTCCAAACTCCAATTTTGTCCACCTGTCCATGTTATTGTGTAGTAGTTGGGCTTGCTTGGTACTCGTTGCTTTTTTTCCTGTGACTTGCATATTTTTTGTTCTTGGGCCTTGTAAGTAATTTTTGTGGACCCATGGAGCTTGACATCAAGAACCCATTCATTTGGTTTTTGAACTAGTTTGACTTCAACACTAGGCTCTCTCCAACATCCGTCCCTACCAAAAACCAAGATATTTGTGGTACACACCGCAGAATCTAAATCTGATCATAGTTTTGAGACCATGCTCCCATTTCCTTCAATTTTTTTAGATTACTTTGCCTACGAGGTTGACCACATCTTCCAGACCTTACAGATCTCAATACCACATCATCAACATTTTTAGAGGTTGTTTGAGAGCATGCACTTTGACTTGATTCTATGTGACCATTGGTACCAAAAACTCTGGGAAACATTACCCTTGAAGTCCCTACCTCAATAGAAGAAGGGTTTGAAACCCCAACAAAATGCCATGAATTATTAATGGTTCTCCTGATTTTCAGAACAGGAAGCAAGTTGTCTCTCTTCGCTTGCATATCTGAAATCTTTTGTAACATTAGATTCAAATCCTAAAGATGGTGTAGATGATTGTACTCTCCAATCCTCTGCAACGACAAAAATATTTTCCTCTAATTTCACTAGTTTTTCGGTTGAACACTGAAGGACATTTGAAGGTACACAAATTGAGCTCTCACTTGCTCTGGAGAGTATGGTTGGTTCCTCTATATTGAAGAGTGCTCCAGGAAGAAAGTGTTTATTATTACATTCAACAATTCTTGTCTCTACATAGCTAGAATTTGGATCATTACCCTCATTGGATGACACTAATTCATGACTCTGAGAGCAATATAAATAAATTCCCTTTCCCAAATACAACATCATATGCAGACAACTAAAAAGATGGGAGCCGATGTAAAGCTCACTCGAAAGGATGAAATAGTTAGAGAAGTACCAAAATCACTTCTAGTATGATGTAGAGGGACCCTGGATCTGTGCTGATGGTGGAAAGTGAAACATGGGGTTTCAGTGCTCTCTTGCAAACCATGGAAACCAATGGCAAACTAATTGTTATTTACAGAAGGGAAATGCTTCATTAGATAACAATAGAGATCATTTCTCTTATGCAAAGATAGGCTTCGAAAATATACTTACATTTATAATATCCACATCCTGCTCATATTTGAAGACTGATTGATGGGGAAGAAAAGGAGGCCCAACATGATTAGCTGAACTACCTCGACTGCATTCTCCCTTAATTAGGTTCTGGAGGGGAACATAGCTTCCTGGATTCTCTCTTGTGTTTCAAAGTTAACCACCATTCAACCTGTTTTGCATTTGGAGTCCAATGAATGTTATCAAATTTGCAAGTGAAAGGCGATGACCTGGAGATGAGATTTGTACGGTAATTGATTCCGAAAGGACCAAGCCAAAGAGAGTCAAACATATCATGGCTTCCTCAAGTTTCATGCCTTTTGTCCCATAGTAAAACAATGTCTCCAACTTTGAAATCTTTGGATCTGGTTTTCTTGTCAAATAAAGATTTCACCTTTTGCTTTGATGGGCAGAGATCCTATCGAAAACCTGCAACCTATCTTCATCTAGCTTATGGAGATACATGATCCTCTTATCCAAAGAATCACTAAAACTGGGGTCCTCAATAGCTTTCATCAAATGCAAAGCTGGTAGTTCCACTGTCACTGGTAGTTGAGCTTCCACACCATACACCACTTGAAAAGGGGACATCCCAATTGCTCTTTTGGGTGTAATCCTATCTACCCAGAGAGCATCATAAAGCTTCTTGTGCCAATTTCTCTAAGATTCATTGACAAGCTTTCTTACAATGGTCACCAAATTCTTGTTTGTTGATTCTACTGTCCATTCCCTTGAGGGTAGTAATCTGAAGAATGAGCGAGGGAAATTCCATACCCATAGCAGAAATTCATCATCTCAGTAGAAGAAAAATTGGAAGCATTATCGGTCACGATCTTGTTTGGTACTCCAAACCTTACCAAGATGTTTTCTTTGATGAAATTGCATACTACCTCAGAAGTAGTACTTTTAACGGGATGGCTTCCACCCACTTGGTGAAATAATCTATGGCAGTCAACACATGAGTATGTCCTACACTTGAAGGGGGGTTGAGTGTTCCGATGAAATCCAAACCCCATTGTTGAAAGGGTTCTTTGATCACAACTGGCTTAAGTGGTAAAGCAGCCAACTTAGGTCTTCCCACAAAGGTTTGACAAGCTTCACACTTGTTGACCCACTTTGATGCATCTCTAAACAAAGTAGGCCAATAGTACCCCACACGAAGAATTTTATGAGCAGTGACGTGATGAGAAATGACCCCCACAAGCTTGATCATGAAAGGCTGAGAACAACTTCTTTTGTTGTTCTTTGTCAACACACTTCAATAATCTTCCATTCACTCGTCGCCTGAACAAAGCATTCTCCCACAACACGTATTGTGTTGACCTTAACTTGATAGATCTCTTCTCCTTGGTAGTTAAGTGAGATGAACACTCACCATAGGTGAGGAAGTGAGCAATGTTAGCGTACCATTCATCTGTCAAGCTGAGGAATAGAATAATAGGGACATCAACTTCATCCTTAGGCAACTCATGACTAGCTCCTTCGGCAATGAGTTCACACAGGCCTTTACCCCAAACTAGCTTCGTTGGTCTGATGTCGAGATCATACTCCTAAACCTTCGCTACCCAATTTCCTCTCTTGGTTCCAAACTCTTGTTGTGTAAGAATAGACTTGATAGTCGTATCGGGCACAAGCACAACAGAGTGAGAGTTAAGAATGTAAAATTGAAACCGCTAATGACTTTAACTCTTGCAAAGCATGTTTTTCCATCATAGTGTACTTGACTTACGAGTTTTCAGAATATTACTCATGAGTGCAATTGGGAGCTCATGGTCTTGAATATTTACGAGTCAACACGATGTGAGGTACTCTCTGTGGCATAGCAATAGATAATAAAATCTTTGCTAAAATCTGGACATGCTAAGATAGGAGTCTCAGCAATAGATTTCTTAATGCCTTGAAATGCTTCCTTTCCTTCAAAGGACCAACCAAACATCTACTTTCCTTTCATCATTTGGGAAATGTTCAAAGTCATCTCTGCAAAATTAGGGATGAATCTTCTCAGGAAATTGATCTTACCAAAGAAAGAGTGCACTCCCTTTTTGCTTATGGGAAGAGGAATCATTGGATGGCTTGAACTCGTTCAAGATCAATCTTGATTCCTTCTTTGGAGACAACATGCCCCAACAACTTGCCCTCCATGACACAAAAGACATATTTCTTGGGATTCAGAGAGACTCCATGTTCTCTGCATTTCAAGAGGACTATTTCAAGATGTTGAAAGTGATTTGCTCTAGTTTTGGAAAACACAGTTAAATCATCTAGATACACAACAATACATTTTCCTTTCAAACTCCCAAAATCCAAATCCATTGCTCTCTGAAAGGTGGCACCAGCATTAATGAGGCCAAAGGGCATCCTCTTGTAGGAAAAAGTACCTAAGGAGTGGTAAAGCCAGTCTTGTGCTGATCTGAAGTATTGACTTCCACTTGGTTATATCCTAAGAAACCGTCAAGCATGGACAAAATTTCCGCACCTATGACAACTTGTAACACTTGGTCCATCATGGGTAGGGGATAGTTTTCCTTCAAAGAAGCCTAATTTAGATTCTTGAAGTCAACACAGATCCGAATCTCACCGTTTTTCTTCCTGACATGTACAATATTAGCAATCCATGTTGAATGATGAATGGGGAAGATGATCTTGGCTTTCAACAACTTCTATATCTCTTGGAAAATGTTGTCGACAATCTTTGGACTATCTTGCCTTTTCCGTAGTCAATTTTACTCCCACTATAAAAGGAAGGAATCCCATGTGCTTTGCCTGCCTATCACCCAAAAAAGTTGAGCGCCGACACGAGGTACGCGCGGGTGCAGTCTCTCTTTTATGTGAGTTTTAGTGGGAAGCATTCATCTATAATTAGTATAAGAGTATTCAGGAAAGAAGTTTAGACATACAAGAATCATAGGGCTCAGAATAGCCTCCAGATCCTTGTAGTTTCTTCAGACCGAGTGTTTTAATATACTCCATAACATATATTGTAACAGAAGGAAAGATACAATCATTCATTCATAGCATGAAAGGAAAGAGAACTTCTATGAACGAAATATACATAAAACCCACTGATATTCATATCTAATTGCAATAGGTAACCTCATTGTATTCATCGTTTCATTACAAAGAGCCATAGAGGCAGACCGCAATCATGCACATCACTAGGCTTGTATAACTAAGCCAAAAAGAAAAAGAAATTACAATGCTAAGCTTAGTACATTCCTTTCTACACCAAAGTTCCACTCGCAGTAATCCTGCAGAGCTTCACCCATGTTATCTCTCTCTGTGTGTATCCCTCCTATCTTCTCCTCTCATGTCTATATTCCCATGTGTATGTTATCCCGGTCTCCTTATCTCTATCTCTCTTTTCTTGCTTTATAGGCACTTGTATTTATCACCTTCCCATGCCAACTCGCCTTGCCGTGCCCTCAGATCCATCACCAAGTGTCGAATGTGGTCCTTCAGCGAGCATGTTTCCTCAGGCCTGAGCTCTCCACTCCATCTCATGATGGTCTTCTAGAAGATTCCTTCACTTGGCATGCTCTTTCCTAGGCCACCTATTGCTAGGCTAGCATCTTATCCACGCGTAACCGATCACACTTTTCACATGTTCTACCTTTGTTGCTTAAATCAGCTAAGTCCCAAATCTCCTTTCACATGTCATGCGCTATTTTCTTCCTTAAGCCTTTTCTCTTGCACTTTTGCCTTGCATGCCCTTTTATAACTGGGGTCCCGTGCGCCCACGCACCTTCACACTTAGTCAATATTTCAGGGGCCCAACATCACCCCACACTACGCCTATTCTCTACCCTCGGAAACATCTTACTTGACCAAGGTGCAAGTTGGTTCAATGGAACCAAGATGTAGACAAATATTACAAAAATGAATAAGGAATGAAAGAATAGGGGAAATAATGAAGAATGGGGGACATTAAATCAAAAGGTTGGGGAAGTCCTTCTGTAAGTCTGCCTCCAACTTACTCCATGTATCGACCTCGTTCTATGCCTTCTGACAGAGGTCGCCAACCAGGAGGTTTACCTCATCAAAACTTAGGCCAACTCCCAGGCACCCAAAGTGTCCACAATTTGTTCCATATCCTTACCCAGGTCTGCGAGCTTGTCCATTCTTCTGGTAATTTGAGGATATAATTCCTTCAATCATGTCTTGGTTGAGCCCCTTAGTGCCTCAATCTCCTCGGATCTTCTTTCTACTTCCGCCAAGACTTTATCCCGCTCTACCCTGTTTCCTTTATTCTTCTCCTGGAACTCTTTCAGCTCTACTTTAAGTGTGGTGACTAAGGAGCTCGCCACCTTATCTCTATCTGCATGTGTCATATGCGGCCTCAGTAGATTGGAAAACAACCCTTACATCTGTGAGCACCTTGCTATACTTGGCAACAAGTGCTATCACCTTTAACCGGTCCTCCTCCTTTAGGCATGCGGCTACTTTCTCCGCAGATTCCAATTCTAAGGGTCACCTCTCCATGGTGAGGATGCGCGTTAAGTCTTCTAGGCATTCCAGCATCGATGCATACCTCTGAGGGATAGGTGTTAGATCTGGGTGTTTCAAAATGATGGCACTTTTTATTGAGTCTACTTTCTTATAGACCTCCTGCACCTTTGCCTTTTCCTCCTTGAGCTCACGCTTTAGCTGTGCGCTAATTAATTCCTCCTATTTTAAGCTTTTGGCCACCTTAGCCAACTCTTCCTCCTTCTTGGCCAGCTTTCCCTCTAAATCCCTTATGTTGTTGTTCCGCGCGAATAGTCTCACCTCTATTTCCACCGTGACCTTGTTTAGAGCATTGCAGACTTGCTCGTCCGAGAGCTCCTGGGCATTCACTAAGGGGTTATCTCCCTTAGACTCTGGTAGTGTGATAAGCGCCTTTTGGTAGAATTCAAATTCTATCTCATCGACGTGGGATTCAAATGCCCAAGAAAGCATCTTCTTGGTCCTGGGGTACGCACCCTCCTTTTCAAACGATCCCATGGTAATAAGTCTCTTAGTGGGTATTGTGCTCTAGAATCGTGTGCGTAGCACCTTCCTTGAATCATCCATGTAGCCCATTATCTGCCTCTGTTCTGCATCCAGAGGTCTTCTGCCTGAGCGTGCGCCTTTAGGGAAGCTAACTGTCAGAAGCGGGGCCTCCTAGGTTGTCATGTCCTTTTTCAATGCTCTCCTCCTTCCCTTCCTTTAGCACTATGTCTGCGCTCCGCTCTAACTCCTAGTCTACAAGGATCTCAAGCATCTTCTTTGCTTCTCACTCTGCCACTTCGGTTATCTTCTCCTTTGTAAAATCCATGGCTCTCTGCCCCTCGGCATCCCTCTTATCTAGCCTTTGTATCTTCAGTGCCTTCATCACCTTGTGCGCCTTTTCGTCACGCGAATATGAACTCTTGCTTTTCTTCTCCACTCTCCTCCAAGTCATAGACACTAAATATGTGAGGTTCCAAAGGTTCCTTGTCTTTCTCTGGCTCTTCCTCCTCGTCACCACCTCCTTCACTCTCATCCTCTCCTTCTCCCAGGTATCTCTCCAAGTTGTCGGTCACCTCTGAGTCAGCTTCTTCATCTACCTTCTGCTTCTTCCTGAGAGGTTGCTTCGTCGAGGTATTTTACCTTCTCTTCTTCTTCTTGTGACTTCTCCATGGTGGTGGGTTGTTTAGGCACCTCTACTTCTGATGTCTTCTCCTTTACTGGAGACTTCTTTCTCTGAACATAGGTGTTTGGCTTGGTGCCGTAGAAGGCATGCTCACTGTCTGAGTAGTTTGTACACTTGGTGCTCCTTCCTCTCCTCTGCCCCTCTTCCTGACAATCGGCTTCTTCTTTCCCAATGAGTCTTTAGGTATGGAGATCTCATCCACTAAGTACGCACCATTTTTGAATTTTGGCCTTATGAGCACGTATACGCGCGTCGTGGATCCTCTAGCGATATGAAGTGTTATTGGCCTAGTCATATGGATCTCGTGCACCATGTACTTCTCCATGTACGCATGCTTACCTCAGGATAGTTTAATTTCTTCCTCATATCCCTGTGCTCCCGGTCCAACTTTCCTAGCTCCAGCCTTATCTTTTCGATTCTTTAAATTTGTTCACTCCCGCTTGGAAGTATTGGGCAGTGAACACGAAAGGGAGCTTGCACTAAGGGCTCCATGATTCGTCAACAAGTTTGAACCTACCCAAGCAGTAGTGTTGGTATACCACGAACTCAACTTCTCCTTATGTGGCTGTTGGGAGTTGTTCAGGGATCCTCCACTCCGCCCGAATGCATTTCTCAAGCGTGTATACCATTTTTCAAGTCGTGCCTTATGGGGAGTTGTCATTGTATCACATGCATACTTTTCAAACCTCTTCGCGGCTAAAGGGTCTTGGGCTGGGTACTCCCACACAAACTTATCTGGTACATCCGACACTCCAATTTCTGCAAACACTATGGTGAGCAGGACATTGCCAAAGAGGATCATGTCCCCTTCCTTCGCGCACTTTACAATTTCCTCGGCAATGTATGCGGATAAGTTGTAAATAGTCCCCTCTGTAATCTTCCTGTAGACATGTAGCCATGGCTTGTTAACTTGCATCCACCTTTCTTGGCCATTTAGCTTCGTTACCGTGCGCATGACCATCTTCATAATTGGGTCCTTGATGTCTAAGATGTCATAATACCATGACCCTTTCTTACAAGCATACTTTGTGACGGTCTCCTGAATAGCCTCCTTGTCACCAAGGTCATCTTCCAGGCTATCTCCCTCGCATATGAGGCATGTAAACTGTGCAATCAACTAGGGAGTTACACGCATCTTGCACCCAACAAAGTGGAAGTAGTCCTCATGTACCCGAGACATCAACCACTGGTACAAGTGATCCGGCTTCCCAAAATAAGGCAACTCATAAAGTTGCAGCAACTCTGCGGCAGACCCTACTTCTTGACTTGACCTTCACGTCATCATTGTAGATAGGTAACCCTTCAGGTGTTCGCTTGTTGGTTGGGCGTACCAATTCTAATGCCATCTCTTTTTCTATAGTGTTGGTGTGGTGATTATAATCACTGACTGGTATGCTTCTCAAATGGGATTCCCATTCCTTCCCCATCATCACTCTGTCAAGGTACTGCATTTCTGCATACCATTCTTCGTTTGTATCTACCTCGGGTTCTGGTTGTTTAGCCCTTGCTTTGCCCTTCCCTTTCTTCGGTGCCATGGTCAAGGTAATTGTGTCACTCTAATCCTCTCCTTGTTACTCTGCTTTCCTTCTCCCAACCTTCGATCTCAGATCCGCGATATAATTCTCCTAAACCTATGCCCTAGTTTGTTGAACCCTAACTTCGATAAATTCTTCACAAGACAACATCTTTTCACTTCGTTCCACGCCCATGTAATTCCTTCCTTCTAGTTCACAATCTCAAACTAGCTCCTTACGTTTTTAATCACACAGATCTTCTCCTTGATCGAATCGAAAAAACCCTAGCTTATATCTTTCACTTATATCTCCAACTCTTCATTTTCGCAAAGTAAAATGAGAGTTCCCCGACCTTCTATTTATAGTTTTTCATTTTTCTGGTCATTAAATGTTACTTTACCTACCCCATACTTTTCTCATTTAATGCGGCTTTTTAAAACAAATCTTGTCTTCAACACCTTCACTCATGCGCCCTTCCTGCACGCGAAAACTCCTCCAACCTTCTGGCGCATAACCAAACCAACTTGATAGGAGACTCTTACGTGTGCTCAACCCGTGCCGAAGGCACTTCTTCTGATCCCATATTCTTACTTTCACCTACCTCGTGTTGCTTTAAATGCACTTCTTTTTCCTTTGTACGTGGGATCTACAAGTAGCTTTACCCTGGCACCAACCATTCTATCTTTTCTCTTCATCTCTCTTTTAACCGGGCTACTCACCAAGGCTCTTCAACACAACCTCCTCGGTACTTTTAATCACGTGCTTCTTCACTTTTCTCCACCCCACACTTAAACGATGCGCGGTCCTCTACGCACTCATAAATTCTCCAAAAATAGCAATAAGGTTATCGGTGCCCAAGGCGCAAAACAAAACAACAACGCGAAAGGGAAACACAAGGAAAGGAAAATGCATAAAGGAAAATTCTAAACTAACTGGAAAAACTACCTTATTTACAAACACCAAGAAGACTTATTTATATTAGGGCTTCAACCTACTGCCATTGAAGTGTCAGGCAGCTTCGTCCCATCCAGCACTTATAACTGGCACGCGCCCGAATCAAGGATGTACGAGATTATGTAGGGACCTAACCAATGGACTTTCAACTTCCCAAGATGGCACAGAAATTTAGAATCATATAGTAACACCATCTGCCCAACCTCAAATTTCTTGTTCCTAATATGGTGATCATGTCAAGCCTTTTACTTTTCCTTTTCTCGTTGTTTGGATCTAACGGGCAAGTGATCGTCTTTCATCCAGTTTCATTAGTTCATCAATTCTTTCTTCCAGCACTTGTTCATCGGCTAATCCTCCTACGCACGCTATTCGCAGAGAAGGTAACATAAATTCAACTAGCAAAATAGCTTCCGCACCAAACACCAATTGGAAAGGTGTGGCTTTATTTAGTCTTTTATATGTAGTCTTGTAAGCCCATAAAACTATTGATACCTTGTCATCCCAATCCTGTCTTCCAACATCATAGATTTTGGTCAAGGTATGACTCAATATTTTGTTGAATGCTTTCGCGGTTCCATTTGCTTGTGGGTGATAGGGCATAGTCTTATGATGAGCCACCATGAACTCAGATAGTAGGATCCTCATGGTCTCATTTAGAAAATGTGTACCCCTATCACTGGTCAAACTCAAAGGGCATCCATACCTGGTGATAATGTTCTCCCATAGGAACCTTGCCACTGTTGCTGTCGTGCAATCTTTAGTCGGGGCTACTTCCACCCACCTTGTGAGATAATCTATGTAAGTGATGACATAATGTGACCCAATCCTACGCGTTTAGATGTAATAGGTCCTACAAAGTCTATCGCCCACTTTTCAAAAGGCTCCGCGCTAGGAATAGGGCCTAAAGGCATTTCATCTCTCCTTCCTGGTTTGCCAATGTGCTAACAATGGTCACATGCTTTACAATAATCTCTATAATCCCTATACAAGGTTTCCCACCATAAACCTGCCGTTAAAATCTTGCGCGATAGGCATCAATCTGTGTAATGCCCACCCGCACTCCTCTGTGTGCTTCCTCCATGATGGCCAAGCACTCATGCTCTAACACACATCTGCGCAAAAATTTCATCACGTCCCAATTTGTATAAGTCTCCACTAATCAACATGTAGGGCATGATGCGTATGGCCAACTGCTTCTTTTCCAATGCCCTCATTCCATCCGGCGCCACACCTTCTTTTAAAAATACAGCAATCTCTTCCAGATCCGAGGGTGCATGCCATAATCTAAATAGTTGCGTGTCTGGCATTGCTTCCTCAATACTTTGCACATCCTCTCCTGAATCAATTCTTGACAAATGATCAAGTCCACAATTGCTTTTTCCAGGCTTCACTACAACAGTGAACTCAAACTCTTGAAACAACAACACCCATCGACATATGTGCCCTTGAAGAACGGGCTTGTTCACTAAATACTTTAATGCCATGTGGTCGGTGTAGAATACAAAGGGTGTTGCCGGTGAGATCTTGTGGAAATTCGAAAAGTGCATAGATCATTGTGACAATGCCTCATGCTCGGTTGTGGTATAACTTTTACGTCTTTGGTGTTAACTTCCTGCTCACGAAACAGAGAGGATGATCAACAATCCCCTCACCTAGTTGTGTAAGTACTACCCTAATGGCGGTTCCTGAGGCATCTACATGGACATGGAAGAGCTTGTCCCAAGAGGGAAATCGTAAAATAAGCACGGTAATAAGCCTATATTTTAATGTATCAAACGCCCTTTACTGCACCTTTCCCCAATGAAAGGTAATTTTGTGTCTAAGCAGCTCCTCTAAAGGCGCGGCAATCTTGGCATACCCCTTAATGAATTTTCTGTAATATCCCATATGCCCAAGGAATCCGCGCACTACACTCTGGCTAGTAGGTTCCCTTAACCCCACAATAACTGTAACTTTAGCAGGATCTACCCAATGAAGCCCTCCTTACAAATGATATGCCCTAATAAAGTCCCAAAGGGTGTATCAAACACACACTTCTCGATGTTGAGGGATATCCTCAATTGCCTACACCTTTCAAACATTAATCTCAAGTTGTCACAATGGTCCTTAACTAGACCATATACTATCCAATCATCCAAGTAAACCTGAAGAAACTTATGAATGAAGTCTTGGAATGCTTGCACCACTATGTGTGAAGAAAAAGATAGTAGGCACATTCTTCAACCCAAAGGGCATGACCGTATATGTAAAACTTCCCCACTTGGTGGCGAAAGTTGTCTTCTCCTGGTCCTCCTTTGCAATCCGGATTTGGTGGTATCCTGAAAATCCATCCAGTAAAGGAATAAATTTCGTGCCCAGCGACTCCTTCCAAAATTTCTTCAGTGAAGGGGATCAAAATGGACCAATGACACAAACTACACTCAATTCCCTATAATCCACACAGATTCTAATCCACCCATCTTTCTTGATGTTGATTACCATTGGACTTATCCATTCTGATTCTTCCATTGCCTCAATGATCCCAGAAGCTATCATCTTGTCTATCTCCTCCTTAACCTTCACGCATAAGTTGGGATTCATCTGGTAGGGCCTTTTTCTAACCAGCGCGCACCTTCCTTTAGTTTTATCCTCATCTCCCCCAAGGAATGGTGGACGCCTTTTAGCTCATGGTACCGAACGGAATAAATCCTCGAATTCGTGCAATGGATCGATGATCTTAGATACTTTCTTCTCCGTCCAATAATCCCCATAATATCTTCCTTAGGTTCTTCTTCTGCAACTCGATGTTAAATTTCTTCGTCTTTAAAGGCTCATGGTACGCACGCAAGCATTTCATGACATTTGCCCACTACTACTCGCACATTCCTACTGGAATGGCTAACATCTAAACTCTCTCGATTCCTCTCCATCAATCACATATACTAACTTTCCCTTCTCCTTCTCCAAACATGCGCACTCAAGCTGTAACTCTTTTGTTTCTTCAATCTCCTCGAAGCGTGCCTCCATTCCTAGTTCACCTAGTAATTCCAATAACCTATCTTCCATTATGGCACTATCCCCCATGGTAAGGTGCTTGATACCTTGCAAGGCCTTATCAACCGATGGTTTGGTACTCCGATACTCAAAGGTTTGAATAAGATCACCGCATGACTCTTGCCAATTCCTTGTCTGGCGGCGTGTCTCTGAATGAATGTACCATGTGCGCGCACAACCCTGCAATGTAGAATACAACTTGTGCACCCAGAGGGATGGTGGCAAGGCTTCGTGCCTTCTCTCCAAACCTGTTCACACTCCTAGATATGGAAAGAGGCGGGCTCCTTCCCATGCTACTCCTTGATGATGGTGGCTATATTACTTCTAGAAAATCTGACAAAGAGAGCAATTCTTAACTCGCGCGACTCTAAAAGGCTCTCCTGATGCGTGGCCCACCAACGAGCTATTGTGCTGAGCAAGACGTAACTCAACATCTCCCTTCGTTCCTTCTCATTCCTCCACTAAGCTTCTATCTCCTGCAGAAAGATCTCAGGGAAGGCTCCTCCTGAGTACTTGGGCATTTCTTTTCCTCCAAGGCGTCGAACCGTGCATGCCTTTGTTACCTTGGTCACCGATCCTCTCAACTGCCATCCCATTAATTTGTATGTCCCATGCGCCTAATTGTCACATGCTAGACTGGTGGTATCACTCACTAATTAAGCATCTTCAAACTGGATAACCCCGTTAATAGGGTGTACCATCTCAGGATCTCTAATTGAGCGCACATAAATCTTATCCAGAACTTCTTCTCCCAATGGTTCAATGTAGGGTGCTGACTTCCCATCAACCAGGGGTATAATGACCCACTCCTCTTTGTTCTCAAAACTAACATAAATCTTATATCTTCGACACGCACTAATGGAATCTACGAATCTAAGGCAAAAAAGGCCCTCCCCAACCTGACAGGCGGGCGTGATAGATCGGTCGGCAAGGATGACTTGCTCGAAGGCTCCAATCAATATCGAGCTCTGGCGTGATCCGATCTATAGGTTGTGGGATACGTGGAAAATGACCTGGGATGGTTTCGTGTATGTCTCCAGACAGGGTCATATGATGGATGATGGATATATAGCGGATTCTATGGTCGATTCTCTGGTCTAGTCTAGAAATCTTTAGCTTTGTTAGCTGCTACGTCTAACAAGGATAATTGTGCGATGATGATAGGTGGAAGTGGAGTGGATCTAAATATTGATGTGTGTAAGCCAACGTCATGTTAGATTGACCTGTAGGCTCGTTGGGTTGTGGGATTTGTGGGTCACAACCATAGATTCATGGTTGTTGTGGACTGCTTTATGGTCATGTGTGGAATCAGTCCCTAATCCCTAGTATCCAATAGTCGTATGCCTTTTCGGCCTCTACGTTCAAAATTAACAGTTGTGTAATCTTTTCTGAGTATCTTATAGGCGATCTTGCAATTTGAATCCTTAAGCTAGTATCATGTGCGTGAGAGTGTCTCTGCGTCTGCAGGCTGTGGGACGAAGGGTCCATGACCAAACGTTTTCTCTCTTTCAAGTCCTTCTACAGTCATGCGGATATTTATCTAGAGTAATCTGTAGTTTGGCTGATTTGACCAAAACGTGTGCGCTTGGTCGTCTTCTATATTTAACCCGCTTAACTGTGAGTTGATCTGTTGTAAGTCTGTTGTTGTTCGGAAGACTTGGATTCTAAGGTTCTGATCTATATCAGTTATTGCCATAATAAGATTGGGTTGAGGCACGATTGGCTCGAATACGTATTCTCTGGGCTCTCTAGGTCCCGTGATTGTCATACAAAAGGAAATGATACAAATCTAACTAATGACAGAATAATTTAACTGCGTAAGATATGTCTATGTATATTCCTAAATCTGATAGTTATTGATAAACTACTGAACAAAATTTAAAGAAAAATTATCTAATATATCTAAAATTGACAACTAAACTAATAACGCAATTAAAACAAACAAAGCAACCGAGTATAGCTACTTGTCTATGCAATTTTTAGATCTATTCTAAATAATTTGATAACTGATCTACTCTATTTGAAAGACTCTCGATCCTACCTCAGAAGTGAGGAGTGAATCATAGTTTCTCAAAAACTATCAATCCCCACAGCTTCCCTGGTAATATCAAAAGTAAAATTTAACTGAAATGAAATGATTAGCTACTCTATTTGATATGCTTTTAACTAGAACTTTGAAAGCTAGAACCTGGATTCTACAAAACAGTGGCGAATCCGATGGTGTGTGACCTTGTCCCCTCAGTGTGATCTCCTCGTTCTTTCGTGCTCACGCGGATCCAGAAAAGCGTGTAATGCTAGCATCAACAAGAGTAGATATTGGAACAAAGGCAGCTTAGGATGCAGACCGAATACAATGCGAGTAGGAGAGGGATAGCGCAAGAGTACAGAGCTTGGCTTATGTAATTCCTAGCGGGATTTATTGCGAGTCATGCAACATAAAATGTCCAACACCTGAAAACTATCTGTTTGATGAACAAAACCTGTAACTTTAATGGCTTCCTATTGAGATGAAACTATCCTACTCCAATTGATTTGGATGAAATGACAACAACACTTTGCATAAGGAGAATATGTGGCTTTCTGACAGCTAAACAATGCTAACTATGCATCTAAGAAATGAAACTATGAATCCTAAACAAAACTGAAAGGCTAAGCTATTGAAATGAGAAATTTAGAGGCAAATTTGAGGGGCCATTTGCTCTTGAGCACAAGCCAACTATTTATAGCATTTCCATTACCCAAAGGTAAAAACCAAATTGATCTCTTAAACCATAAACAATGCCAAAACACTATTCCAGGGAACCAGAATCATTAATGCAAGCCAAAGGCGGTGAAAAAAGCTGGTAAACGTTGAAATTTACGTGAGTCATGTTAAAAGAGCATTCTGGAAAATGCGTGAAGGACCCACCACAGACTGGGGCGGGCGGTTATGAGGACCGCCACCCTGACTGGGCGGCGGTCACGAGACCGCCACCCAGGCAGGGTGGCGGTTTCGTAACTGAAGAACAAAATGCAAAGAAAAGAGGGGAAAAGAGAACAACAAAGCACGCAGGGGCTAAGCGGGGCATGCGGGATGTTAACACATACTTGGGGAGCTTTTCCAGATCCCGAACACCTTGCGAGGAGACCTGTATCATCATTGGGGCACGTGTTATGTTATTCGGTGGTGCAGTACCTTACAATTTTGGGTACGTACATATTGCCCCCTCGGAGAAGCATTTTAGCCATGAAGAGGCGTAAAATGGTGGGTCAGTATGGTGGTCCCGAAATGGGAAGTTAGAAGTTATACCTGATACGTCAGTGTGTGTCGAAATGACGCCATCCAAAATTCCCGCTACCTACAAAATGAAAAGAGAACTCAAGTGCAGATAGACAAAAAAGATCGAAAAATAAATACTAAAATATCATGAAATGAGGACGTACCATTTGTGCGGGGATAAGAACTTACCTCCGTCGGCGCTCCAACCCACGAAAGGGGCATTCAAAACAAGTCAGGTTGTTATATATGTAAAAGTGGGCCCATTTTCCTATTCATTTGCGCGTGTTGATTTGGTTGATTTTGAGCTCTGGGACCCACGGTGACGGTTTCTCACGAGAGTATAGTCAAAACATCCGGGACGAGATCGTGATCATGCCTCCACGAGTGGAACACCGACCCACGAGATCACAGGTTAGTTTTTCTCAATTTTCCATTTTTATCCCCAAAATATTAAAATGTTGAAAACTTTGTCATGGGGGGATAATTTTTGAAAATGTTAGTTTTAATAGGTTCATCTAGGGGGTGCCTCTTGGGTAGGCTTTGTTTTAGTCAAAAATTGTCATTTTTTAGTGTTTTTAGGCCTTTTTAGGGCATATGACCCGCGTGGGTTTTGGGACACGACCCCTTGAAACAGGGGGGTTACAAGGCCACCTGTTCGGTGCGGTTACAAGACCACCGCCTTTAAGGTGGTGATTACAGAACCGCCACCCTGCTCAGGGGCGGTCCTTCACAAAATGCACAAACAACACCTTTTTGAAGTTAATTTTGCATTTTTAGCATTCTTATGTGTTTTCATGATTTTTCTAATGTCATTTGGATACTAACTTGTTCTGTTTTGTGTGTTTTTGGGTGTATGCAGGCGAGGGAGGAGTATATTCGATGGAGCCGAGAGAGAGAGTGTGATTGGCTCCCAGCAGTATTAGATGCCCTTTCTCAGGATGAGCAGGACACTCTTCAGAGGGCTGGTATACTACGTATATCACGGGTTCCACATGTTGCACCATCCAGTCACATACTTTGTGACTTATTTTCATATTGGGATGTTGATCGGAACACTTTTCAGATTACCAGGGGTCCGAGGTGAGTGGACCATTACTTTGGAGGACGTTTACCATATCTTGGGGGTCCCGATCATCGGGAGATGACTTACTCTTGAGACAACAGGTTCACGGGCTCAGATAGCACAGTGGGCCTCATACATGGGAGATGCAGTTATCTCCACTGGTTCGAAGAAGGGGGTGAGGGTCCGATCTATTCCTAGCCTGCCTATCCCCTTGATTCGTCAGGCCATTATGGGGATCCTTGCCTCGAGATTGATCGGGGACAAGGGAGGAGACACTCTACTCTATTTTGGTCCCCCATCATTGCACAGATTGAGGGACATGGCGGATTTACGCCTAGGGAGCCGACATACTCGGGACTACCTATCATGATCTATACAGGGTGGTCCATTTACAGGGGCAGTCATTGAGCCATCCGACCCTGGTTATGAGTTGGGTCTATGAGCGTTTCATCCCCTATGGTAGAGGTGTAGAGGTGGCAGATCCCGGAGCTGTGAGGGCAGCCAGATGGACAGACATGTCGGTGCTCAGAGCACCTCACCAGCCAGTTGCTTCCCTGACCACTGATGACATGGAGGCCACACCGTATCAGGCCATGGCAGGGTTATGGGGTGAGGAGGCTCTTACTTTGATTTCTTGCTCCACCACAGGGTAACTTGTTGACAGGGTAGGGAGGGTGGAGATACATCCCTTCGGTCGAGTGCCTCAGCAGTTTGGCTTGCCTTACGTGGGTATGCTTCCCCCGGTGGTGCCAGTATATAGATCAGTTCGAGAGGCCAGGGGAGGTCTTAGAGGCCGGGGTTGGACAGTTGTTACTCCTAGAGTCCCCATTGCAGCTAGGTGAGTAGTACGAGCTCGAGGGAGAGCCGGTGCTCCTCAGGCACCCTTACTTCAGTTGCCGCGGTCCCGCTCACAGCAGCGGCGACGACCCTATTGACATAGACTCTGAGTCTGAGGAGTTCACAGGGGGAGAGATGGAGGAGGAGACCGAGGCTGAGGCTAGTGAGTCAGGTGGAGAGGAGGACAGTGATCCTGAGTGGCATGACACTCGGGATATTTTACAGGCAGAGAGGGCGGAGCAGAGTGCGGAGAGGGTGACTCTGGTTTCAGAGGAGCCACTCTCTCAGGGCCTTGGCGGAGAGGATGAGTCCGTAGCGGGACACTATGTTGCCTCGGCCACAGGAGGAGCACACCAGTCAGCGGCGGCATCATGGGCGGTGTCGATCCTAGAGATCCATCTTGGAGGCCCGGCATGATCCGAGTGAGTTATCATCCTTCCTTTTTAACATTTGTTTCTAGTTAGGATTGCCTTAATTGCTCTCTCTCTCTCTTTGTTTACATTTGTTTTTATCTTTTGATCATTTCTAATTGGCTTTTCACCTTTGCTTGCAGAGACTGCCGATGAGTGGCGAGACCTGATTCACCGGGTATGCACCGATACCCTGATGATTCCTATGGAGAAGACCCATGCAGAGCTATCCATGGATGCAGGGGAGCCTTCAGCAGCTGGTAGGCACACCGACATCTTTTCCCCTATCTGGCATGTGGCCAGGATGGTGTCTACCCTCGTCTGTGAGGCTGGCGGGGTACGGGACAGACATAGCAGCACGATGAGGAGTCATTCTCATGGCGAGACCATAGCTGCTCCTCGGGATCGTGAGCCCTCCATGCATTCAGAGTGCCGGCGTAGCCGAGTCCTAGACATGGGCGTGCACCCTCAGAGGGATCTCATAGGGGTTGAGAAGCCACTTGGCTCTCTTGGACTATTTTCATGATGTATTTTGTATCTCCCGGGCTCTTTGAGCATTTTGACCATGCTTAGCGCATGATGGCATTGTACAGGAAACTTGTTTGTTTATATATATATATATATATATTTTCTTGGATCAGATGCTTGGTATTAATGTTCTTATGATTTGATTACGCATGTAAATTATAATGTTGTTTTTATATGCTTCTCAGAATGTATGCAATGGAGAACAAATGATACAAATGTTTACTTTCTTTTTGTATTTCATGATGCTGATATATGATAATGTAGACACAATGTGACTTCGAACTCTAGCTTCTTATAAGCAATTTTTTGGTACTTCATATTTGTTTTGACAAAATGTGATGATAAACCGGTATGATGAGCAGATAAACTTGCCCCACTCCTAACTCCACGCAACTAGTAAGATGCGAGGGCTCATCACGAGAGCTAGAAAGGGCACAAGTTATGAAATGTGTTGAAATGATAGTGATGAGAGATAGAAAAAATTTGGTGGAACCAAATTAGGATGCTATAAGCCTACTCTACTCGAGTGACTCCATAGTTTGGGATGCAACTTGCTTTGTGGTTTATCTAGACTTAGATCCGTAGATGGCCTCATGGTAGACAAAATCTGGGTTTTAGGGTTTGAATTCTCTTGGAATTTTGGACATCTGATTCATTTGTTTTTGACTCAAAATTTCAAAGGTTTATTTGAATTTGATTGTTGATTGCCTTCAATGTTTATTTGTCAAGAGGACTCCCTACACCTTGCCCCATGCTACTAGTAAGAAGCGTGGGCTTATCACCATGGACAAGGTATAGGCGAGTAAGGGCATTCCCATCCTTTCCCAACCCTACGTCACTAGTAAGAGACGCAAGCTCATCACCAAAGGTTGGTGGGGCAAGGAAATGTGTAAAATTAAAATTTTCTGTTTGATCTATATTTGACTTGTTTATTTGAGCAAAATGTCAGTGTATTCTTATTTCCAAAGAGATATACATAGGGGATAGATGTGACACGATGAAGCTTCTAGAACAGACCATAGGCAAGACACCTATCCTAGGAAGAAACCAAAGATGAGAACAAGCATGCAGATCTTGGTATGGTTACCATTAAGGCTTTGTCATATCTAGCTTTATTCGATGAAATGATTCCGAAATAGGTGATGACGTTATAAAATGAAGAAGTATGATTAGAGTGTTTATGCCAATACCATCAGAAGTTTGTAATGAATTGCTTTGAGAATGAGTTCCTTGATCACAAAATTGTACGAAACAAGCGGACAAAATGAACCTAACTATATGAAGATGCAATGTAGATATATTTATATAAATAGTGTTGGCCGCTTATGCGTAGAATCGTTTAAGGTGTAGGGAATTGATTGTTTCACCAAATTCCTCACCCTCTAGTGTACATAAGAGATATGCACCATTTCCATAGTCTTTCGTGACTTGGTATGGGCCCAACCATTTGGGCCGGAACTTCCTTCCTTCATGCGGTCTTTTTATCGATCGGTTATCTAGCCTTAGAACTAGATCACCTTCATATATGTCTCGTTCATAGACCTTCTTGTTATACTGCCGGCACATCCAGTCAGCATAGACTCTATGCCATTGTTCAACATCTAACCTGGCCTCATCTAGGCTTTCTAGCTGGGAGAGACGTGCTTCTCTGTAAGCGTCTTCATCCAGAATCCCTTGTAATGAGACACGGAGACTAGGTATTTCAACCTCAAGCGGGAGAACTGCCTCGCCCGAATACCAACGAAAAAGGAGTTGCTCTTGTTGGTGTTCTTATTGAGGTTCGGTGGGCCCACAAGGCCGGATATAACTTCAAATGCCAATCTCACTTGTTTTCTTTCACAGTTTTAAGAAGAATGGCTTTTAATGTTTTGTTTGTCACTTCAGCCTGTCCGTTGGCTTGAGGGTAATACAGGGAGGCTGTATGATGGCTTATTTTAAATTTATTGCACAATTCATGAACTTTGTCATTCTTAAAAGAAGTCCCATTATCTGAGATAATGATTTGCGGGACATCGTACTGTAAAATGATTTGGTTCAAAATGAACTTGGCGATTACAGAACCCGGTACAGTAGTAAGAGGCATAGCCTCTACCCATTTGGTAAAATACTCGGTGGCCGTGATTATAAAGTTATGGCCATCTGTAGATGAGGGAGAGAATTTCCCTATCAAATCTAGGCCCCACGTAGAAAAGGGCCATGGAGTAGCGATTGGTTGTAGAGCTTGTGCTGGCATGTGAATCTCGTGGGAGAATTCTTGGCACTTACGACACCTTCGTACAAACTCTACTGCGTCGTGTTCTAGAGTGGGCCAGAAATAGCCCATCCGGTGTATTTTGCGAGTAGTGGCATGACCACCAAAGTGGCCTCCACATATTCCACTTTGTGAGATTCATGGAGAATCTTCTTGGATTCTTCTGTGTCGACACATCTTAGAAGCATTCCATCAAATGCTTTACGATAGAGCACCTGCTCTATAATGACGTATTTAGCTACGATAATGCGTAACCACCTTCTTCGTTGTGGTGTAGCACCTTCTGGATACGTATGGTCCATGATATAATTAATAATATCAGTATACCAAGGACACTCAGAGATAGGAGGTCTGGTTTTGATGTAGTATATGCATTCATCGGGAAAGTCCAGATCTACTAGATCGCCCCCATCTAGTGGGTTATCAGCTAACCAATCCATGATGATTTGTCCTTTAATGGACTTCTGATTTACAAATGTTAATTCAAATTCCCCCATTAAGGTTATAAAGCATCCAGCCTTTTTAGACAAGGACCCTTGTGTGAGGAAAGTTCGTAAATGGTCTGTTTTTACAATGACCCTTGTTTCTTGATTTAGCATGTAATGCCTTAAGCGTTTGGTTGCGAAGATTATGGCAAGGCATTCTCGTTACTTGCGTATAACGTGTTTCATAGTCGAGCAACGTTTGGCTAATAAAATAGATCACACGTTCTCATTTGTCATCATCTTCTTGGGCTAGCATGTAGGCTAGCGAGACATTGGTAGCTCGTGAGTATAAGATTAAAGGGTGGTCTGGCTTAGGTGGCATTAGCGTGGGTGGTGACAACAGGAAACACTTAACTGCGTTGAAAGCTTTTGCAGTCTTTGGTCCAATCAATACTATAATCTTTCTTGAGTAGATTGTTGATTGGATGAATGGAAAAACTTAAGTCCGGGATGAATCTCTGGATTGCACTGAGTTTTCCAAGAAATGACCTGATTCCAGATTCATCCGAAGGTGGGATCATTTCGAGAACAGCCCAGATTTTGGTTGGGTCTACATCGATCCCTCGTGACGATATAATGTAACCTAGGAGCTTCCCTCCTGTCACACCAAAGACGCATTTTTCTAGATTTAGCGTGACTCCTATATTCTATTAGATGTGAAAGAATGACGCGGAGTACTTCGGGTGATCACAACGTCTCCTGGCTTTGGCCAACAAGTCATCTACGTAGGTTTCTACAATTTTATGAATAAGATCATGAAATATATACGTCATAGCCCGCTGGTATGTAGCGCCAGCGTTCTTGAGACCGAATGGCATAACAACGTAGCAATAGGTTCCCCAAGGAGTTATAAACGTGGTTTTAGCTTGGTCTTGTTTGGATATTCTGATCTGATTGTATCCTGAGAATCCATCCATGAGAGACAAAAGCTCAAATCCATCTGTTGCGTCAACAATGACGTCTATGGATGGTAACGGGAAGTCATCCTTAGGACACGCTTTGTTAATGTCTCGGAAGTCTATGCAGATGCGTATCTTCCCATTCTTTTTGAGAAGGAATGATATTAGATACCCATTGAGAGTAATCGACTGGTTTGATGAATCCTACTTGGAGGAGTTTCATTACTTCTTCTTTCACCATGAGAGCTACCTTGGGTTTCATTGGTCTCGATTTTTGTTTAATCGGCTTTGCGTCTGATTTAGTGATGAGGTTATGTACCATGATGTGTGGTGCAACCCCTGTCATTTCTTTATAATTAAATGCAAAATCCTTCTGATGTTCCTTGAGGATTCGAGTGTGTATTTCTACTTCTGATGGAGTTAACGAGGATCCTAATTTCAATATCCTTGGTTCATCCTCCGTTCCGATGTTAATATCAATTGTTTCTTCGATTAAAGAAGCGTTACCTTCTTCAAACTCAGGTGGGGCCGGAGGTAATTCCAGATCGTCTCCGTTCTCTACCGTGTATATGTTGAGCTCCTTTTGTGGGGGAAGCTCTATCATGGGATTTCCAAAGTAAGAAGATGAATGTGGGATTAAGGACAAATCTATCACGTGATGGGTGAGATGTAATGCTTGCATAGGTGTTTAAGTAATCCAGAGTGGCTCTATCACTATCAATGTGATCTAGGATAGTAGATTTGTTCTCATCTCTGTTTGTTAAAAGAGGGTTTGACATTTTTTCACCAATGGTTCAGTACGAAGGGATACTATGAAACGAGCATCTTCCAACTCACTGTTTGGGGTGAAGCGTGATGCCGAGGTTGCTATAGAATCGGCGAGAAGATTTTGTTCTCGCGGGATTGCTTCAATTGATATGAAGTCAAACTCTTTGCTCAAATCCAATACAGACTGTTTTGTAGAGCTGTAAGTGCTCAGCTCTGGTTTCATATACCTCAGAGACTTGGTTTGCTACCAATTGTGAGTCTCCTAATACTCTAATGTTATTAACACCGATCCTCTTAGCTAAGATGAGACCAAGGAGGAGGGCTTCGTACTCAGCGTCATTGTTTGTACATTTGAAATTTAGTTTAAAGGTGAATGGTAGGATTTTTCCCTCGGGAGAAGTAAAGATTACACCTGCCCTAGCTCCATATGACATCTAGCTCCATCGAAATGGAGAGTCCAGTATTTAGCTGGGAATATAGACGTTGGGATATTTGTTGTGTTAACATCTTCTACTTCTACCATGCAGAGATCCTCTGCTGGAAGAGAACCAACACCTAGGGTATATCCCATGCCTACAGAATCAAATGGTAGGAACATCGGTAGATCTTGTTCTAATAACTCGACAATCTTTGCAGTAGTTCCTAACGATGATATTGTTTCTATGATGTTAGCCTCATCTTTGAGGGTTGGGATAGTCTTGATTAGGCTCATAGTCTCAAGATCTGTTGTAGGTACCAACTTCTCCTCTGGTTTTGCGTCGGTGGGTTTATTAAGTTGGTTTGTTGGGAGTTCAAACTCTGAGTGAATGCACTGGTCTTTTCTTTAAGTCAGCTAGGTGTATATCGAATGGCTTTGGATCCCCCTTGGCTACGAACACTTTTCCTAAATGCAAGAATCTTACTTCTTGAAATAATGTAGAGGGGATTGCCTTCATACGGTGTATCCATGGTCGGCCAAGGATCATATTATAGTTGGTTTCCCGATCTATAATGTAAAACTCAGTCAGGATTGTTTTGGGTCCTAAGGTGACCGGTAGTATTATAGTTCCAATCGATGTGGCTTTAAGGCTATCATAGCCTCTTAATGTATTTCAAGTCGAGGAACAATTTGTTTCTCCATACCCTAGCTTTTGAAGGAAAGAGAAGGGGACTATGTTAACTGCTGCCCCATCATCAACCATTGCACATTTAACGTAATTGTTATAAACCCAGACTTGCAAATATAAGGTTGGATCACCTCTGCGTGCAATCTCAGCATCTGTTGGCATTTTGTTTATTTCAAATATAAACTCGATATCCCTATCCGACTGTCCCGGAGGGTGAATATCAAAGTCTATATGGTTTACCTATGTTTCGGGAGGTGGAGTGATGTTAATTAAATGACCTAAACCTAATGCCTCCAAAAGAGCAGCCCTGTGGGTAGGAGAATTCTTCAGTAAGTCTAAAAAAGAAATGTGCGAGAAGGTTTTTGTTAGATCATTAATTAAATCATAGGCACCTACGGGTTTTACTAACATTTGTTGGATGTTATCTGTCTCTGGTAGGTAACTTGGACTTGGCTGAGAGGAATACTCTCGTGTCCTTGTTACAGCTTCCACGGGTAGTTCGGCATCTAATTCCACTAAACCGACTATCTTGGGTCACGGTTGACTTCCTAATTGTGGTGCAACTAATGGATTTAGTGAAGTCGAGGCTTCATGATCATTGTTTCTTGTTATTATGCCCTTATTTGTCCCATTTGGATTTAACTTGTTGTTATTGTGATTTGGGAGCGGATCATTAAAGATTTTGAGGGGTGCATTTTGAGGGGAAACTACCCCCGTGAAAGTATTTGGTGCTGGTGACACAGGATCGGCCAAGAACATATCTATGAAAAGTTGTCTTTGTTCCTCTGGAAAACGTTGCATGAATTTATTGTAGTCACGACACGTTCTAGTGTCATGGCCTCGATTTTGTGAAAACCACAATACGAGTTAGGATTGTAATTCCTAGTTTGTTGGTTTGGTGCATATTGTGGCCCAAAACTCTGATCAAACCGTTGCCTATTAGGATTAAAGTTTTGTGTTTGTTGTTTTTGGTTTTGGTTTTGGTTTTGATATCCAGTTGAGTTTTGGCTTGACCCTTTGTAAGGTTTTTCCATTGTTGTTGTTGTTGTTGTTGTGGATGATTAAAATCCACTGCATTGATTGTTGGGGTAAAGTTGTTGTTTCGTTGGTTGTTCATTAGTGGTGGAGTATTCACAACATTTACCCTTTTGGCCTGATCAGTTACTCCATCTGTTGTCACTCCATGATTTTTATTAAGGACTTTAGGTCCTTGATTGACATTTGTGGTAGTGGGGTAAGTCGTAACATTCTGGTTGGAGGTGATTAACCTCCCGTTTGTTCCATATGTCTTGCGACCACTATCTATTGCCGCTTGATCTATTCGGAGAGCGCTCTCAAGTACTTCATCGTAAGTCCTTAGTGGGAACTTTTGGACTTCTTCCTTCACCTCTCTGCTGAGGGAATGAAGGAATAAATCACATAGTTCCATCTGATCCATATTTGGAGCACTTTAGAAGAATAGAGGACTGTATGCCATCTTTGAATGAAATGAGCAATAGATTCATTGTGTTCTTGCTTAATGTGCAAGAATTCCCTGATTCCTGTTCTCAACAGTTTGTTCATATCAAATGCCTTGATGAACTCAGAAACGAGTTGTTTAAATGAATGGATGGAAGCCTCAGGTATTCTATAATACCAATCGAGGGCGATGCCTTCCAAGGTTTTGGGGAATATTTTGGCAACAACCCCATCCCAAGGGAGCAGTTCTCGAATGGCTATGGCGTAAGCCTTGATATGTGCATTCGGATCTCCCTCACCTTTGTATTTGGGAAAATCGGGAAGAGGTCTTGGAAGCATAACGCTTCGTATGGTGAAGTCTAAGGGTTCTTTCAAATATTCTGAATAAGTCCCTATCGCGTAGGTTTCGACCATTGATGGTGCCTGCTGAGGGGGTGGCGGTGGAATGGGTTGTTGATATGGCGTAGCGTATGCACTGGTAGGGGCATAAGGAAACCCCTGTGGTTGAGTAAACATGCTGGGAGAGGAGAACATATCCCCTTGTGGTGATTTGGAGTACATGTTTAAGTATGAAGGGGGATTGTCTAGGAATGGATTATTTTGTACTAGACGGGAGGTATCGGAACGGTGTTAGAAATGGCGGTTCTAGTTGGCGTTTGTTGTGAATACTGAGGAGTCATGCCTAACGTGCCTATTCCTGTGAGGAGGTCTACTTGGCTAGGATGGTGTGGAGGATTAGAATTTCCTGCCTGCATGAATTGAGAATGGTGATTTTCCTGAGCAATTTCTAACCCCCTAACTTTTTCTACTAAAGTCGAAATGACTTCATTTGGTAAAGTCACGGTATTTTGCCTTAGTGGCATTTGTTGTATATCCTGGTGTTGTATAGGCATGTGATACCTGCTATGAACTGATCATTTCCCTGCCAAGTTTCCCAGGGGCATTTCCTATATGTAGTGGTATGGAGGTATTTTCTTGAAAAGAGACCTCGGGTTGTGCTTGTAAACTTCCTATGGGTGGGTACATACCCCGAGAGCGTTGTTCATTTCTGGCATGACGCACTGAATGTTCATCATCTAAAACCAGGTATGGATCTGATTGTCTACTAATTTGTGGTCTAAGCAGCACCTGAGGAGATGAACTAGATTCTCCTGTGAACGTCATATTGTTCGAGCCTGAAGGCTCTGTGTGTTGCGTTTGAGCGAGCTGATCCAACTCCTCTGTTTGGAAAGATGAGCTATATCTAGTTCTTGGAGGTGGATTTTGTGTTGATAATTGGTTATTTGAATAGTTGTCACCCCATACTGAGAGCGAGGGTGATGATTGTCTATTCAGTTGAGCGTAGTATGCCTCAAGACCTAGGAGAGGTCTACCATATGCATCGAATCCCGACATATTCGGGGGTATATGAATACCCACAGAATAATGGGAAGGAGTGAAGGTGGAAGGAAGAAGTGAAAATAAAAGAGGAAGAATTGTTTTTGTTTCACATCGGGTTCACCAATTTTGTACGATGGAAAAGTGACAAGCGAGCGTGGGAATCTACAAGTAACTCTTCCTCGCACCCGACCTCTCGAGGTCGTGCTGAGACAGCCGGTGGGGATGGATTATGCGTAGGGTATGGATAAACTAGTTAGGCAATCTTATATCTTTGACACGCACTAATGGAATCTACGAATCTAAGGCAAAGAAGGCCCTCCTAACCTGAACTGGCGTGATAGATCGGTTGGCAAGGATGACTGCTCGAAGGCTCCAATCAATATCGAGCTCTGGCGTGATCCGATCTATAGGTTGTGGGATACGTGGAAAATGACCTGGGATGGTTTCGTGTATGTCTCCAGACAGGGTCATATGATGGATGATGGATATATAGCGGATTCTATGGTCGATTCTCTGGTCTAGTCTAGAAATCTTTAGCTTTGTTAGCTACTATGTCTAACAAGGATAACTGTGTGATGATGATAGGTGGAAGTGGAGTGGATCTAAATATTAATGTGCGTAAGCCAGCATCAATGTTAGATTGACCTGTAGGCTCGTTGGGTTGTGGGATTTGTGGGTCACAACCATAGATTCGTGGTTGTTGTGGACCTGCTATGGTCATGTGCGGAATCAGTCCCTAATCCCTAGTATCCAATAGTCATATGCCTTTTCGGCCTCTACGTTCAGAATTAACAGTTGTGTGATCTTTTCTGAGTATCTTATAGGCGTTCTTGCAATCTGAATCCTTAAGCTAGTATCATGTATGCGTGAGAGTGTCTCTGCGTCATGCAGGCTGGGGACGAAGGGTCCACAACCAAACATTTTCTCTCTTTCAAGTCCTTCTACAGTCATGCGGATATTTATCTAGAGTAATCTGTAGTTTGGCTGATTTGACCAAAACATGTGCGCTTGGTCATCTTCTATATTTAACCCGCTTAACTGTGAGTTGATTTGTTGTAAGTCTGTTGTTGTTCGGAAGACTTGGATTCTAAGGTTCTGATCTATATCAGTTATTGCCATAATAAGATTGGGTTGAGGCACGATTGGCTCGAATACGTATTCTCTGGGCTCTCTAGGTCCCGTGATTGTCATACAAAAGGAAATGATACAAATCTAACTAATGACAAAATAATTTAAACGTGTAAGATATGTCCATGTATATTCCTAAATCTGATAGTTATTGATAAACTACTAAACAAAATTTAAAGAAAAATTATCTAATATATCTAAAATTGACAACTAAACTAATAACGCAATTAAAACAAACAAAGCAACCGAGTATAGCTACTTGTCTGTGTAGTTTTAGATCTATTCTAAATAATTTGATAACTGATCTACTCTATTTGAAAGACTCTCGATCCTACCTCAGAAGTGAGGAGTGAATCATAGTTTCTCAGAAACTATCAATCCCCACAGCTTCCCTGGCAATATCGAAAGTAAAATTTAACTAAAATGAAATGATTAGCTACTCTATTTGATATGCTTTTAACTAGAACTTTGAAAGCTAGAACCTGGATTCTGCAGAATAGTGGTGAATCCGATGGTGTGTGACCTTGTCCCCTCAGTGTGATCTCCTCGTTCTTTCGTGCTCACGTGGATCCAGAAAAGCATGTAATGCTAGCATCAACAAGAGTAGATATTGGAACAAAGGCAGCTTAGGATGCAGACTGAATACAATGCGAGTAGGAGAGGGATAGCACAAGAGTACAGAGCTTGGCTTATGCAATTCCTAGCGGGATTTATTGTGAGTCATGCAACATAAAATGTCCAGCACCTGAAACTATCCTGTTTGATGAACAAAACCTACTAACTTTAATGGCTTCCTATTGAGATGAAACTATCCTACTCCAATTGATTTGGATGAAATGACAACAACACTTTGCACAAGGAGAATATGTGGCTTTCTGATAGCTAAACAATGCTAACTATGCATCTAAGAAATGAAACTATGAATCCTAAACAAAACTGAAAGGCTAAGCTATTGAAATGAGAAATTCAGAGGAAAATTTGAGGGGCCATTTGCTTGAGCACAAGCCAACTATTTATAGCATTTCCAATTACCCAAAGGTAAAAACCAAATTGATCTCTTAAACCATAAACAATGCCAAAACACTATTCCAGGGAACCAGAATCATTAATGCAAGCCAAAGGTGGTGAAAAAAAAGCTGGTAAATGTTGAAATTTACGTGAGTCGCATTAAAAAGAGCATTCTAGAAAACACGTGAAGGACCGCCGCCTAAGTAGGGCAGCGGTTAGGTGGCAGACCGCCGCCCTACAGGCGGCGGTTTCAAATGCATGAAGACCGAAAAGCAAAGGAAAAGAGGGGAAGGAAAAAGTAAAGCACACGAGGGGCTAAAGCGGGGCACTGATATATCTCCTTCTGATGCACAGGGTCTGGGTACTTTCCATGAATGACCTCTTCCCTTGAAACTAGGCTCTTTTGTCTTGGTATCTCCCTTGCGCACGCGCTTCGCTTACGCCCTTGTTACCAAGATAGGCTCCAAACCTTCATCCCATGTTACCCAAGGCATCCATTGTATGTCTGCCTTCTTGATGCTGACCATCGCAGTGCCTTTGTCCTTTCGGTGCTATTGATTCATATGCTCATATAACTCCGGGCACTCCTCATACTTATGCTTCTTTCCACACCATGAGCACTGCAACAAGTCCAGGCACTCACGTTTGTAATTTTCTGTAGATCCACAATTGAAACATGTTCCTCGTGGGAACTCACTCCTTCCTCTGCAGTTACCTCATCCACTAATCCTCCTTGAAAGCCTCTTCCACGTGCACCTCCATCTGCGCGCTCCTCATAACGGCGATCATCATTTTTAGAACCACTGGCAATGCTAGTTTGGCACACCCCATGATCAATGGCCTCATGTATCTGATCAATGAGCCTATAGTCTTTAGTATCATGGGTCGTGGAGGTGCAAATCTTGCAATAACCAGGATACATCTACTTTGGCATCATGGTCCCCATGTGTGATTTTCACAATCTAACGTCATAGCATGTTTTGTCCTCTAGGGGCAATTATCCTTAACGTGCCCCTCTATCTCACAATCTGTGCACCACAAACCACTACGAGTCTCATGGACCGAGTTTGCAGATAGCTTTTCCAATTGCTTAGCCATAGCAGCAATCTGAGCCTCCAAGAACGGGCTAACTCCAATATCAATACTACCAACAATGACTTGGATGCAAGGCGGCCTCGATGCTTCGTGTGGATCTCAGAAATGTTTTATGAGACAAGGCCCTCCTAAAAGGGATGATCAATCCTCTAACAAACCATTGTGCATGCTTTGAGAAGGATGTATATCACATCATAATTTAGATAAGAGAGTCTTAAAGCGTGCATCATACTCCCGCACACTCTCTGTCATTCCTTGTTGTATCTTCTTCAAAGTGCTAATGCTTTTTTGCTCAAACTTAGGAATGTGGAACTCTACCAAGAATACACTCTTTAAGGTAGTGTAATCCACCACTGTTTGATGAGGATCATACTTTCTATACCAGCTATGTGCGCGCCCTTGCAACGTGGTTGCAAATTGACTAGCCTTTCGTTATGGGGTTGTGATACCTTTCACGCGCCATAACAATTCACACTTGTGAACATGTTCCATAGCATCCTCAATGCCCCTGTAATCTGGTAAATGCAGAGACATTTCAAAGAAAACTTGAGGTGGTGGCTGGGGTCCTTGTCCTGAACCAGAGCCTTGGTTCCCTCGGTGTTTCCTCCACCGCCTGATCCACCAGGTCCACCGGGTCCTATACCTCCAGAGCCACCAGATCCACCAAAACCACTGGGTCCAATAGGGCCTGTAGGAGCTGCTGCCGCGCCCCCACTATCCCACTAAAGCGTAAGTCGATGGTCTGGGATGGCACCCCACTACCGCTACTTTGTCCCGCGCCACTCCCTGATGCAAGACCAAAAGCTTGTACACTTGCTCCTTGTCCAAAAACTCCTCCAAATATTGGAATATGTGCAGCCATAGAAGAAGGAATTGAAAAATTATACCTCCTAGGTGTGGATCTATCTCTTCCACTGGTTTCAATTGGATCAATACTTCTTCCTGGATCGGAAAACCAAGCGCCAGGGCTCGGTCATTGGGTGGGTTCAGATATGCGCCAATGACTCTCCTTTCTTCATGCGACGAACTCTCACCAAAAGCCGAAGGGGTCTCCCTCACGCGCTTGCCAAGATGGGGTAGCATAGACTGCTCAGGTTCCACATCCTCCGCATGAACCTCAACTCCTTCCCGCAACGTCTATCTCCATAGATCCATCACACTAGCAGCTTCGCGTCATCTAGTAATCTCCCTTTCACGCGCTTTGCCATACTTGAGCCGTATTTCTTCCCTCTCCTTTTTTATCATATCATCTACCATCTTCCTCCACCTAAGCTTCCTTACCCAACGCTCAGAATGGTTTAGCCGGCCATGGGGAGCACTTCTAAACTCATGGTAACCATCAATATCTTCATAGCTAGAGGAATAACACGTAGAAACGATCCTCTAGGTTCTCGTAGAAACTTAAACTCAACAATTTCTGGGCAAGAATACATGGAAATGGTGTATTCCAAAGTGTAGCTAACTAGTACTCCTCCCCACCAGTGATCTACAACACGGGTCCATGTCAGATCTACATCCTGCAACCTTTGGTAGTCTTCTTTGGTCCATATCCGTGATCCATAATGCCAACTTGATCTAGATGCATAGGCTAAAAGCCACCCAAATAACTCTACTGGGAAGCAACAGAAAAAAAGTCTCATACAAATCATGGTAGAGATTCTCCTCTACCCATCTACGTGTATCAAAATCTGGTCTAATGCTGAATCTCTGGGCAAATTCATCCTCTGTGCTCTTAAACCACGATTCAACATTTTCCAATGTTAACTAATCTGTCATTACTCTTTACACAGATCATGATGCATGTTATATCCCACTACAACTTTGAAAAGAGGTCCCGCAACGGAACCAAGATGTAGTCAATTTTACTCCCACTATAAAAGGAAGGAATCCCATGTGCGCTGGCCTATCACCCAACAAGTTGAGCACTCACCCGAGGCACACGCGGTGCCGAGTCTCTCTTTTATGTGAGTTTTAGTGGGAAGCATTCATCTATAATTAGTATAAGAGTATTCAGGAAAGAAGTTTAGACATACAAGAATCATAGGGCTCAAAACGGCCTCCAAATCCTTGTAGTTTCTTCGACTCAAGTGTTTTAATATACTCCATAACATATATTGTAATAGAAGGAAAGATACAATCATTCATTCATAGCATGAAAGGAAAGAGAACTTCTATGAACAAAATATACATAAAACCCACTGATATTCATATCTAATTGCAATAGGTAACCTCATTATATTCATCATTTCATTACAAAGAGCCATAGAGGCAGACCGCAGTCATGCACATCACTAGGCTTGTATAACTAAGCCAAAAAGAAAAAGAAATTACAATGCTAAGCTTAGTACATTCCTTTCTGCACCAAATTTCCACTCGTAGTAATCCTACAGAGCTTCACCCATGTTATCTCTCTCTGTGTGTATCCCTCATATCTTCTCCTCTCATGTCTATATTCCCATGTGTATGTTATCCCGGTCTCCTTATCTCTGTCTCTCTTTTCCTGCTACAGGAACTTGTATTTATCACCTTCCCGCGCTGCCAACTCACCTTGTCGTGCCCTTAGATCCGTCGTCAAGTGTCGAATGTGGTCCTTCAGTGAGCATGTTTCCTCAAGCCTGAGCTCTCCACTCCATCTCATGATGGTCTTCTAGAAGAATCCTTCACTGCATACTCTTTCTGGGCTACTGTTGTTAGGGTGACATCTTATCTGCTTGTATGCGCGCAATCGATCACGCTTTTCACATGTTCTGCCTTTGTTGCTTAAATTGACTAAGTCTCGAATCTCCTTTTACGCATCGTGTGCGCTATTTACTTCCTTAAGCCTTTTCTCTTGCGCGCTTTTGCCTTGCGTGCCTTTTATAACTGGGGTCCCGCGCACCCACGCGCCTTCATACTTAGTCAATATTTTAGGGGCCCAACAAAGAAGCCTAATGTGGATTCCTAGTCAATAGTTGTCCTTCAAAGAAGCCTAATTTAGATTCTTAAAGTCAACACAGATCCGAATCTCACCGTTTTTCTTCTTGACAGGTACAATATTAGCAATCCATGTTGAATGATGAATGGGGAAGATGATCTTGGCTTTCAACAACTTCTGTATCTCTTAGAAAATGGTGTCGGCAATCTTTGGATTATACTACCTTTGCTTCTACTTGAAAGGTTTAATCCCAAGTTTGAGGGGAATGAAGTGTTACATTTCTTTTGGCTAGAAAGATTTCAGATCATCATAAGAATAAGCAAGGACATCGACGTACCTCTTCAAAAGATTTACCACCTTCTTCTTCTCCTCTAGAGTGCAGCACTTTCCAACGTTCACCATTTTGGGTTTGGTAGGGCTCCCAATGTTAATATTTTCATATTCAGCAGACTGTTGAGTTCCTTTGGAAGCCTTGGACTTGACATATCTGTCATGTTTATCAAACAATTCCTCCAGACTTACCAGCCCTTTAGGGATCTTGTTACCTTTTAGTTTGATACAGCCATCTTGATCCATCTCCTCCTTGACACCTTCCTCATTGGAAGAGACACTCTCTTGAGGCAGATTGTCACTTCCCTCAAAATACAATTGGTCAAAGTTATCCCTAAGCTCCAGGAAAGAGAGCAAATGTTGGTCGTCATTGAAAACTTTCCAGTTGTTTGCATTATCCGGTATGCTTGGTCTATGGATCATTTCAATGGTGAATTTGTCCTGAGAGAAATCGGGATGAGGTATCAGCAAAGACCCTAAAACAGCTAGGGAATCAACTCTAGTGTTCTTCTCCTTGGCACTTTGCTTCATGGAGAAGGCATAAAAGAATTCAATAGAATCCCAGACTAGATTCCTATAATGCTTCAACCTTCTATTCTTCACTTGGAAAAGGTCTCTGACTTGTTTGACAACTAGTTCTGCATCTCCACAAGCCAGGAGGTTCCTCACACCTCTTTCTTTTGTTGCATTCAGTCCAAGGATGAGAGCTTCATATTTTGTTGTGTTATTTGTATTTTCAAACTGCAACTTGAAGGAGAAAGGATGAATCTTTCCTTCGGAGATATTAATACCACACTAGCCCCAACACCAACTAAAGAGAAAATTCCATCAAATTCCAAATTCCAAACACTATTAGGATCATGGAGCACTTCTTTGGGACATTCTGCCTCATCCTGAGACATGATCATGTAGTTGTCATGCCCAATATCTTCATAAAGTATTTGTGCCTTGGGATCATCTATCTTTTACACAATATATTTAGTTTGCTTCTCGGGCAACAACTTCTTCATCTTTCCATTGAATGGTATAAGGGCATGTGACCAATCCATTTGAATTTCTCCTCCTACATCCTTACAAAAATTTCTACTCAACAACATGCCATACGAAGGAGGAATATCAACTACCAAAATAGTAGCTAAGACCTTTTTCTCTGGCAAAGCGTAAAAAAATCTACTTGTGCATCCTTAATTCTTCCGACCAAAGGCACCTCCCTACTCTCCATGGAATAGCAAGAACCAAAAGTGTGTGTGAGGGTAAGACCCAAAGCATGAGCCACTTTGGCAGGCATCACATTGTCCGATGCTCTTGAGTCTATGACACAATTGTTGAGTCTATGGCCAGCTATGAGGAGGGTCACATAGAATGGTTTGATTTTCTCATTAGGTGGTTCGCTGTCGCCAACTCGGCGGGGAGAGAAACCCCCCTATAGATATAGGCCAGTGAGTGAGCGACAGCGAACTAACCAGCTCTTGACCGATTGCGCCATATTCCCCATTCCGTCTCCGGAGACGAGACGAAATCTATATGGTATGGTATGGTATGGTGATTGCAGCCACAAGATTTGGTTGGGATGCAGAAGAGGGAGTGGGAAAAAGACCTTTAGAAGTGTTGGATGAAGTTTTGGAATGGGAATTGACAAAGTGGACCATTTTGGCAAAGGATTTTGGATGGGTTTGATAAAACTCAACCTCTGAAATCTAGATTTTTGTCTTCTTGAGGTGGTCAATGATATCAAAAGATCCAGAGGTGGATGGGGTATCATCACTAGGAATCCTAGGCTTATCAGGTTTTGGAGCTAGAGAATAAGAATTTTTAGAAGTAGGAGTAGAAGAAGAAGAATTAGCAGAACTCACCTTTTGCATGGATGCAGTGGGAATAGGAGATCCTCTTCTTGCAATCACTGGAATAGTCATGGGATACTCCTTAGATTTTTAGTGGGTTGCATCACTTTTTCTCTCTTGTTTGTATCTGCTCCCGAGTCATAACAACATATGACTCGTTGTTCATCTCTGCCACTACTTCATCATAATCATCTTCTTCATCAATGCCCTCAGTAGTGAGGAAATTAACTCGAGATTCATCAAGTTCTTCCAGTTCTTCCTCAACCTCTTCTCCAGGTTCTTCAAATTCTTCATTAACCTCTTCGTCATCAGGTTCTTCAACTTCACAAGTTGCATTAATAGGGACCTTGATGGGTGGTCCTTCGATTGCCAACCTTGTCTGAGAAGAAGGAAAATGGTTTTTAGGCTGAAAGTTCCTCCTTGGAACGTCTTGATAAGGAGCATGTTGAGCCAATTGTTTCTTGATGGCAATGAGGTCATTGGCAAAGCTTCTGTACTAACTGATTTGCATTAGCTCCAGGAGTAGAGGAAGAGGAAGAAGAAGTTTTAGATTTGGAAGAGTCTCTTCTCAATTTGCCAAACATGATCAGGTCATCTTCAACACTGATGGCTAATCTCTGATCAACATCCAAAGTTACAAGATTGGCTCTTCTCAATGCATAGCTTACTTTAGGCAATTGAGCGTTTAGGAAGAAACATTTTTGAATTTGATCCATAGGTCGGGTGTCTTGTGGGATCTTGTTAATCAACTTATTGAACTTGGCCACAAATTCTCTCATGGGCTCTTGTGGTTCTTTCTTGATTTGAGAAATCTAGGCTAGCAAAGCATGCACATCTTCTGCAGTTTGAAACGGTTCTCAAATCCAGTTCTCATGGTAGTCCAATTGGTGATGGTCCCAGCGGGGAGATGGTAAAACCAATCTGCCGCATTGTCCTGCAAAGTCTCCACAAAAATCCTCACAGAGACATCCTCATGTTCAACTCCAAGGACTCCACATGCAACTATGAAGGTTGTAATGTGTTCATCAGGATGTACCTTGCCATCACCTCTGAACTTGGGAAAGTTATTTCTGTTACCCCTGGGTAACTCATGCAAAGGTTGAGGGAGGGAAAGAGGCCCAACTCATTGGCCCCAAGGTAATGGAGTGTCATCCTTGGAAAAATTTCTTGAAGTGGAACTGAAACACCAACAAGAATTAAAGCACAAAGATTAGGGCTGAGTTGTTCTTGAGGGATACCACTCCCAAAAGCTCTATCTTCATAGGGGGTGTGCTTGTAGAATGAGCTCTTCTATTTCTCCTTGTTGAAGGAAGGGAAAGCCTTGTTGCTCCAGGAGTTGAAACTGAGAATCTTCAATTCCAAGAGCCCTTCTTCCGCGAGTAAATCTCGAGTCGCGAGATCGAAATGATCAAGAAATTGTTCTTTTAAAACTAGAATTCATTGAAACGAATCCCAGAGGAGTCGCCAAAAATTGTTGGTTATCAAATTAGGACTTTAATGAAAGCAACAATCAGGGGACATAAAGTCCCTCCTCTTTAATGGGTGAGGTGCCCTTATTGAAAGCAAGCAACAAAACTATTTACAAATGTACAATTTTCTATTTTAATGAGGAACTCTGATATCATGAAAGTGTTTTAATGCAAAGGTAGATCATCAATACAAAGGAACAAAAGAACTAAGTGAGGGAAAAGGTAGAACATAACAACATTCCCAGGAAATATAGATAGCAAAATAGTTCCTTATAAATGTTGTACAAGGATGATATATAGAACAAAATCATTCATATTAAATCACCAAATATTATTTCATAGACACAAAGTTCCAGAAATGACATCCATAAGAATACAAAGCTTCTTAATGCAATAGATTAATGATTCACAAACTTTAGACAGGCAAGAGAAAATAAATCGATGCAGATAGAAACAGGAAGGGAAATCTTCTATATTGATAGCTTTTAGTTCTTTTACACTTTCAAAATTATCAGAGTTCCAAATTTTGGAATGGTGTGGAGAGCCCAATATATAGCTTACAAAGTGGTTACATTTGGTAACCTGTTTTTTTAACCAAAAGATTAATTAAGGAAATACACAACATAAAGTCCTTAATTAAATTACAAGGAGATCCGAACTAAAAATAGAAGAAAGTCAAGAGCCAGAAGTAGAGACATCTGGTTGTGGCTGAGAAGGGCCCACTATTTTGAGGATCCGGTGCCTAAATCGCTATCTCCATGCCCCTTGGAATCGTTGTGTTGGAAGTAGCATGAGTCCACATGCCTAGGCATTTCTCCATATCTTTTCAAACTCAGTATGCTCCAGATATTCCTTATTAGCCTCGGCTATAGCTGAATGGAGAGAACAAACGTCCTTCATTTTCTCTTTAGTGATTGATTCTTCCTTGAACAAATCATCCTTGACAAAGGCTTTAAACTGAGCCTTGATTTCTTGGAGAGAGAAGAATACACCTGTGGTTTCATCCTAAAAATGGTAGTGGATATCCTTGAAGGCGGATAAAACACAAGTTTTAAAAGACTCCCCTTTTTGCCATACATTCCTCAATTCCCCCAGTGCTTCTTCTAGAACTTTTATTTTCCACTCGATGCTAAAGATCCATGTCCTTGACAAGTTATTCTTGACATCATCAAACACATTGTTGGCCAACAGGATCCTATCATCGGTTTGACCCATCAGACGGAGATCTGCGATACATCCACTCTAGACTTTCAATTCCTTGTCCATAGCCTTGATTGAGGAAATGAATTTCTGCTGCAGCTTGATCACCTTCTCATTAGTTTTGAAGGCTTCCTCAATGAAGTTTAAACTTACTACAGTCATATCATCCACCATGGCCTCAACAACCTTCCCATAAGTAGAATACTTGTGGATGTCTTTGATGGTTTGGACCTCATCTTGGCTGAGAACTATGGGAGGTGGGAGAGTGGCCAATGGGGCTGGATCCAAAACTTTATCCTTTGCCAACAATGATCTGATAAAGTTGGAAAGAACTTGGTTGTGTTCTTCCAACTACTCCATGGTTTGCTTGCCTTTCTCCACCCATTCAATAACCTTAGTGACGGTTTCCCGAAGGTTATGAACTTCACTCTCAGGTGTGGATTCTCCCATTGGAATTCTGAAAGCTCCAAGTCAGAGATCAAAATATCTTTCTCCTCTTTATCCACTTTGGGTTTTGCAACCTCCAGGAACTGCTGGCCTTGAGCATCAGTTACCAACCTCGAAGTAGTCTTTGCTTTCTTTGTTGGAGGAGGAGGAGTAGTACCAAGCAGAGCTGCTACAACATCAAAGTTAGGCCCTGTTAATCGGGAGGAAGATTTCCTTTTCTTGTTGTCGACTAGGGGTTGTACCCAAGCAAAGGAAGAAGAAGAAACAAAAGAATCAAGGGACCCGAGTGCAAGTGAACTCATGACACTCAGAGTATGAACCATTGTTGTCTCCAGTGGGGAAATGAATGCAACCACAGGAATTTCCTTTGTAGAGGAGTCTGTTAAACTTGGAGGTTTGGTCCTTGGTCCTTCCTTCTCTACTTCAGCAGGTTTTAAGGGTTTCTTCTGGGTCTTTCATCTCATCATCATCATTCTCACTTAGAACAATAATGTTCTCCACCCAATAGGCAATCCTAACTGCTCCAGAAGAGTCTCTTCCTCAATCGGTTCTTGCTTGACTTCTTTGACCTTCTTCTAATACACTTTAGTGGAAGAGGAAGGAGTAGACAACTCAAGTTCTTTCATCAAAGAAGGAGGAGTTTTCTCAAATGCCTCAGTGCTAGGCGTATGTACTTCCTTCCTAGGTGTGGAAGTCTCTCTTGAAGAGGATCTACTTTTGTTCATCCTGAGGTCACGTATTTTCCTATCAAACCAAATCTTAGTTTTGACGGTGACAGGGGCGATCACCTCATTCAAGTCATCTCTTTCCTTCACATACCAATCCGGGTTTCCAGGAGTGTGCTTGATTGATCTTTCGTACTCAAAGGATTGCAAATATTCATCATCGTCCTTAAGCCCTTCAAGCACCTGGTAGAGGTTGAAGTCTATGATCTGTTGTAGAGAAAATCTGCCAAAATGCCTCCTCCTGGCTTCAAAATCATTAGCACAATCAGCCCAGTAATCCTCAGTGTCAGGATGGTGATGATAAGTTATTCTGAGATTTTGATCAATGTATTTCTTTAGATCAAAGCAAGTCCTGGGCTTGAAGAAATGAACTGTAAGAGGAGCAATAGCCCTTTCTATATTTTGGGCATCTAGAGTTGTCCTACATGTATAATTCCCCAAGGTGATAGGGAAATGAAGACCAATAATCTTCTTATCTCGGTAGGTTCTATGAAGTTTATCCAACTGCTTGCACACCTCAACCAAAGCCATTTTGTCGTTGCAGAACATGGGAAGCTTGAGAGGTGTACTTTCAAAACAAGCCAGCTTGATGTATGAGAACTTTTAGAACTGAGTGAAGAAAGCCCCATACTTGGTTATCAAAGCCTTAGCCTCATCAGAGAACCTTCTAGTAGTGTCACCCTCCAAGAGTCTCACAATGTACATGGTGAAGGCATCATTTACCCTTCTGAAATTATGATTACTGACCTTGAGGGTAAACTGAGGGCAATATGCGTAGATGGGCTCATCCTTCTTGCCTTCAATGAAAGTGAAGCCAAGCCACTCACGAGATGTTGCCAAGGTGTACATGAGATAGGAAGTCATGTAGAACTTTTTGGTTTGTTGAACATTTGACAATTGTTCAGTCAGGTTTCCACAGATAATCTCGGCCCAATTTAGGTTTTGCTTACCCTCGTAGATGATATTTATGAAAGGGCACATCCAAAAATGGAAGTCGTTAGTAGAGGGCATTCCCATAATCCAGGTGAGCAAGGTGATGAAATCTGATAGTTCTTCATTGAAGTCAACCCTGAACAATGCCTTAGAGAGTCGACGCTCCCTTCTTAGGGCACTTCAGCCATGATTTCGCTACTCGAGCCTTATATTTCTCGTTGTCTTGATCAAACAGAGTCTGAGCTTGAGCGAGAGTGAGAACAATGGAGTCTTTTGTTTGGGATGCGCAGGGCAGTGGCGATGGCGACAACGTCCAATTTTGCAATCAACTCGCCATGCACATTGACAACCTCCTTGGTGTCCAGATTGAAATTAGCCCTGCAGCGAGCATAGTGTCGGCACATTGCACAGAGAGAGGAAAACCAACGGCGTATGCGATTCCACTATCATTTATCATTTGAGCCATGGGAGCAGGGTTGTCGCATGCTAATCTACCCCAGAAATCATCAAAATCCAAATGTCGAACTTCACTATCTCCAATATCGGGCACAAAAGTCTCCAAAGGGGACAGATGCTCATGCCCTTGAAATTTGATCTTCATTTTGATAGTGAACAAAGGAATGGCCTTCAAAGAACAAATTCACGACAAAAATTGCAAGGAGATACAGGAAGGTGGACAAACGACTCAATTTTGTAAAAATGCGGGCAAGAGATAATGAGCAAGCAATGTGACAAGTGCATAGACGGTTGCCCCTTTAAATAGCCATTCAGAGAGAGAAGATCATAAATGCGTATTAAATATACCTTGCGCCGACTCAAAAAGGTGAAATGCGGGAAAAGCGGAAAAAATTGGCCCGAGCGGTCCATGGGACATTGGGACATGAGGGATGCGAAGAGCCGATTCGGCCGATGCGGGTGATGCGGGCCAAGAGAGCATAGGCGGTCCGAGGGACACGAAACGCGAAGGACGTGAAGAGATGATTCGGGCGATGTGGGGAATCGGTGAACAGGAGGCTTGGGCGGACTTGGGACAAATGGGTTGAAAAAGTCCGAAAAAACCGACGAACAAGGACTTGCGGGAAATTGGCTGATCGGGAAATTAGAAGGCCTGTCGGTACTTGGGACATGAGGGACAAAAATGTCCGATAGACCCAAGTCACTAAAATGACCCTAAAAACAGAATTTCCACCATCTCTTCAAATTTCTTACTTCACTAAAACACTACTGAAGGGTGCTAACTCAAAATTTTCAAATTTTTTGACTTTCAAAAGAGGGAATTTTGAGGGGAACAACAATTGGCTCTTTCTGGGGATGACTTGACTAGATCACAGGAACGAGGCAAGACAAGAATTCAAGAAAAACTCTAAGGAAGAAGCCCAGTGCCTTATCCATTGGGCAAACAGAGTCAAAGGCAAAACAATATAGAAGGCAACACACAGAAAAATAACAAAACAAGATTTTTGAAATATGAGAATAATAGGAAGATTGAAACAAGATTTCATATTTTGTCACACACCCGAGAAATGTAACTCCTTATTTAGGCATGCATGACATGGTGTGGAGTGAGCTCTATGTGTTTTCATTAGGTGAGCTTCGAGAGGCTTCTTTTTGAAAATTTAGTTTGTACTTCATAAAGGCCTAGTTTCCATATAGCTATAATTTTAAAAGAGTTAAGATTTCTTGCACAAATGTTCTTTCTCTACATCGACTAGCTATGACACCTTTTCTCACACCCGCATGGGTACACACACAAACTATATGTGACTATAGTGGTGGATTAGGAAAAATGCTCTCATTATGGCTTAGTTCGGGGCTCGAGCTAGTAGTTGATTCATCTATGCCATCAACGTTTATCTTGTTCAAGGAACAATTCATGTCCATTCTTAATGCACCACAAGCCAAAGTTTTGTGGCGGAGATAGTGTGTTTGATATACCATCGGAGCCTATCGAAAAGAGAATACTTTCTACCCTACGGCCATCGGTAGACTATGGTTCGAAAATGCCTTGGGCGAATTCCATGAACTAATGGGTGGTGGCAAGTTTACTAGTAGGGACGAGACTGTTCATAACAAATAGCAAACTATCATTGGAAACCATTATAGTCATTGATTTCCTAAGTAATTGCTTTAATCATTTGTGCTTTTGACAAGTGGGTGTCTCTTTGCCTTTAAGTTCTATGAAAGACCATGTCTAGGCAGCAAAAGAGGATATCAACATAGAAATGATGAATCTCTTAACAAGTGGGTGTTTCTTTTCCATGAATTATTAATTTTTATATATTATAATTAGATGTTAGATATCATCTCAGAATTGATGAATCTATGCAATCTATTTATATTATTATATATTCTTTCTCAATTTGGTTCATGCCTTTAAATTTGGTTTGAGTGAGAATAGCATTACTCTCCCTCTGTTTTATTTTTCCTCTTTCCAATGTTTAAAAATGTTGATTTGGCATATTTTCATAAGGTCTCAGATCAAATATGTGAGCTCATAAATGATGAATCTCTTCCGTTCTTTTGAATATCTTTTCTTTTATCTTTTAAACAGTAAGTTATGTCTTTTAACTATAATTATAAAGTCATGTCCCTTTGCTGAAGTATATCGTCATTCAATTACATGATTTAAGAAGGAGTACAAAATTTGTAGCGACAGTTTACATTAGAAACTCCTGTAAGTAGATGATCTATTTAGCCATACATTAAAATTTGCATGATAAATAATAGACGTTCGGAAACCCTCTTAAATTTGTCCCCTTGAGGATGATGAAGATCCGCCAGCGGATTTTTTAAATCGTGAATATCATCACAAATACCATGGATTGTATAGATCACTAGCCGTCATGGACCGCAATGAGATTTCTGTAAGGCCTTCTCTGCCGTTAATTGGTAATATTTTCTCATAGTTTCAAGGTGAAGCACCAAATTCCAACAACAATGGGAAAGATTCCTACTATTCTGATTGTTTGATACAACGCATGGCACTACAAAAAGAGTAAGAAGCGTGGGCAGTTTTGGTCGTCGAAATAACCAACGTCATTGAAGCAATAATGACAAGGGCCCAGAGAATGAGGTGTCCCTGGAGATATGCATGGAAGGAAGAATGAGATAAACTATGCTTTGAACTGCTTCTACCGTGCCTCCTTGCAATATTTCTGTCAAGTTGGGTAGCTTGCGAGGTGTGGACATTATTCGCCGGTAGGTATCCACCTTTGAAGAAGCCTTAGCTGGAAAGTGTCAAATTCCGGCAGTCTTAATTTTATAGGTTGCCGGATTTTAGATTTTTTTTACAGTCTTATCTTAGATATCCACAAATTTTAGATATTTCCTATAATAATATCTAAGATTTGATTGTTCTACTTTAGATTTTTTTAGGCTACGATGTTTATTTGCTTTTTAGATTTTTAGATTGTATATAATCTTCAATCCAATTGTCCATTCTTGACTTTGTAACAAGAGAAATCATTTCCTTCTTAGTTGCAATCTTGCAATATACACAGTCAAATTCAATTTTGATGATGTTTGTACTTTGTGCCGCAAACAGATAATAAACTAGAAGGTGGGCAAGACTTGCTCACTGTTGTAGGTCATCGTGGTTCCGGCAAAAACAAAGTTATTATCAGTGGAGAAAATCCTAAGGGTAGACCTTCTGTTATGGAAAATACCATAAAATCTTTGGTGCAAGCTGCAAAAAATGGTGTAGATTTTGTTGAATTTGATGTTCAGGTAACTTATGGTTTTCATTCTGTGGTGCATTCTGTCATTTTCAATGTCTCTTCGCATATCATAATTCATTGTTTGTTCAATTTTTTTTTGTATTTTCACAAACCCTGACGTTGTTTTGAATTTGTTACAGGTGACTAAAGATGGGCATGTTGTAATTTTTCAGGACAACTATATCATAATAGATGAGAAGGTATGTTTTTCTTTTCTATTTTTTAAGTTCATATTTGTTTAAAAGTTGTCTCATGATCTGAAGATTGATATCAACGCCCTGTTTCAACGTTGCTAGCAAATCTCTCAATTTTTTCAATGCTAAAACTTGGAAGACATTTAGGCATACAAATATTTCCGAGATTTTGGATGGAAGCATCTGGGAATTCTCTCAGCCAGAGAAGTGCCAACAGGTTTTTGCAAGAGCACACGGCCCACTTCATCCCTTTCTATATCTTTTCACTGTCTGACCTCGATCGGATTCAATCCTCCAAGTGCTCTCAAACTAGACTAATTTATAACCAGACATGCAAATTATACACAGGATGCACAAAGTCTGTGTGGAGTTGTTCAATGGCATAAATGAGAGGAAAAGAATGCCCGTATTTTGTGGAATGCAGAAGAGATGAGAGCCATTATACTTTCTACCATCAAATTTTAGCTCAAAACCACAGTTATGACTCAAATAGCTCAACATAGAAGAACATGTATGCATCAACAAGCATTAGAGATTAGTATTTCAGAAAATTTGTTGGATCTAAAATTATATCCATTCAAGAATGGTTTCCATCTCTCATTGGACATCATAGATTAAATTATGATGGAGCTTCAAAATAATAAAAACCAGGTATGTTTGTCACAAAAATCGCCCATCATAGACGCGGAAGACAAAATCATGAAAGCTTTAATCAGCCAGATATTATCAACCATCTAAAGAAAAACCAAAACACAAAATGACATACAGTGAAAGCTCCAGGTATTAGATGTCGAGAAAACACCTGCAGAGTAGAAAATCTAATCAAGCTTTGAATCTGCAACACCTATGAATTTATTTTTATATGTTGGCCCCTCTACAGAAGTGCAGAGAAGGCTCCAAAAATAGGCGTATGCCGCTTTTGGTGGCCCACACACGGTATTCTTTAGTAAAAGGTGAAAGAATAGTTCGCTATGTGCTGACCACGTGGCTCCGTGAATTATGTCATCATAATGACATTACTATTTATAGAACATCTTGGTAGGGAGTACTTGTTTCGCCATCCATGTGGGATTAAAATTAATGATAATATCCTCGTGTGTTAGTTTGCATTCAAAAGGGAAGCAACTCGATAACACACATCATCCAAGGAGGATTTAACTTACACTTGCATATAATCTACGTATTCATCCAAGGTATAATGTCATTGGCCAAGGAGCGGTATGATATTTATTAATGGTGGTTTGATATTCATCTACTCAAGGTATACTTTCATTATTGTCAAATGCACACACTTCTAATAATTAACATGACGATAAATCAATTTCTCTCATTCGAAAACACAATAAAACAATTATATTTTGCTTCTCGCCCATTCTAACTTTTCTTTTTTATGATCCTTGTTTCAGGGATTACATAATGCGAGGCACATTGGAGACCTGGCACTCAAACAACTATTTTGTTTGTAGACCATCCTAACTTATTTCCTTCATTTTCCAGGGCTTTTATAATGTGAGGCGCATTGGAGACCTTACTCTTGACGAATATCTTTCGTTAGGATTTCAAGTTGATGGCCTAGAGGTGAGCTTTTTTGAGATTTCTCTAGATGGCTTGGGGTTTGGTAGTGCGACATTCTGATGATTGTTGGTCTCTCTGTCTTTCTTTTATTCAATATTCTCATTTTCAAAGCTCTCTTTTTTCACAGCAGCGATGTAATCATTTTTTAATGGTAACTGATAATGGTAATTGATTGTTCTGACCAAAACCATCTTGGTTGAAGTACTCTCCGGTGTTTGTAATTGGGAAAGCATTTCTTTCTTTTCTTTCGTTGACTGCACCTAGGTCATCCATGGGGTATATCTATCTACCCCATGGGTCTATGTTATTGTATTTTTCTTTTGATTCAAAATGTTAACCTTACGAGATCTATGGTTACATTGTGCCGATTTTGGCATTTTTCTCAAATATGATTTGATGAACGTAAACTAACGTGGGTCTCCCAATCGTTGCACAAATAATATTGTTATCATGTCTTGCAACCATTTTGTATGAAATTGTTTCTCACTTTGATGATGTTTACATCTTTCATGGCCTGAGATTATTGTTGAAGTCGACATACAAGCGTGTTTGGATTTTCAAGGTTGCATTTATAATTTTGGAAAAACTCTACAACGGAGTTAAAAGAGTGATGGAAAATGCCAATCCCTAGCCTAGAACAACACATTTCTCTCATCAAATGGTCAATACTCCCTTTGGGGTCAGTCTTCACCGTACGTTGGTAAGGATATTCACAAAATGGGGTTATTGAATACACCTTGGGAACATTTAAATGCCAAAATAGGAGATTTAGTATTTAAAAGCCAAGTGTTCGAATAAATGATGAAGCGAGATATATTTTTGGTAAATATCATAATTACAACTTATAGAAAACATGGTCATCTTTAAGAGCCAGTGTGATTGTTCTATCAAATGAAACAAACATATATTTACCAATATCATATCACTTTTGTGATGATACTCATGGAAATAAGAACTTTGCAACAACATATGGACATCTATCAAGGCATAATAGGCAGTGACAACTCACTACATTGTTCTCTCCTTCCCATCACACAAACATCAAACATTTTAAGATAACATACATTTCATCGCAAATTACAACTCCAACAAATTAAAAAATGTTATACAGTCCGGCGTAAATTGCAACCCATGTGCAATTGCTAGTTTAGTACATCCAAGCACGAGGAACTCGTACACTTAAAATACAACTCTATACCCGTGACTATTTTGGTGGTTGTTTGGACTTTACTCGAGTCAATTTCTCTTTATGCTTAAACTAATTAGTGTTCACATTACACTCCTCACGCGTGATTGTTAGGTATTTTTATACCATTTTGATTGAGAGGTCATTTTATTTGGATTCTTGGTTTTTTTAAAAAATCTTATTTTTAAAAAAATATTCTTAATTTTTATTATATGTTTACTTGATATATTCTTGCATATGACATATGAAATATTTATATTGTTTTTCATCATCGAGGGCTCGTCCCAATATTTACCCTTCACAATAAAATTCGGACAGGTGATGTCCAAGAGAGGAGCTTGTTCAATGCCAAAAGCTTTATAGTTTTTCTTAGAACAAAGACGAATAGGGAGTGAGATGACTAAGTCCTTGACACCTATCAATTCGAATGCCATAAAAATCCACTTCTTGCTACTTCATTTTATTTTTTTGAAGATCCAAATGTGCATTTCTTAGGATCGTGGTTTGGAAGACCTCGTAGATGCTTTGGAGATCTCAAGGCGGAACAAGTGGGAACCAAGCTAGGATAGAGAGTTTAATGGCTCCCAACTTGCTAATATATGGGGACTCCGTCGAATTCGAGTCCACAATTATAGGAGTTTCTAAATTTAGAGATTAAATCTCCAAAACATCACAATTTTTTGGTAAACATCTTCTAATTTTTTTATCAAATAGAAACATAGATCTGATGTAGGAGGTAGTGCCCGTGCTTGGGTGACTCGTCACTCCTCCCTACTCAGATTTCAAATTGACTCTGCTTCTCTCCTTTTTACAAATCTATAAATGTATTTGTAACTCTATGCCATAACCAGTGTGTGGGTTGTGAAGAGGTTGGGGGCAGGCTGTGGCTCCTACTAGCTCAAACTTTATGCAAACTCTCTTAAACTCTCTTTAATGACTCCTTCACTCACCAAATAGATTCTAAGACCAACTACTTACTCGATACCAAATGTGAAATAAGCCAAACCCAAAGAACATACATAAAAACAAGACACATGAATAACTATTCCCAATAAAAATACAAATAAATATTAGTTGTAGTAATACTAACATGTAACTAATAAATAATAACATGATGACCGAATTAAGGTTTATGACTTTGCTAGGCGATGGTTAGAGCATACACCCCCTATAGTTGTCTTTATGCCTGCTGCCCAATTTTTAAAAATTTATAGTGTCACTTTTTGCTTTCATTGTTTTTCTTTCATGCAATGCTTGGGAAGCTGGGCTATTCACTTTTCTGATGCTCGGTCAATGATTTTGTCCAACAGTGTAATCATAAGTCCCTTACTTGCACTTGCTTCTGCTAGACTGCTCCAAAGACGTGCACCTGATAATCAAAAAGAGATGGTATGTTTGAAGGATCTGGTTGTGGCTAAAACCGTTACTCCCATTGGTATTGAGGAGGGGAAAAATTGTGGGTGGAAAATAAATAAATATATCTTCTCGCTGCAGCCTGCTCGCATAGTTCTCCATACTCACTAGTGTCTAGCAAATATATATAAATTTAATGTTAATCACATTGTAGTTGACAACCAACCTAAGGAAGCTCTCCTCGCGCCACTTATTCATCATGTGCCCTAGGCATGAAACGCCATGATTATCGATGAATAATACCGACAAATTGTTTTAGATTTTTGACATGGTGGTGCATGGAGAGGATTTGTTTTATGTGATAGTTATGCCCTTTCATATACACACGAGTCATCTCACTTTTTAGAAATTTATTTCTACGCTCATTTGATCATGGATTTCGTGGAAATCCCATCATCCCACACTTTCTCACCTTTAGATTTACATTTTGAGAATGTAATTTGTTATCTTGTTTCTTGACTTAGCCTACTTAGAGAAAACCACGTCATCCATACCCACACCCACACCTCGACTCACAAACTAGTGGGGCACACATCTCTCCACCAATCAAAAATTTAAGTGTTAGATAAGTCAAACCTTGAATTGTTAATAATTCTCCCATTTACTCGGTGTTTTAGAGATTTCACAAATAGGTGTGATGAGATGAATGAGGATGTTATGTGCACAATTTTATTGAACTCATTTTGCTAAAACACAATTTACGATGGGCTATGACAAATGGAATGATATGGACGAAATAATGTAAGACCTACCCCCTCTAAAACACTTTGATTTTCTTTGAAGAATTTCTGATAGGAAGTGGAAGCCACTTCAAAAACTCACGCTTACTCTTTGATTTTTACGGAGTAAAAATTTGATTTTATTATTCATTTTATTTGTATTTCCTTTGCATTTTTAGCTAGAGTCTTATGATTAATATTGTCGAATTCATGTACGTCGTGTCGTTAAATAGACCCATACCAACACATTTATGTGCATCAATTTTAACTTCCCGAGATATTTACATTTAGTTGTTTATTCCACATATTTGTTAAAAATATGGAGTTTTAGGAGGATGACGAGTCAAACATCATGGTGCCAAGCATGGAAGGGCCTATCGATCAAACACGTTAGGCATGGATGTAACAAAATTCGAACCGGTGACCTCAAGTAGACAATTGTAGTGCCCAACCATGGCGTTGCAGTGCTTTTTTGGAATTATTTTAGCAAAATTAGGATATATTGTCAATGCGAATGTGTGTGACAGGTTAGGGAGAAACGACCAAACATCAACTTCATTCATCAAGAGGATTGGAAGAGTAATTCCACCATTACTAGTTTAATATCTTTTCGATCTTTAGATAGGATATTTTTGTAATATTAATATCTAAATCCAAATGGGCTTCTTTGTGAAAAATATTAAAGGAGATCGGTGAAGATCCAAGATTAGAGCTTGAGAAAGTCAAGTATTCATTTCACAATTTCCAAAAGATAAGCACCTTGAGTGATTGATCGATCATACTTTGTTTTGGAAAATTTTACACATGTTTTATGCTCTAAATTCAAATTTTCACCCAAATTGTGTTTCTTGTGGATCATCACAAAATGAACATTCAAAAATAAGGTTGAAACAAAAACCCAACCATCTAAGAAGATTAAGGATGTTCTTAATGAAAATGAGACCACGTATCATAATTTACTTTAATTTTTGTAAGAATGATCAAATAGGAGCAATTAAAGAAGATGATCTTATAAGAAAAACTTGTGCACATATATATGCTAATAGACCCTCACACCTTTCTTGGCCTCGTGAATATGGAAATTTGTGTATAATATTTTTGTGAGATGATTTAATTTTTAATCATTTTTTTAAAAATGGTTAAGAATATGTATATATTTTAGTAGATAATGTAACAATAAAATTAAGCATTATTTATATTAATTAAATTACATATCTTTAATTTATTACAATTTTATAAAAAAATATGTATAGTATTTTTGTGAGAGATATCAATTATTAATCATAGATTAAAAATTTGGTCAAGAACATCCATATACTTTAATAGATAATGCGACAACACATTTAACCATTATTCATATTAATCGAACTATACATCTTCAATTTATTGAGATATTATAATATTGTGTTGATATAGTAAAAGGTGGATTGTTAGGTGAACAAAATAACTTGTCTTTTTAGGCTTAGTGTAAAGGAAGGAAGGGTGTCCATTCTGAAGCCCAATTTAATTTTGGGTGCTATGTGTCTTTTTAGGCTTTGGTGTTAAGGATTTAGGGATTCCAATTCTAAGCATCATCTCTTTTTAAATGTCAGAAATTATACACTCGACAAAATTTGATTGATGACGAATTCTTTGTGAACCAAACAACTTCACTAATACACCAACGAATTGTTGACACAGTCTACTTCGATGTAAAATATTACATTAGATCCACCTAGCATTAAGGTTGCAACAATTTTAAGATTTGCTTTACTTATTTTTTACAAACACATCTGCTTGATGCTACATTTTTCTCCATTAAAGTGTTTTTACAACATTTGGTGCAAATGTTAGTTGATAGAATCAATGCATACATCCTTGACACATTCATACCATGCGATCCCCATGTTGGGCATAGAGAAGACATAGGGCAACATAGATAAGGCCCTCCGAGAGCCATTTCTATCAATAGGGTAGATGGATGGTTGGCACCCTATCTATATACCCCTACCCTATACATCCGGTCCAACTATAGAACCCGATTCGCTCGCCCCATCTATTCGATCCGGCTCCTCTCGCTTTAGATGAGACAATACTGATATAATATTCTATACCACCATTTCTATCATATTTATAGGGGATTGTGAGCCATTTTTCTTTATTCAGGACCGACCGAGAACACAATTTGTTTGGTCCTAGGTGACATAGGGGCCCCGATAGGGGCTTGATAAGAAGATACATAGATATAGATATAGGGGTGGCCCTATATCTATACTAGCTAGCCTTAGCCTTGAGATAGTAACCTTTCAACCACCTCTCTATATAGATGGGCAAAGGGGCATAGGAAGGATAAAACTAGGAAGAGTTTTGATGAATTGACAATGATTCCTCCCATTTCGTCAAGGAAAAGAGTACGTATCCTATCGTAACTTGTTCCTGCCAAGAAAAAAAGTGCAGCACCAATTAATCCATGAGAAATCATTTGCAAAATGGCTCCATTAAGACCTGTATCTGTCATGGAACCAATTCCTATAACTACAAAACCCATATGAGATATTGATGAATAAGCTATCCTCCTTTTCAAATTGCGTTGACCCATAGAAGTTAAAGCTGCATAGATAATTTGCACCGCTCCTATTATTATCAACCATGGTGAAAACAGAGAATGAGCATTAGGTAGCAATTCCATATTGATTCGTATCAGCCCATATCCTCCCATTTTCAATAGAACTCCGGCCAAAAGCATACATGTACTATAATGTGCTTCCCCATGAGTATCTGGTAACCAGGTATGTAAAGGGAAGATTGGTAATTTTATTGCATAAGCGATCAAAAACCCTAAATAGAATACTATTTCGAGTGTTATCGGATAACATTTTTTAGCTAATATGTCGAAATCAAATGTTGGTCCATGAGATCCATAAAGACCCATACTTAAAGCTCCCATTAAGATAAAAATGGAACCACCCGCAGTATACAAAAGAAATTTTGTGGCCGAATATAGACGTCTTTTCCCCCCCCACATGGATAAAAGTAGGTAAACGGGAATTAGTTCCAACTCCCACATGAGAAAGAAAAGTAGAATATCTCGAGAAGCAAATAATCCTAATTGGCCACTGTACATTACCAACATTAAGAAATGCAATAATCACAAATTTTACGAGTAACGGCCAAGTAACTATATGGGTCGATACGTATAGCACTTAGTATCCATCGTTTACGGCTAGGACTACTGGGGTCTCTAATCCCATTTGCTCCCCTAGCTTTAGTCTCTAAGTGTCAGTTACGGCCCAGCAGAGTGCTTTCGCTTGTTGGTGTTCTTCCCGATCTCAGCGCATTTCACCGCTCCACCGGAAATTCCCTCTGCCCCTACCGCACTCCTTGATAGTTGTTATCCAAATAACTCTCCTAGTTATCTGGATAACTTATATTTTCATCTTGACTACGATGTTTCACAATTCGGTCGCGTGTGCTCAAGATTGTTCTTTTAAACACCTTGCACGATTGCAGATCCCTTTGTGCGCCCTTACACACCTTCCTGCTCCCCTTTGCATTCTTCTCTCCTTCCATTTTCCCTGCGTGCCCTCTTTCTCTCCTATCTCGTTGTGCACTCCTTGCGCGCACCTCTGCAAACTTACCTTCCATTCAGCTAAGTCCCTGGCATTTCTCTGCGCGCTTACCCAGACTCAGTTCTTTTGTGTGTCCTTTTCTCTTTCTTCCTCCACGTGCCTACCTTTAGTTGAATGCCCACGTCTTGTCTCCATACTTGCCTTCTGCAAGTATGCCTTCCTCTAGCATGCGCCCCTCTTCGCCTCTTTCTTCCACTTCTCCCTTGCATCCACACTCTGCATGTTCACCTTCTTTCTAGCTAGCTTGGCGCACTTCCAAAGTTAAATCCAAAGGGGCAGACCCAAACGAGCACCAAGCTTCCATGCGTCCAAGAGCCCCAAAAGTTGCACCGACCGTTGAAAAGTCTTCGACTCAGCGGAGGGTGCCAAGTGTCTCAACGACGCAATGTCAAAAGGAAAGTCTAGAGGTAGTCCCCAAAGAAGTGTGAGCCTTCCACGTGTCCCAAAGTCCAAAAAGGGGACAGATTCGGGTTGAATAGTCATGTAGAGGTAGGCTAGTGGAGGGTGCCAAGTGTCAGCACGATGTTATTTCAAGGATCAAATTTGGGCGGGCTTCCAAACAAGTGCCTAGCCTCCACGTGTCTTGGGTCAAATACAGTGCCTCCACCCGTGGAAAAGACTCAGGAAGAATACAAAGGAAATAGGAAACCTACGGACACCACCACATGTCACATGGGCGCTATTCTAAGAGTGAAGGAAGGAGTCAAATCTCAAATGAGCACAGAGCTGCCACGTGGACCTGGTATGACAAACTCTTTAAAATATTGTGCGCCGCGATTCAAATTTAAAATGGGCATATCTTTCGACTCGGGGCTTGAAATTTGACAAATATGGCACCATTGGAAAGATCTCGGCCTCGTCTATTCCATGGAAATCTAAAGCTTTAATTTTGGAGAGGTTAGGTAGGGAGAAAATGAGGAAATGTCTTTGTGCCATTAATATAGGATCTATTTGTCCCCAACAACCAAATCATATTTGATATGATCTGTCGTTCCTCCTCCTTCGAGGCGCCAAACAAGTAATTAATGCGGACACAACATATTTGAGGTAGATTTGCAGTATTTATTACTTGTTGGTGGTGGTTGAAGATTTGAATATGAGTCCCCTCCCTTTCTCCTTCTCTTCTCTCCTTCTTCTTCTATAAATAACAGAGTGCACTTTGTCACATGAGGATCTCTCTCCTAGTTGTAACAACACCATGCCAAAATGGTGGCCGAATTCTCATGAGTCTCAGACATTGGCGTGGTCTCTGCGATGTTTTCTCACCTCCTGTTGTGAATGTAAATGACATGGCGTCCCTTAAGTAATAAAATCATGTTTTGTGGAACGCTTGTCTTCCCTCTCTCGTTTTCATTACATCTCACCTCTTTGTTGCATTTTCTGGCATGTTGTGCGTACTCCTGTGCTTGCATTCCCCACATTCATGTGCCGCACGCGCTAGAAGGTAGAGTCTGTGTGTTGATCTCGTGGTGTGTGTCGTCCCACCCTCTTCTCCCGCGCCCTCTCTGTTTCCTTCGCCGCTCATGGAGAGAGATTGACCCTTTCCTTCTAGCGTTATCACCTTCCTTAGCTTAGGATTTCCCCTTTCTGCATATCCTTCTATCCTTGGTCCCTTGGCATGTTTAGTCTAGGATTTGCTTTCAACATTAGGAGTAGTAGTAGCGTTAGAAATAGATAGAGGAACGACGCGTTTCCCGGAGATCCGTCTCAAGCGCGCAAGGTCCTGAACTTGGGGCGGTTCCATTGTGGTCTTAGACACCTCGGCCCTTTCGAGATCCGAGACGCGGGTGCACGTGAGCAACCATGACCATCGGTAGTTTCCATGCATGTCTAGGGTTAAGCCCTCCCCCTCCCCTTGGCTTCACGGGGAGTAGCCCTCGCTCGACGATCAAGAACCCCCTCGTTTTAGCTTTAGGTCGGGCACTTTAGCTTTAGGTCGGGAAGAGTTCGGATATAGATGGATTTTTGTGCCAACTATCATAAATTGTTTTCCTCTCCTTGCTCCATCAAAAACAAAGTCACAGGCTTCTGATAAAAAACGAGCAGTTTTAGTCAGATTTATAATATGCATATCTTTACGATCTTTAAAAATGTAAGGTGCCATTTTAGGATTACATTTTCTAGTCGATGACCAGAATTGTGTTGCCCGATTCTTTCGGATATCCAAAATATCCTTTATGTACGAAAGAATAAGTAGCAACAAAACCTCTATTCTTTTTATTTTTTGAAAATCCTTCGATCTTATTCAAAATTTGGAATGCTTCTTTGGAGAAGGAAGTATTACTATTACTTCCTGTAATTTGATTTGAGAGAGAATTCACTCTCGTTTTAGTTTTACTTAATGTCCTGGATTCCTCCCACCGATATCTATAAGTCGACATGCCTTTCACTCTAGATTCACCTTTCTATTGAACCATAAGATCTCAATTTGAGTTCCATTGTCATGTCATCATCCCGCCCCTCAATTTAGCCGAGAGTAGGCCAACGACCCATATCTCTTTATTAGCCCCAAAAAATTCTATCTATATAGATAGGGCTCACCTCTTTATTCTATATGTAATACAATATATATATATATATATATATATATATATATATATGAATGAAACTCTCTCTATATCTATATCTGGGACTCCCTCGCCCCACCTTGAACTATATCCGATTGAAACTCTCTGGGCCCTATATTCTATATCTATCTACCCTCGACCCTGGGACTACTATGGGGGCACCTTCTACATAGGTTATATAGATAGGTGGACAATATGCTCTCCCTATCTATATAGATGGTGCCATATAGATCTATAAGGGTTGTCACAATCGTCGAGAAGGGGCTCATCAACCAACCGGGCCATCCTATCGGGTGCCCCCTTTGGGCGAATGAAGTGATACACAAACTTAGATCTCGGATCTTAATGGTGACCCCATCTTCGAATCGAAAATGGCAGATGTCATAATACACAGAACCAATCATGTCGTTCAAGTCGAACGTTGCTTTCTACCACATCGTTTTAGACAGACAAATTATTATAATAATTATAATAAAGGTAGGTATCTGATCCAAAATCGATATGTAATTATGAATAGTCATGAATTCATACATTTTTGTAATAACATCAGTTCATTATCCTAGCTAGCTAATTTTTATTTATATCTTGATATATCTCGATATTATAATTTCTTAAAATCACAAATTTTATTCCAAAATTGATAGAATGCAGTAACTTTTTACTGTGCATCCAGCAGGAATTGAACCCGCGACTTCCCAATTATGAGTTGGGTGCTTTTACCATTCAGCCATGGATGCTAGATAAAGCAAATAAAAAGCAAGTTGATTCTATAATCCTTGACACATTCATACCATGTGATGTATCATATATATGCCTTTGAAAATGCATATTATTATAATAATAAAAATACAAAAATACATCCGATTCTAACTTTTTCCCTTAAATACAAAAAATGAGAAGGAATTAAATTTTTTAATTATTTATAGTAATCGATATATGAAATGAACTAAAAACAATAATAAGACGTAAAGGCACTATTAAAAAATTGATTTAGAGTGAATAAACGTTGTAAATGAAATTTAGTTGACTATCAAATGGGTTGTAGTCCACCACGAGAGGATGACGATGTAAAAGGTGATGCCTAACCATCCACCAAAGTACATATATCAAGAACTACCAAAAAGAGAGACGGGGCCAAAATCCTCCCATAGACAAATTTGATAAAAATGAATAACCCTCAATCTTTAACACTAAAGGAAAGAAATATTGTGTACATTTAACGCAAAACTAATAATTTCAACCAAAAAAAAAAAAAAACAATTAATTTAGTTGACTAAGCTCATTCACAAAAGGACTCGTCTAATCCCACCTTAAACCCTTTACCATTAATTATCGTTCTAACTTCTGATCATATATACCGAACCCAAATTTAGTCATGGGAAATTCCAAGCTATGCCGCGGACTTTAAATAAAATTAAAACCTGTCGAATTACGCGAGGACTTAGCCTGGATTGAAACAAAGTTCCTGATCGCGTCACTCTGTAATCCGTGTCCATGTTCATGGCGTATTCCGGTATCCAGTCCCTTAACAACATTACTAAAAGTTCGATGAGAACATAAAATTTGGTTAAAATCTTTCCAACATAGGTCAACTAATACTCTGAGTGATATTTAGGGTTTATCTTTGTTCACTGAGGGTTTGGTGTTGATTTCTTTGCAGCAATGGCTGTGAAGGTCCTCATCTTTGCGCTTCTGATATGCGGGGCAGCTGCGCTGTATGAGCCTATATCGGATTCACACAGATCTGCAGCCATAGAGCTCTTTGTGCCCAAAGAAGATGGTTCTTATGGAAGGTAGGGCTTTTTTCAAATCTCAATTTCGATATTTGTTGACAGAATTTATTTGTTTTAACTCCAAAAATACAATGTTGTATGTTAAAACGAGGCGACTTTAATTGAACTTCTGAGCGAGACAATGTCTTACAAACCTTAGATCAAACCCTAATTTTGTGTTGTCGTTGGGCTTGCTTGATTGCGATCCATTCATATTATTTATCTTTCTTCGATATATTGAAATAGGGCTAATTTTGGGACTTGATAATTACTGCCTGGAGATAATCTTTCACTTAATTAAAGGTGTACGTTTAGTTGTTATGTTATGGATCTGTTTAAACAAAGTTCGATAATTTTTTTATGTTAAATGTAATATTGATGCGGCTTTATTCAAATTGACCTTCTGACCTTGAGGCCGGGATCGAATTACTTCATTGTGAATTCATGATATCAAATTTTTATCACGTGCATTAAAATATAGCTGATTTTGTGGTATGTTAATCCCAGTCTCGAGGAAACTTACCAGGCCTTGAGGTCTTTTGACGTGCTGGGCATTGAAGCAAAGTATTCCGCTGATACATGTTTCCTGGCATTTCAATCACTGAGATCTCCTACTGCCCAAGTCAAAGACATTTTTATGCACTCAAAATCACGGAAATATTGAAATGTTCACATGACAAGCCTGACATTATTGAGGTATTGTAGTATACTAGTGTTGAGTTTCTTGACAGTTGATTTCGTCTCAGAACTTCAAAGATCCTGCTATTATACCATACTAATTTTTTGGTGGTCTTTTGTTTGTAGGGCATTGTATCAAGACTTCAATCAAATTTGAAGGACGCAAATTCTTTGAGAGATTACTATTATGCCATTGGAAGTCTGGTCTCCATCAAGGTGCTAGTCTGTTAGTTTGGATTGGTCTTGCCCGTGTTCCTGTATACAAATTTTCTGTAGTGATCTGATAATGAAGCTTGTTTTGATTGGTTATTGATATGCTGCGAGAATTGGAAACATGTAGAATCAGGCGGTTCTATTATGAGCATCTAGTGATTCATTGTTGAATAAATATGCTCAAGCTATACAAGATGATAATGTAAATTGAACACCTAATAACTGTAATATTGTAGAAAGAATCTGTATCTGGTAAAAGAATATTAAAAGTAAATAGCTTTAACTACCACGATTGTCAAAGGAAAGGTGGCAGGCAGTTCTTCCTGCAAAATTGTGTATGCTTGGTAATGTTTTTTTGTTTATTTGGAAGTTGTACTAAACAAGCAGTTACATGTTCCTGTATGATATTCTAAAAAGCATGATGATTTACTGTGCTTCAAAGTTCAAAAGCTGCTGTTTAGGCCTTTAATTCTGTGTTTTCTGACAGAATCAGGAGTGGATTTCTCAAAGTAGCACAATTGTGGAACATGCCAGCAATGTTTTTCACTCCATCAAGGTTTAATTTACCTGCCTCATTCTAATGTTGATCGTAGTTATGGATATTTGAAGCTGAAATGTAATGATGAATCTGACCTCTCAATTTTTTACATTGTATCAATTCACAGGCTTTAAGTCAAAGTGATGGAACATGGAGATATACTTCAAGCGAGGCGAATCTAGTCCTCATGCTGCTGGTATGCGTGCATTCACTTTTCCCTACAGATATTTGTTGTATGTTGTTTTTTTGGATTTAATGAAATTTGATATTTCATAATGGTTGTCTTATTTAAAAGCAGTTGGATATTAGAGCTTATGCATTTTTATAAAAACTAATGTAGTATGTTGTAGTTTTGTCTATAACGTAGAAATACGCAAGCATTACATCTTGCATATATTAAAGATTTTTCTATATATTTGCTAGGTGGGGTATTATGGAATGTTTTTTCTTGCTGGCTTAATCGAAATCGTTACTTAGAGGTCCTTAAGAAGTGCAAATTGTATTTCATTTGAATCAATATTAATTTGTACAATCTTAATTGTTACCTCTCAATCACGAATCCTCATTGTATATAACTCTATTCTTTGTATGTAACCCTATTCTTTGATTTTGTGATCTGGTTTTCTTGTAAGAATCAAATCCTAATCGATCCTAATCAAATATTTCAGTTTAACTCCTATAAGAAAGTGTTTTGGAGTATCTACTAGTTTTCATTCAAGGTTGCACCTTTCACTCTTGTTCTGCTGTTTGTGTTATGTTGTCACTCTAAGGTACATTGCAAAATGTCTGTGCAAAGACAAGATTTGGACAAGAGAAAAAACCATTTATAGTTGGTCTCTTTAGATGCATCCTTGGTTCTTCTCTAATCTCTAAATGTGTTTTTCATCTTTAATTGAATGTTAGACGAATCATTTGTTGCCCTTAGAATATTTAGATTTAAGAGAAGACAGAGTAAAAAGGATACTCAACTTACTTGTAAATTATGATAAGACAATAAGAATACCATGCATTATTGCAAGGATGAGTAAAGTGAACTCAATTGTGCTTCTTGTGGTAACTCCATTCCCTCTAGACAGTTGCGGCTACATTCAATATATTTATATATTTACATGTGTGTGTGTAGATATTAGTTACTAACTATTCTACTTGCAAGCATATTTCACGTATAATTGAAGTGAGCTAAATCTAAAACATGCTTTATTGCACACATAAGTAAAGTGAACTCAATTACACTTGTTCTTGTGGCGTAACTTTATCCCCTCTAGACAGTTGCGACCAATTCAATTACATGCCACAATTTACAATGCAGCTTACTCGTCGGTTTCTTTTGTGGATGAGCTTTATTGCGGAGGATGTTTTGCATGGATTTTGGCATCTTGCTAACACACATCTACACTGCAGGTCTTGCCTTAGAAACACTAGCTGGATTGTTGTCGTTGTCGGGGTCTCAGATTGAAAGCTCAATGGTAAGATTTTTATTGTTTTCTTATGGGATTTTAGATGCTTCAGGATTAAAATATTTTTCTCTAGTTTGAATTCCACATTTTAAATTAAAATTAGTATCACAGATTTTTTATTAATGCCCATTCTTCCGACTAATTTTTTAATTGAAGAGCTGTGTACCTACAATATGTTACTGGGTACGCTTGTACAGGCCCTGGGTATGGGTATGTACCATACCCGGTACGTAATATGGGTACGGTACATCGGGGTATGCCTAGGGTACATCCGGCAGTACCTGTGTATTGCTGGACGTACCCTAGCTGTACCCGCAGTGTACCCACAGTAAAAATGGTGGTTTTTTTTTTTTTTTTTTGGGTCAATAAAGGTCAATAGATGGGATTGGGTTAATATACCCCAAGCACGTAAATAATAAAACAATACATCTTATTGGATCTTTACTTAATTTATACCCCAAGAATATCAAGAATAGAAGCAAGGGAGAAAATTGGTATCTATGTTAATATACATTTAAATACTCTAAAGCTATTTTACAAGTTGGCAACCAAATAGTAATGTATGCAAATAATCATATTAGTACCGACAATGCCTCCTTTACTAGAAAAGCTATTAGAAAAAAATTAAGTCCCAAAACCAAGGAAAATATTGTCCATAAACTGTAGGAAGACAAGGATGTAGTGAAATTACTGTTTACTATGAACATCATTGGCACATGTACAATAAAAAAACACAGAAATTTCAATCAATACCTGATTCAACTGTGGTAAAACAAGGGCATTCACAGAAGTGCCTAAAACAATGGCTGAAACTGCAACAGTTGAGATGAGTTTGGGTAATGTAGGATCAAAAAATGCAGTGGCAGCATCTCCACTAGCAAGTAAGACTAATGCAGGAATAATAAGAGAAACCCCAAAGGAATCTGAACTGCCAGCTTTGGAGGGAGCTGGTAATAGCCGAATTCCAGTCCAGTTACGTGATTTGTTATAATTTATGATTATAATTAGACTATTAGTATGCTGATTTATCTTGATTTTTGTGTATACATTGTAACATTTGAAGTTTGAACAATGTACTTGTTCTAAGTTCAATCAATGAATATCATGACAAAATGCATTGAATTATCAATATGTTTTGTGGCTATCTCACTTATTTAGTATTCTGTTTACTCTATGCATGTATAAGGCTGAAATTTTGCTTATTTGGCTATATTTTTAAATATTTTAAATATTTTATATATATTGTACGGCTGTACCCAAGTGCCGTACCCGGGCCCCCAAAAAAATTGCCATACCAGCATACTGGATCCCCGTACTGTAATGTCCCCTTTTCAGACTTAATTAATTCTGAATACTTGAAGCCTATTTTTATTATTTTCCGTAGGCTAAGTGGAAATTAAAAGAGGAAAATAAATTAATTTAAGTGTTCCAAGGATATTTTTATATTTTAATTGGAAAATGACACTTAAATTATATTTTAATCCAAAAAGCATTAATAGAATAAAATAATAATAGAAGGTTGACTTCTATTATTGGGTGCCAGAGTTATAATTAATAAATAAATAAATAAAGGTGTGCCAAAGTTAGAGAAGGTTGCATGAGTACCGAAGTCCTAATTGTATGATGGAAGGTGGATAAATTGTTTTTAAAATTTGTTCAAACCTATTTTTAGGATGGGTTGCCAACATGGGAGAGGAATTATATTATTTTTAATTGTCTTTGGAGCATGCATGTATACCCAGAAGGGGGCGTCCACTTTAGAGAGGGATTGGAAGTTATAAAAGCAGATTTGGGGTTTGTTATTGACACTTCTTGGAAATTCATCAATTATTTTCTTTGTTTGCAAGTAGCTTCTGCTTTTGCTTCCATAATAGAGGACGAAAACCCTCCTTTACACATAGATTTGAGGACGGAATCCCTCACTTCTTAGCTGGGCAATTCCATTTCAGGGGTTGCAGTGACAATTCAAGGTGCAAGTGTTCCGCCAGTTCAACTCCAAACAATTGTATTAAGACACTGGTATTTTTATTGTAGCTGGTTCGTATTCAATAAATAAAAGACTGATTTTTACGCATTATGGTTCGCTGTTTTTATATAAAAATCAGATTATCGCTGCTGTTATAAAAGTTAGATTTTTAATATTGCTGCCCTAGGGTTTAACAAAATATCCAGATTTGTTAGAAATTATTTTCAGGGATATTACAGTGGTATCAGAGCAAATTTCCTCCTAGCTTGTGGAAGGGAATTAAAAAAATGCAGCTTTGAACTTCATGCAGGGTAGTGACAGAGAAGTCAGGTACCAACAAAGGAGAAAAAGAAAGCTTTAAAACAGCCAGAGGAAGGATTAAGGCAGCAAGATCCAAAGGTTGTTTTTGAGGAAAAGATGGACAATATTCTCGCCAGCTTGTGGATCAAATAGAGAAGGAATCCATGACCATGTTTATTCAAGCAAAGTTCTTACAACGGAAAGACAATATAGATCCCATTCAAGAGTTTTTGGTAAAAATAGAAATGTACAAACTTGAGGCCCCCAAAATTGTTGATTAGACTTTAGTACCAAGGGATGCTTGATTATCTTAAATCTGAAGTTTCCTTTGATGATTACTTGGAGTTACTCAAAATGAGGAATCCAAATAGAAGAGGGTTGTGTGAATACATAAGAGGGTTGAAGAAGAAAGAACAATTAGTGCTGCAAGAAATTGAGAGGAAGCAACCCATAAAGGAATCCACCATACAAGAGGAAGTTGAAAAAGATGTTCCTATTCAAGAAGCACCCATCAATCTCCCAAAGATTGCGTTTGTGCCATATGAAGGGGATTTGCAGAATAGCTCTACAAATAAAAGTGAGGAAGTCAGGTGCGAAAGGACATCACTTGTTGGATGCAACAAGCTCAAAAGGAAGGTGGTGTACCAAATCATGAACAATCCTCCGAATTTCCAAAGGGTAAGGCATTGATTGATTTTCGAAGAGCATTATGGATGGATTTGCATTAGAAGAGAACATTTTGATTAACACTAATTCGGGAGTTTTGAGATCCAAAGATGGAGGTGTTGAGGGTATCTCAACAATTCCTATTCCGACACAGGAAGGTGAGCACTTTGATTACAACCTAAGGTATAAGAATATTTCAAATCTGCTGCCCCCTATTATGTCATTTCAAGATAGGTTGAAGGATACAACTTGTAGCATGAAGCATGCACCTGAGGAAAAGGACTCAAGTAGATACTAATGTTGGCATTGAGCTTGCTGAAATTTTCAGATCAACAACTAATGATAAGCAATTTGGACAACAACAATTTTTTTTTGGACAGCGGCAATTTGCATAGTTATTTATGCCGGCATCACATGAAGCATTGAGGGTTGGGAATTGCAAATTCCGAAGGTGGATTTGGGATCCCGGCTTGCAATTGCGTGAGGGCAAGCAATTCTGGAAAGGGCAGACTGTAATGTCCCCTTTTCAGAATTAATTAATTCTAAATACCTGAAGCCTATTTTTATTATTTTCCGTAGGCTAGGGGAAATTAAAAGAGGGAAATAAATTAATTTAGGTGTTCCAAAGATATTTTTATATTTTAATTGGAAGAAAAACTCTTCAATTATATTTTAATTCAAAAAGCATTAATAGAATAAAATAATAATAGAAGGTTGACTTCTATTATTGGGCGCCAAAGTTAGAATTAATAAATAAATAAATAAAGGGGGCGCCAAAGTTAGAGAAGGTTGCATGAGTACCAAAGTCCTAATTTTAGGATGGGAGGTGGATAAAGTGTTTTTAAATTTGTTTAATCCTATTTTTAGGATGGGCTGCCAACATGGGGGAGGAATTATATTATTTTTAATTGTCTTTGGAGCATGCATGTATTTCCAGAAGGGGCACCCACTTTAGAGAGGGATTGGAAGTTATAAAAGCAGATTTGGGGTTTGTTATTGACACATCTTGGAAATTCATCAATTATTTTCTTTGCCTGCAAGAAGCTTCCACTTGTGCTTACATAATAGAGGACGAAAACCCTCATTCACACACAAATTTAAGGACAGAATCCCTCACTTCTCAGCTGGGCAATTCCATTTGAGGGGTTGCAGTGACAATTCAGGGGGTTGCGTGTTCCGCCAATTCAACTCCAAACAATTGTATTAAGACATTGGTATTTTATTGTAGCTGGTTCGTATTCAATAAATAAAAGACTGATTTTTACGCATTATGGTTCGCTGTTTTTATATAAAAAAACAGATTATCGCCGCTGTTATAAAAGTTATATTTTTAGTACTGCTGCCCTAGGGTTTAACAAAATATCCAAATCTGTTAGAAATTATTTCAGGGATATTACACGTACCCATACCCGAACCATACCCCATACCGACTACCTTGTACCTACAACATGGCATAGCTTGAGTATATATCTAGTAGGTCCACATGTTTTTCATAAGAGATATTTGGTTTCTTATCATCAATTTATGAAATCGTCATCGTGACTGGCTGTTGTCGCGCATTTTCTAGTGCATGTTTGGCATAACTAATGACTAAACTACTTCTTGTCACGATATTCAATTTCATAACGATTCTGAGCACTTTTAAAAGAAAAACAGTCCATGGTGAAAAATGCCGTATCGATAGTTGGCAAATTAGATGTTATCATATAATATTCTGTTATTCACTACCTCAAAGATAGTCTAGATTAGACTCAAATTAGAAAGAAATGCTGATTATATATGTATTCTGTACCTTTTCAGATTCATGTTCAAAAGATAGGGTTTTCTCCTTGAGTTTTTGAAAATGCCATAAACCTGTGAATAGCTTGGTGCAGGAACATCAATTTCAAATATATTCTGTTCCTAGAAGCAACAAAGCATGATATAAATGTCAAGGACAAATACAAGTCTAACAATGAAATATAGCGCTCCTAAGCTAATGCTGTTAATTTCTCTATAAGCCCATTTTAAATATGAGATGCCTTTCAAATCCAGCAAGCCCACTTATGGCTCATGCAGTGGAAATTTATATTTGAATGGAAACTTAGGGTAAACATGGAATTCAACAAAGAATCATCGAGTGAGTTAGACCATCAAAAAGTACAAGTTCATAGTTTTGGCAATACAATATGATGATAATTAGCTAATGTTTTTGGAGTTCAACAAAGAAGCATCGAGTGAGAGTTAGACTATCAAAATGTACATTTTAAGAGTTGTTTGGCAATATTGTATGATGATAATTGGTTAACGTTTGAGAAACGATACCCTGTTTAGTTACCCTCTGCTTATTGTTGTTCTAAGAATAGAGAGATGACAACAATTCTCTTGACATATTTTACCACACCTCCAATGAGTTGGAAGTAGCATTAGAGGGATTATCTTGATGATAAAAGCTTCATAATTTTATCTTACATTGGTGTGACATTCCATATGTAAGTTACCATGACTATGGCAGTTGTATGAGAAGATAGTTTCACCCCATTATAACAGCCTAGAAGGAAATTAGACTGCAAATCCATTATATTGGATGAATAATACAACAATTAGTATTTAATAAATTCTTTCTTCATTATGAAGGAAGTTCACATGTAGAGCAACTAACTGTTTGAGCGTTTGTTTTTTTTAAATTACAGCCCATTATACATGGGAATTTATCGAAAACTGTGTATGTTATATACCCCAAAACTAGAGCAACTTCGAGATACTATTAATACTATTAATGAACACGATGCTATATGGTTTTGTAGGTGGTCCAAACTTGGGCCAGTTGATTGACGACATATTAAGAGTTTTGACTATAATGGTCAATGCATTAATCATTGCAAATTCAAGTATTTGGCACACAACTTCTTTAACTGGAGAGTATTGTCCAACTCTTTGTATGTTTTCATAGCATTTTGCTCTTAGTTGATTCTACTACTTGCTACAGATTATATTTGTATTGGCTATTTGCTTTTTAGAGAAACCTGCTTTCCCTACCTCTTGGATGAGTTGGAGGTGATCCTGATATGACGAGGCTTTGCAACCTTTTACACTCCTACTATACATAGATAATATACCTAGACATTTTGTATTTATAGGCCATACTCCTAGATAACTTAAGCTTATGTTTTATATCACAACATTTTTGGGTTATATTAGGAGGCATTACTATGTGCTTGGCCTTGAACTATTTGAGGCAATATTGGTTCAAAGTTTTAGATTCGCCCTTTGTTAAAATGAGAGTGCAATCACACCCAATTTAGATTGAGATAGATCATCTTATCCCTTGAGAGGTTTTGCACTTTGTAGGAGGTAGAAATTCAGGAACATATAATTTTCTATGTTTGGTTTGTTGTATAAATCTAGGCCACCGCCAAATGAGACACCAATTTGGTGTACGAGACCATCCTTGTATGCTGTTTAAATTTTTACCTCTTTACATTTTGACAGTTTGACCAAGCTTGTTACAAAGCCAAGTCTTGCCAATCTAGCTAGGCCCGAGGTAATCCATCTCAGCCCAAGGTTATATTGTCTTTCAATATTTTGGGGAAAATTTGTCTATTTTGTTCTTGTACTCTGTTAAGATATTCCAAGCCCTTTTTGGTGCCGTTCGGTGTCAATTTTTGCACGACTCTTCTAGAGCTATTAGATCAATTACCTTGATGTTTGTATCAAGTATTTTGTAACTTCAACCAACATTGACGGAGATAGTGGGAGGCTAGTCACTTGGCAGTCTTCTTGTGCTCTTTATGGTTGATCAAGATCCTTAAAGCTCATAATCAATGCATGGGAATGGCACAATCTCATTCCATCCATTGTGAGATCTTGTACAGAGACAATCTCACTAGTTTCGTGATCTGTTAAAGATCTTCAACCTTTGGTATGAGAAGATAAGGGTTAACGGAGGGGCCTTTGAAGAGATCTGCAGTGATCCTACCTAAACTAGATCAATCATTTGACATTAATATCAATTCTTGCATTGGTGACTACCTAGAGGTTGATGTTCCTACATACTCCCATGCTGCTACCAATGCTTATCATTAGTGGTTTCACTTGTACTCTCTATCGTAGTTTTTATAGTTTGGAATCTAAGATTTTAGTCCACTGTCTGCTTTAGCTACTACTTTTAAATGTTTTTAGGCTAACCTTTTTTGGCAATCACCGTTCATTTGTTTACTAATAAGTAATATCTCTTTTCTTTTTTGGGGTGCTAGTTTTTCTCTAAAAACACCTTGCAGGAGTTTTGCATTCTTGTTGTTTGACTTTGTTATCAAAGTTGCATGTCCTCAACTCCATCTCTAAAGAGACTACATTTTGTTTTGTTAATTGTTGCTAAATGACTTTATATGGGAACTCCTTTGTCTTCTATTTTTTACCTTTTATGGATCTTAAAGTCCTTTATTTTCTTCACCTATCCAAATAGGACACTCATCCAACTTTCATTGTATTTTCATCTATCAAAGTGGTTATGTGTTTTGGCGAGCTTGAAGTTCTTTACTTCTTGCTCAATATTTAGGGCCTTCAAGGACTAGCTTCTTTATCTTATCTTGCCTTGATGTTTTAATTACAAAGGTGAAGCATTCCTTAATGAACATTTTTGCGAAATTGTGGACAGGTTGTGTAAGGATTAAAATGAACCTTAGACAGCGAATGAACTAAATCTTAATTTGTTTAGTTGACAATTCAATTTAAAAATTACAATGATTTGGTTGATTGATACTTGGACATGCATTGCAGCGGTATAAAAGTTGGGTTTTAGAGAATAAGCACATTATTCAACAGGCTTTATCATTAGGGAATGGAAAAGCATTTTCTACATTTTTATAAAGTTAAAAATATATGCGGAGATTAGGAGTGCAGTGTAAAATTTATTTGTACAAAGAAACAATGTGAGTTGCTTTGGAAAGTTAGGTTTGCACTGTGTAGAAAGGTTCTAATCTGCATGGGATGTCCTGATTCTTCGCTGCACTTAATGTAAAATTACTATTGATTTGTTTTTAGAATAAGTGACTGTGGGCAAGTTTGGAGCAGTGGCATGTGTCCTAAACTTATTCAACACATAAAACTTTATAGAACCTTAATTCTTCATAATTTGGATTCATAGGACATAGACACCATAGTATGGAGGAGGGAAAGTCATATGCGCATTTGTCTCTGGCCTTAGGTACTAATATGATCACCACATCTGTGCATTTCTTCATTAGTAATGACTGGGAACAGCTTCACTAATTCAGAGAGATCAAGGGAGTTGATTGGATTAAAATAACCTCAAAATATAATTGTGATGGTTTTGTGGTTATGCTATTGTTGTGGGTAAAAATATTTCAGACTTAATTATGGTTATTGCAAATGATAATTATTCTTGCACATGGTATGTAGATAAATATTTTATAGAATTATAAATTAGCTCTAGGGGAGAGGGGCTAGTAGTGATACACCCTAAGTTAAGGGGTCAACAAAATCAATTGTTTATCATGTGGGATCGCGATTTTTTCACCAATATGTAGTTCAAATTTGTCTTAGCTTATATTTTTTCTTTGGAATGTTTAATTGAAGGGAAAGCCATATTTTGAATTGATTTAAAATAATAAATTTGAATTACACTACAACCATGATGGAAACCTTTGTTACCAGGAAATGCCTAGGGCCCCCTCGTTTCGTTTCGTTTAAACGTTTCCAAAACGGAAACTCCTTGAAACGTCCTAGTCTCCCGAGATAAGTATACATGATAATAATGTATTATTTCAATGAATACAAAATATTTTGAGTGTTTTATCGAGTTATACTTATCTCTTATGGTGTATGGAGTACAATTTTAAAATGAGTACAATTTTAAAATGAGTACTATGCACACACATATATATATATATTAATAATATATTGTACAAACGTTTCCCATAACGCTTTTGTATCCAAGGTTTTTGAAAATTTCTGTTTCAGCGTTTACGTACCCATTTCCGTTTCCGGAACATAGGTGGAAACCAATACTTGAACATGGGTGATAATGATTGAACATTGAATTTTTAATACTTGTACATGGGTGAGAGGTCTTACATGTCATGATGTGATTGGCTACTCTACATAATTATTATGTCAAAATAAATAACCACTAGATAGTACTATGACAACTATGAAGTGGTACTATAACAACTATTGGGTATTGTGTGATCAAGACTCATGTCAACTATTGGACCATGTTCAAGTATTGGCCCCTCCCCTATAAAAATTCATTTGGCATTTGCTAATTTCTCATTGAGTATTACTTTATTTGTTCCGAAGTTGATGCCCATTAGTGAAGTGATATTATTCATTTAGGTTGAGAAAATCTAGGATTAGATTTTATTGTATTTGAAAGTTCTATTCCCTTTGTCCAATTTTATTTTCTTTAGGACTTAGATAATATATAAATAAGTTGCTATTTCTGTTGATAAACAATATTATATTTGGGTCTCATCACCTTTACTTTGAACTCTGGAAGTTGACGTAGAGGGACCCCAGCTTCCACATCCATGGGGTTATTAACAAGGCAAACAACGAGGCTAATCTTATATCTGATAAAATTGAAGTGTGGTAAAGAAGATTAGCACGTCCCTTGCACAAACATGACACATAATAGAACTTCTAATCAATCCATCAATCTCATAAAGAAGATTAGTTTGAGAAAGGAATAGCCTTTTAGTTACTTAACAACGTGACAATTATAGGGAATGGAAAGGTTCAGCAAGGGTTTGAGGGTGCTAAAAATGCTATTACTGTTGGGCATATTATAGTATGTTGATTTACTATTCTAGTTTTTGACACAGGTCTTATTACTTTGCATAGAAACTATAATTAGGATGATGCAGCCAGTTCATAACTATGTAAGATGTCAGCCTATTTTAGTTTGTTCATTTACTATTCTAGTTTTTGGATTAAGGTCTTCCCCCATAGTCTTATATTACTTTGCATATAAATTATAACTAGGATGATGCAGCCAGTTCACCAATATATAAGATGTCGACCTATCTTGTATTTTATGACCTTACATTGTCTTAGTTGAGACGTCTCTGAGTGACAAAATCTCGATCCTTATTTTTTAACCATCATATGAACTCTTTCCAACCATACATCTCTTGATGTGTATGTGTGTTTCATTGGTGTTTTTGTATTGTAGACATTAGTTATCTGAACTTCTTGATAAGGATGCCTGTGTGACTAATTGCTCAATTCTGTTCAATAAAACATCTCTATAAAAAATTGATCAAGTTAGAATATAATGTAGTACAAATGATTTTGTCATATTTCCTTTAGAATGTGGTCACTTATTAGTACTTTTTTGTTGAACATAATTGTGATAAATGAATCAAATCGAAATATATAATTGGGATTTCATATTGTAACCTCAAAGATCATTTCATGCTTTCTTGTAGACTGGACTGGTCAAGAATGACATAGCCAAGCTATTTGATGGTCTTGAAAATTATGGTATGCCTTTCTCTACCCTTATCAAGGTTGTCCTTGGCCATTATGCTTATTGTATATTTCTTCCTTTGTTCTTATTTTTAGCATTTCTTATATTATGTAAATTAAACATATTGGAAGATTCAATAACAATGCTATATGACAAATGTATGTGTAAAGGATGGTTGATTTTCATTGAAAATGCATATTGAGGATTAATTAGATGCAGTGAAAAAGGTTAATAGAGATGCAAACTGAAGAGTGTTCATGTTTTTATTCATGTTTTTATTCACATAAAATTATCGATGCATACAAAAATAGAACTGTGAGGAGATCTATGCCATTTACTTCAGAGCATCAAGCTTATGTTATTTATGCTACTTAGTTCATATACCAAAATATTTTGTAGAAAACATTGCAAGGGTATGTCGTTAATGTTAAGTTTTGGAGTTTTAGAAATCCACTTGTTAACTTGTTGATGCCATGTACTCATTTGTTTAAAAATGCAAAAAAACAAATGAAGAAAATTTGGTGGAAAGAGTATCTTATGCAATACAAAACAAAATAGAATGGAAAATACTATATACAGTAAAACAATAAGCAAAAGTCATCCTTACATCATAGAAACCAACGACAAAATTTGAATTGAATGCTTTCATTGATAGTTGTAATATGATCTTCATGGCCTCCAAATGCAGGCCCAAGTCACATAAGATATAACTTTGAACATGGTATGGAGATCCTATAACAACTCAAGACTGCTTGTGTATATAGGAAAAGTGAGGGATTGGTGTACCAATTTGGTCACAATGATTGAGGTGTTGAGCAAGTGCATCTCGTTATAGGAAAGCTATGACACTCCTTTATTAAACTTATGATTTATATTTATTAACTCATAATGTGTTATGCGCCACTAAATGTTTGGCTATAGAGTTAGATGGTTGGTTGGATACTTGTTATATATTTTAAATCATGCAAACTTCAATAGCATGCAACACGGCTTAAAAATGCGTTGCAAAAGATTCGTCTAACTATATGCATACGAATTCTGTGTTCAGGTGGATTGGCAAGGTTCAAGTTACTCTTGAGCATGGTCATAAAGCCAAAATCTAATATTATAACATTTGATGGAAAGAAATCCTCGTGTAGGATTCTACAAAGGGGGCTTCATAGGTGAAATTAGAGCCTGTTTTGGCTGTTGTTACATCTAGCATGTACTAAAAAATTAAGCTTCTTGTTATGAACAAATTATCCAAAATTTGGAAATTGTGTAGAATAATAACAAAAATTACATACATGAGATGTATGATGGGCAATGTGCCCCAATAGTCGGTATTCTCAGAAATAGGAATACCTTTTAGGTAGGGCTATACCATAAAATATTTCTTAAGGAATCACTCCAAGATATCTCTCACCATGAGATCAAGATCTGCTATCCTATTCTACATATACTACTGGATAGAAATTATCCACAATCCATATCCCTCCATAATGATAGATGCATCTTATCTATCAAATGATAGTGGAAGAGATTAACCTTTTACACATTAGGCCTATCAATAACCAAATATAATTTATTTCACAAGTTACCCATATTACCCATTACAAAAAGCTGTTCGTTGGACCTATCCCATCTAAACATGAGATATGTGTGTCACAAGCTAACTTCTCCATAACCTCGTATACATTACAATGTCATTCCCCTAGGTGTATAACATTCCACCCCCTTCACATGTTTTGCCCTCGAAACATGAAAAGGGAACAAGTAGTGAGACTTCTCCAAAACCGCCTACATTTGGTGTCGAACTCGACAATCCACCCATCCATATGTAATCTTGGAAGGTGATGGTCCTTGATGATTTCACGCTTCCACTATGCTACTCCGATTCAATATTTGTCCTTAATTGCTGCTTTTCTGATGTTGTGCGTAAATGTAGTTGTTGGTTCTACGAGTCCATGTAAGCCCTTATTCATCGTTCTTTTGATACAAAGCAAATTCATAGTGGTTACTTATTTGATTCCATGTATACTTATAGTCACTGCTTTTCTAATGCTCCACACTATGATTATTGCCTATCATGTTGATGTGGATGTTTATATTCCACAACCTTTTCTGTTTTTTATTCTTTATCTTTTGACTCTTAAACTGTGGATTCCTTTTGATCTTAGAGTACATGAAGGGTGTGAGCTTCCTTCACAAATATCAAAGCCCTTGTGCTCTTTTTCAGAATGTTCCTTCTGATTTTCTGCAGTTGCCTCCTTTTGCTCTACTTCTGTTTCTTGCTTGTAATTTTTATAATTTCCTCCATGTGATCTTATTCTAATCCTTCCTTGTGCTCTTCCTCTAATCCTTCTTTGCCCTCTACATTATTGTCTTCCTCCTCCAATTTTTTCTGTATGCTCCTCTTCTCTTTCTTTATTATTTTCCTTGAGATCTTCTATGTATTCTTGAGAATTGTCCAAATTCTCTTCTACAAATTTCTTCTCATTCTCTTCTTCATCCTTATTCTTATGCCCACCCTTGATATGATGAGTAATAGCATGCAATGTTAACTTCTTTTTCCCATACTGAAGGTTTATAACCTTATTTATACATTGATGTTAACAGTTTCCAAAGTCTTTAACCAAGGATACCCAAGAACAATATCCAAATCATTCATAGGAAAAACATAAAACATGAGTGCAATATATATATATATATATACTATGTTGCATGGAAACGGAAACGGAAATGGGTACGAAACGCGGAAATGACAATTTTCAAAAAACCTTGGATACGAAACGTCGACGGAAAACGTCCGTACAATATATTATTAAAAAATATATATATATATATATATATATATATATATATGCATAGTACTCATTTAGCAAGAGAAAAATGAGAGTGTGATTTAGAATGGACCCAAGAGGTCATTATATAGCTTTTAGGAAGTGTGTTTAGCAAGTCTAGGTAGTTGTATTAGGGTTAGGGTTCATTTAATGCAAGGTTTTTTTTTTTTTTTTTTTTTTAAAAGTCATTTTTTAAAAGCAAAAACTGTTGGAAACGCCAAAAACGTTTCCGGAAACATTTTTGTGTTTCCCCATTTCCCCGTGTTTCGCGTTTCCGAAACGTTTCCAGGCAGAAACGTGGGCCCTTTAGGCGTTTCCTGGTAACAGAGTATATATATATATAATGAGTGCAAATTATTATATTTGTTTTTAATGAGCTTCAAATCTACAAACGTTTGAACCCTTTCATCATGTATCTGTCTGCTTGACATTCTTTGCTTGAACATGCAGCCTCTCACCCAAGTCAATGATGATTATGCTATATTACTAGAGTTAATGGAGACAACAACTTCTCTCTTTGAATGCAACCATGAACTTGCAAGATTGATGACTCTTGGTTGGAATAAGAACTCATAGACCTTGTTCTTTCTGCTTGAACATGCAACCTCTTACCCAAGTCAATAATGATTATGTTATATTACTAGAGTTTATAGAATCAATGACTTCTCTCTTTGAATGCAACCATGAACTTGCAATACTGATGAATCTCGACTCCTAGACCTTGTTCTTTTTATAATCTTGATCCACGTTTTCTCAACATGTTTGTTTTTATTCTTCTCCTTGTTTTTCTTATTTATGTTCTTCTTGTACTTAATCTTGTTCTCATTCGTCTGGACTACCATCTAGTTAAGAATGCTTCTTTAGCTTCTTCCCAAGTGAACTTCTCAGCTCCATCAAGACTATCCCATGAATCCCTTGCCTTGCCTTCGAGGAAAATTACTCAAAAGATTCTCTCTCTAGACTAATATTACCACTCTTGCTGAGCACTATCACCTATCTCTCCATAAAAGCAGGAAATCTGTATCAAACCAAGCTATTGGCACCATGATTTATACATCAAGTAAAAGTTAGGGTTTCAAGAAGATCTATTTTAATTAAATTCCCCTTACTACAACACATGTAGATTGTTAGATATGAAAGTTTCCATCTTTTCTGCCCAAGTTGCAACTGAAAGATTAACAGTTTGGTATTCCAAATTGTCAAATTTGTGAGGTAGCTACTCATTCAATACTGCCTAAAATTTAGATGGCAATCACTTGTCAGAAAGCTCTCAAAGCATGCATTCCAATAGCCTACGAATCTCTTTAATTTGACAAATGTGTTGAAGAGAACAATCCTTTGCAATTTGACACATTTGCTTCTGCAAGTTTGATTGCTCTTCCTGAAAATTTCAGCAAAATAACCCTTGATCGAAAAGACCAACTTCATTGATCACATGTTCCTCAGTGGCGCTTAGAAATTTGATTGCAATCACTTTCTCAAAGGGAGCTTTCTAATGACATCAGAATAAGTGCAATTGGACCTGTCCTAAGTGAATGACCACCTGCAAGTATGACCGAGTTATCTTAAATTCCTGCAAAATAATTCTAGATCTGCCAAAATCCCTTCTATTACTTTTCAGAATACATAAATATTGCAGAATAATAAGAAATAACATGCACAAGAGATGTATGTTTGGCTAATGCACCTTAATCCTCATTATACTTAGAAAGAGATATAGAGTTACTGTTAAAGTAGGGTTACAGCATAAATTATTCCTTAAAGAAGGAATCACTAAGATATCTCCCACTATGAGAATCAAACTTGTTATCATATGCTACCTTCACTTCTAATTACCAAATAGACATTATCCATAATCCATATCCCTCCACAATGAAAGACGTCTTATACATTATTACATATGCTCACTCCACAAATAATAGTGGAGGAGACTAAACCCTTTACTCATTAGTCTGACTAATTACTAAATATAACATATTTAATTAGTTACCCTTATCACCCATTACAAAAAGGTATCAATTGGACCCATCCTATCTAAACATTAGTTATGTGTGCCTCAAGCCTGCTACTTCATAACCTCATATACACTTTCATATCATGTCCCAAGTTGTATAACAATTAACCAACCATCTAGTCATTCACTCATACATAAGTGTACATATTGTGTCCACATGGAAAGAAAATACTGTAGGATGGAAGGATTCAAAATAGGGCACGCATTTACATGCACCAAATATTCTATTTGAAAGTTGGAAATCTCTGCCTACATTAGGCAGCCTAAGCCTCTGCCTATATTAGGCAGCCTGGCACCTTTTTCTTAACCCTTAAGTATTTTTGAAAATGTGCACATAGCAGAGAATGATGAAGAATGAGAAAACGTCATGCACACAAGTAGGATACTCAAATTAAGGTAGATACATGGAATATCAAAATAATCAAATAATTATCAGGAGGATATGCTATAGTACAGAAGTCGGTAACATATTGAGACTCGAGAGTAAGTGCTCTCAATGAATAGAATTGCACCAAAGGCATGCACAAATATAAGTGGAGTGATACACTGCGAAGGTTCTACATGCACAGACACAAGAGGTAGTACGTACATGCATTCACAAGTTAAAGATTCTGTAAAGCATTTTCAATAAAAATTCGAGCATGCAGAAGTAAAATGATGCATGAGTAACTTTGGAAGAATTGTCAAATGGAGAATAAAGAAAAAGATACAAGAATAAGAAGGTATCACATAGTAAGCCATATAATGGCTACTTGTATTACTGTAAGTAAATATCGCAACCAACTTCTCTTCTTGATATTTACTTGAGAGTACATCAACAAAGTTAAAGAGATAATACATAGCCATTTCTCCCCAGCGACAGCTTGTTTGAGCTCTGAGATGACTTGAAACGTGAAAAGGCTTTCTTTAAATGATTAGTATAGATGTGGACAACTTCTTTCTTCCATGTTGCTATATTTGGTGCTTCGTTTGATCCTGAATCAATTGGCGAATAGAATGGCGATGTACCTCAAATGCTTGGTACATACACAAAAAAACAGAATTGTTAGCCAACTAGATAGCATTTGGATTATCACATCTTAGGATTGCAGGCTGTACTTGCTAACCAAACTCCTCCAAGTGCCTTTGGTAGTATCTCAGGTTGTTTTTGCAAACCAAACTCCTCCAAGAGCACTTAGAATCAAAACCACATCATATCCAACACTAATGCCTCCTTTGCACTTATTCTCAGTAGTGGAGAGGGCAACATTTTCTTGCTTCTCTGCTATGGAATAGTTCCTGAAATAAGATGATAGATGAATCCAAAAATGCACTTTCTATCATCACCATCACCTGCCCAATCCAAGTCAGTGATCCCAATGAAAGAATGACCACTATATGTTCTATGACCACTATATGTTCTATATTCAATGCTAAAAGAATATGTTCTTCTAATATTCCTTGAATTACATGTACCTTCCTCTTAATCAATTTCCCTTGTATCTTGCATGCATCAAGAGACTAAACTGACAATGTAAGCATTTACTGGGACCAAGTATGAGTCAGGTAGAGAAAAATGCCAACTAATTGCTGACAAAAATCCATCAACTTTTTGATCTTAATAGGCTGTCAACTTGAACTCCAACTGACATTTGTTGGAGTAGGAGATTTGAAATTGACTATCCTTTTAATAAGGACAATTCATCTCCAAAGTTCTTAACATCCTGTTTGAAGGAAAATAACATATTGTATATAGAACAAACATCTCAAATTCATATCTTTTTGCGAGTAGGAAAACAGCTACAAAATATGTGGAACAGAAATACAATAAATCATCCATATGTTCAAAGAACACAACCTATGGAGATGCCCTTCTGGGGTAGAGGTCTCTATGGTGAGAATTCTGGAACTAGTTTTATTGCTTTTGGAGAACTTTCTAACATAGTTACAGAGATAATACTTTCCTTTGGATCAATCATACTGCGATCCATCGATTACAAAAATGCCACAGGGATTTCTGTTTTTGGCTTCTTTTTTGTTTCGACAACAGTGATGTGTACACATGATTTTCTTGATTGTCACTTGGCTGAAAACTAAATGCCTGACTTAGTATTAGACCTTTGGCTCATTTTTAGTTGATATGCAAGGATTGCGGCTTGTGGTCACCCATAACTGCACCATGCTATATCATTTTTCCCTTAAAAAATATTCAGGTTTGGCACTTGTTGCCCTATTATATTGCAAGGGGTTGGCACCCTTTGTCCCTGTGATGGGAAATAAGGGAAAATAAGTATTTTTGGCTGGTTTGGTGCATGATCAAGATGTTTCTTCTTCGAAATAGACAGTGTAAACTTGAACTTTCAAGTTTCCCGGTCAACAAGCAGATTAATGCTTCAGAGAAAATGAGGCAAGTCTGGGTTGGGGGTGTGACGTTTGGGGTATGAATCTGATAGCACTATATATTAGATTTTTCCTTTGTCGGTAGGAGACCAATTTTTAATGCATAGTTCTGTATCTTCCATTCACATCAGTCAGTGAAGTAGTGCTACAAAACTCAAAAAAGTGACCTTTGTTTCTTTCTTTAACGAAAATTTTGACATCTTTATTTATGTGTACTTGGGGAAAGAGGGTAGTTGGTAAGGCAGGGCTTGGATTTTCAAGGTGTATAACAAAAGGAATATTTATTTTCACTGTTTCCATTTTGCTTCTTGTAATTGCATTTGAATTCCTCCATATGGATTCTTAACGAGTTAGAAACTTTCCTCTTAACTTGCTTATTGATGCTCATTCTACTGCAGAGGATGGGTCCTTGTACTTTGATGAAAAACCAGTGGATGCTACTAGTGGAATTGGAGGTTCATTGTCAGCAACCTGTTCTGTTGTGCGTGGTGTTACTGCATTTGCTGCAGTTGTTCAGGAACCGCTAAATGTGAGAATTGACTTAAATTGTAATGCTTACTTTTGTAGCCTGTTCAATTCATAAAATAAAATGGCACGTCTTCAATCATTTTTGTTTCACGCAGATTCCAGAAGATAAAGTTGTTGGTATTGCAAAATTCTTTCTAAGTATTGGTGTTCCAGGAAGCTCCACTGAAATGTATCATCAACTAGATTCTTTGGGGAACTTGGAGAAAAACAGGCAAGTGCCTTGTAGAAGTTTTTTTAGTGTAAAGCCCTATTAGCTTTGTGAAGAGTTGCTTGCTTCTTTTGAAGTTACTTTCATTTTCATATTAAAAGGTTTACATTTGAGACATGGTGTTTTTACACAATCACATTTTGAAGCTAATTTTTCAATGGCTATATGGGGCTCTTATACGAGGGGCTCAATAATATTATGTAAGTCTGATGATATGTAAATTATCAGGACAATTGAGCAATATTATTTGTAGTTGATGTTAGTTGTGAAAACATTGTTTTCAATTAGGGCAATTTAACTGCATTGATAAAATGCCCCCATAAAAATATGAGTGAACAGAAGCTTGTCATAATTTAGTTAGTTCTGTTTGATAGTGGAAACATTAGAGAAAGGAATTGTAGGCAGCTGCTTGCAGCCCTTCTGAAAAGTGATTTTTACAAATAAAATATTAATGCTTTGTTTTAGGGTACTTAAATATGAGGGCAGTGTCAAAGAGAGGCGTACACAGTCTTCCTTATAAATGTACACAGTCTTCCTTAATTGCTGTTGTATCTTATAAGCCTATGCCTGACATATCTATGGTCAGTAGTATACATATCTCGGTTGGTGAAGTAAAAACAAATTGTTAACACTCAGTCTAATTACTGACTACTTTAGCTATGTTGCACTTTGATCTTATCAGATAGTGATGAAAAGTATATGCTTGATAAACTGAACTCCACAAGGACAATATTTGATCTTGAAAGTTTTGTAGATATTTTTGTTTGTATTTAAAGTGTTAGTTCTGTATGATATTATTTTTGCACTTGTTTCCTTAGTTGCCACATTTCTTACTGCTTTGTTCTATATTACTTGTTTGCAGTATTTCTATTGACCCTGAAGATGCAATGAATCACTTTTGAATCTATTCTATCATTTTCAAGTCTCATTCTATATCTTATTGTGTGGTATTGTAGTTGGCTCTTGTTTTGTTTTCATTTTGGTATGTGAAGTTTTTAGTGTACTGACATTGTGAAGTTCAATCTTTGACATGGATTGTTTTATTCAGCATTACTATTCCTTTGGTCCTATCAACTTCTTCGACAACACTTTCATTGACATCAAGGGATCGCTTGAAGGTGAAATATCTATAGCTTGTAATTGTCTTTAATTAATGAATAACATGCTACATTCTATTTGAATCTATTAACAGAAATCCCATTAAATTTGTGAGGCCTGCTTATGCTTATGCAATATAGTTTTGCTGGTAAGTCTTTGTTTAGAGATGCCACAAGCACTAGTTTGATCAGTTCCATTTTTTTTTCAACATCTCAAACTGATTTTCATTCATCTGTAAGCTGTTATGGTGTCACATTTGCACTACGTACCTGTGTTAGCCGATAGTAGTTAAAATGTGTTGGCTATTGATTGGGAAAGGCTACTTATGGTTTGAATAGATATTTTGTAGTAGATCTATGAATGCATTTTAAATTTAAGCTTTCTCTGAAATAGTAAACACTTATTATTGTTATCCATGGAAATAATTGAATTTAAATTCTATATTTTTCCCTTATCTTTTTTTTTTTTTTGACAAGTGGATTTCACAAAATTTCCTATGACCAGCTGTAAAAATTGCTATTCTTGTTTTCTGTTTGACATGGAGTAAAGATTCTTTGATGTAAACAACTAACAATTGTAAATGAGGTTGCTGGAAAGTGGTATCCTAGATGTTGAGAAAAAGACAACTAACTTGCCATTTAGTCAGGCCATAAAGACCATTCTTACAAGGGGTTGCCAGTTCCAAAGAGCATTATAACTTATAAGTGGATGCATTATAAATATCTGCATCTTTTGTTGAGATTTGAAAAATACATCGATGCAAATTTACACACTTATAAAAAAGCCAAGACATATAAGGATTGTAGCCACATTGAGATTCCCAACCTCCTTATGCGGAATAACCAAGGTCAACCTATAGGAGGTTGTCTAATGTGCCTGAACCTGTCAAACATCATAAGCTAATGAAAAGAGGATGCCTTTATCTCCCTCATTTTAAAGGCAACGGAACTGAACTGATTTTCGGAGATATGAAGGTATTTCATTGGAAGGAGAAGTTTCAAGTGACATTCACGTCATAACTGTACGTGCGTGTTGCTACCTTGCAACCTTATGTCGGTCTGTTAAAAACTACTTCTCAAACAGAAGATGAGTTATAATATGGTATCCTGTTGAAAGCTTCAAAGTGCTACCATGCCAAGCAACTCAGCAAAGTAGAGATAAGGAAAATATATGTATGGGCTGAGCCCTGGTAAAAATGACAGTTTTCCCATAGTTGCATTGAAAACGGAAAGCAAATTTGGCATCTAGGATGTTATAGGAGACACTTTTGATGGGATCCATGGATTGTCTTCATCTTGGCACAGATAAAGCCTGTAGATTTCAGGCAAACCACACATCCAAATATTGATAACCTGCCAAATGTTGTAACAACCTAATTATGTGGAGAGGCATTCCTAAAATGGCAACCAAAGGTGTAATGGCGCGAGTTCAATTTTAGTCTCATTGATATTCAAAATAAAAAACCTTTGACTGCCAACGTTACTTTTAACTCCATTTTTATTTAAAATATAGTATATTAGCTGACTAATTATTTAAAAATAAAAATAATATAATTATACATATTAAAATAAATAAATAATGAATATATTAACTACAAAAAAACAAAAATAAACAACAAAGGAGTTAATGGCAGTGAAGCATAAAGAATAAGAATTAACTGCATAAAATTATGATATGTTTAATATGTTACATTATTTTCTTGTTGTATTACTTTGTACTTTGTAGGCAACTCATTATATTTGAGATGCAACTCAATTTGCAGTTTAATATGTTAATTCTCTACCTGGAAAGTCATCTTCCATTAAATTGGTGGCTGTCTGGCAAACTGTCCACTGCTAGATTGGATGCTTATTGGGAAGCGGTCCTCTCCATCGCATCAGATTCTTTCTCAATCAATTTGTGCAAATTTTTAACACTCTTATTAATCTCATTTTCATATCGCATTTGTACTTGTTTAAATCACAGACAAAGAATGCGATACTTACTTTGCAGGTAGTTAAATTGCAAATTTTACTTTGCAAATAAGGTGAACTGCAATACTTGGTTTATTAAATTGCAAGACTAAATAATTACAAAATTGTATGAATTACTTCTGTGTCTTTGAATTCTATACATATATTGAATATGTTAAACTTTATATTTTAATATCATATGGTCATTGGAGGATTAAAATTTCCTGTAAAATATATGCTTAGAGCCTCTATTGATGTGGTCAATCTACATACATGTATCCATATAATTTTATTGATCAAATTTAAATGGCCATATATTGGATAATCAGTTTTATTTTATGATACATGTATCAATTTATTATCGGCTTGATAGGCTCCTTCCCAGCTGGCTCCTGGCAAGCCGTCCTCTCCACCACATTAACCTCATTTTTAGCTCACAAACAAAATAGGGACAATTTATTATTATAAAATATTTTATTATTATTAAAAATATATTAAGTTTTACTGTTTTACTTATATAATCTATTTGGTGAATACATCTTTAAGTTTTACATAAATGTAGATTTTATAGGAACAGGGAAAGGTAATGACAATAATGGAAAGGACTTATGGTTTGAATCTTTCCTTCAGAGAAAAACTAAGATACCCCTATTGCAAAGCTAAAAAGTAGCAGCTAAAGAAAACACCGTCTGCAAATTAAAAATTATCCCACCTATTCGTTATTTTCTTTCATTGTCTATGTATCAGCTCCAGTTCTGCCATCCTTTCTTTTGGAATACAGCTGTTTAAAACTAATTCATATTGTTGCTCTATTCCAAGATATAATTGCACTTATGGATATTTTCTTATATTTGATATTCACCATCATTTGAACCGGTCACCTTCAATAACAGATACTGTACCACTGTATGGCCTAACTCCCCCTTAAAGCACTCTTACCACTTTATGGCCTTAGATCTCCTGTAAATCACTCTTCGTCAGTCGACTCTTTACAAAACTATTCCAACATTTGATTGCACTACATTTAGTTCATGGTGCCAAAAAGTCTCGGGTGACCAAAGAAGGTGGGCAGCATGGGAATAGCAGAGAGGTCTTTTGTTTTATTTCCATTGCTTTGGTGAACAAATTGCCTTTTAAAAGAAATTGTTCATTTTAAACTTTAAAGTATAATTAGCATACCTGTCTTAGAAAAACCTATGTAAAAGATGCCGAGAAGTATCATTCTCGAGGTGCCTATATTGGATTTGAAACACAAGTGGAATATGCACCTCAAGAATGATACCTCTTGGTGTCTTATACATAGATTTGTCTAAAAAGGTATGCTAGTTAAAATAATGATTGGATGTGCTGCAAAAAATATCTATTTTTAACCATTCAAAAACTTGCTGGATGCCACATCATCTCTCTGAAAATTGCCACCTGATATCATTGCATCTCAATGAATAATATGATGTTACACACCTTGTAATCATCTAATAAAATCTGGACTATGATCACCATTCTTTATTTCAAAATATTTAATATCATAACTAATGACAAAAATTAAGTACACAGAATATATGGTTTAATTACTTTTATGCCACGAAAACTGATATGAACTGAATTATATGGCTTACCTAAATTAGTGCTGCACATTTTCCTGATAGAATGACTGTATCAATACTTGTCCTCATTTAATACTACATGTCGAGGTCTTCAATCACACAAAACAAGCAATAAAAATGATCACCATATGAGCATAACATTTTTGCATACCAAACATTAGACATCCTAATGTTTAAATGCTAAATGTATTCACCATTCACTTCAGGTTGGCATAAAGCACATGAATCAATATTTATCAACTTCTAACATTCTTACAACCAAATAAAAAAATCAAATCTACCTGTAAATAACCTTTGGAAAAATATTCCCCAGATGAGCCATGCCAATCCATCAATAAGTTAACCTGATCTATGCACACAAATTGTCACGAAGCATATGATATGGATTTTTTCCATTTCATTATTGTTTCAAGCTACCTGCAAAGGAATCATACTTGCTGTAAAAACCTCTTTATTGGATCAACAACAGATATTTCTGAAGTGTCAAACGTTGATTATAACAAGTTGTCATTTGGGTCTTCTGAACTTTGATTATAGCAGGTAGCCAGTTTGCTTTTATTTGTACATGTTTTACTTAATTCAATAAAGATACAAGTCTATATTCTTCACACCTGTCATGTCCTTTGAATGATGTCACAACCAATGTTTTAAAAATTGGAACCGGTCGAGGGTCGGATCAGAACTGAACCGGAATCGGACTGGTTTAAAACTTATGAACCGGTTTACTAAAAAATACATAAATTATTAAAATTTTAATGAAAACAAGAAATTTTAAGGATTCCAAACCATGATTACAAGCAATTAGAGACAAAATATGCAAATTTTTTTCATGCATATACCATGTAAGGGTAAATATAGCAAAACAATACCCAAAGTGCACTACATATCCAAAACAAAATACATAAACAATGAGGCTCTAAATGGCCTATAGAGTCCAAAAAACAATATGCTACAAGCTACTACATGTTTGATATCAATCATCAAACTCAACACCACTGCTAAGAATGGGATCCTCATCCCCATCAATGTCATCATGTTCCTTTGGCTCAGACACATCAAACTCCTCAAGGACATCTGCAGTAGTTGTAGTAGCACAACTAGTGTTTGCCATGTTTGGTGCTACTAGTGGTTCATCATCCAAAGCCATCCACCCCAAGTCATCGGGATCAAACTCTGCCAGGTGACTCTCCTCTACCCATTCTGAGGTTGGATCAATATCATCCAAGACAATGGGATCTGTATTAGGTATCCTATTCAGTAATTGGTTGCGCTTTAGTTGGAGGTTGTATTGCACGAAAACGAGATCATTTAACTGTTGTTCCAAATGGGGTCTATATAACATCATTTTAGGGTTAGGGTTGGAAAAAAGTAACTTAAAAGCTAAAATTGGAAAAAAAATGTTTTAAGGCAAAACCTGCCCCTCAACTAGTTCAGACCGGTCCAGTATGGAACCGGCCGGTTTGACCGGTTCTGTATGGAACTGACTGGTTTTACCGGTTCCATATGGAACCAGACGGTTCAATACTGAACCGGTACAGAATTGGCAGGTTCCGTATTGGACCGGTCATTGGTTCGGTTTTTCTAATGGTTTGCAAAAAAATTAATGAACCGGTTGAACTGAACCGGAACCGGGATGGTTTTTAAATTTTTGTTGTCCAGGTGCACACTTTGTCTCCATGTTTCTCTTTAAGTCTCACCACTTGATAAATGTGCATGATGCTTCTTTTTTTCTCTGATGTTCATTGTTCTCACAACGGTTAAACTCCAAAATGGTTGCTGTTCACTTTTATTTTTGCTGCCGCTCTTTTGCAGAAATCTTTGGGGACTTTTTTTTCTTGTATGTTAATGAAACATTTTCTTTTGAGTCTCCTTCCAACGTATTTGTTTTTCACTTGGTTTGTGTATAACATCTTTCTTGATTTTTTCACTAATTATAGAACTATGAATTTTTCTGTAAATTTGCTTCTGATTCCATTTTTGGCCACAACTAACATGGTTAGTAAAGGGCAAAAGGTCATGTTCAGTTTCACTTCAAACCTTTTGATCCAGAGATCCTTAAATTTATCATCTTGACGTCTACATTTAGGGCCATTATATTATCATGCTTGATGTTCTTTTCTGGTCTGTAGCCCTGGAATTTTGGTTATGGTGCCTAACATTAGAATTTCTAGCTCATACTGCGGAGTGAAGGCTACCTCTTGCACTTATCACAGCCTTTATTCTAGATTGAAATCCCTGCCGAATGACTGCCTATTCTAATTGCAAATTGATTTTTAGGTAACGTCATTCTGTTTGGTTTATAGCTTGAAAATTCTAGATATTATATGAAACAAGATGAGTAATGTTTGACTTGAACATCTTGTTTCAGGTTAGAGTCAGCACTGTGTTGGGAACACCGACGCCTCCTATGGTTGTTAACCTTGTCCGAGTTGTCAAGTCAAATTCTAAAGATGCTCCAATAATTAATGATCAGGTATATTTTATACTTTGGTTTCTTATTCATGGATTTAATTTTGTATTTTCTCTTGACACAGTCCAAGAAAGCAACTTTCATGGCACTATTCACCTCCTATCATTTTGGTACAATTCAATTCATCAATGTTGAATTATTTTTTGAGATATTGCCATGTTTCAAAGGTTTGGTACATGCAATGTTTGTGTTGCAACTAAAATGTATTTGATTGTTGTATCTATTTACAATCCTTGCATTTTTTGTTTTGGAAATTATTATGTCATTAGGTGTGAATAATGTAAGATTGGATTACTTGAGAGGCTTGTGCCCATAGAAAGTCACGGAGCCACCCGTTAATTGTAATGGAACTCTGTGCAAAGTTTCCTCTATTCTCTTTCCATATTCAGAAACATGACTTAAAAAAAAACATGCAGAAACTTGATTTCGATCCAGAGAGTTTGGTGTACACACTGGATTTACTCTCCGAGAGGGTAGACGTGGGAAAATATTATTTAACTTTTGAAGTAAGTCTTCGTTAGCTTTGAATAATCTATTTCATGCCTCTGTGCAATCCATTGTACCAGCCTTTTTTGCTTTTTTATTTGACATTGTCAATTACTGTAGGTTTCTCCCCATGATGCTGAACACGAGAAAACCTACTCTGCTGGGGATCAAGTTCAAGTACTCATCGCTGTTACGGGATTATCAAGATTAGTAATGCTGAGATAGCTGTTTTGGACACTGACACAGGGAGCACAGAGACCGTAAACAAGTGTGCATGAGAATATTTCACTTTGGAGTATTTTTTCTGTTTATTTTGTTATTTAACAAAATACGGTTTTATGTTTTTAATCTGTTTTCTGTGAAAAATTTAATGCATAGCTGTTTAAAATCATTAAAGCTATGTGAACTCTCTAAACAACTCAAAACATATTTGGGATGAATGAATCAAATGCGCCAGAACATTTGATGGTTAAATTATGTCCACCGAAGTAGGCATAGGAAAACGGTGCATTTGAAGTATACGATAAGGTGCAATAGCATGACTGATTAAATGAATGCATTCTGGAAAAGAACAAAAGAAATAACATTAGAAGCCTAAAATAACTATTATCTTATATTTTCCTTTGTAGTTCTAATCAAAATTAAGTATGGACAACTAAGTTTTAAGCACGGTAGTGAAAATACTTAGCTGACCTTTTAATTGTTACTTTTCACCTGATCTGCCAAACGCAGTGTAGTTGGTTCTGCTATTCTTTTTCTTTTCTTTTTGGAACACGGCTACTATCGTTATAAGTGCAATCATCTGACATCATGGATGACAGCATATACATCAAAAGATATTTCTGGTTCATTTTCCCATTTTCTTACATTCTGAAAATCTTCTTACAAGGAGTTGGACAAACATAACAAGAATGTCGTGTTTTCCGGATCAAATCTTCGTTTTGGGAAGTTTGTCAACATCCAAAATTTGTATCATGCTGGTCGCTTTAAAGCCAAGGGCATAACTTCAAGAATACCTTCACTTACGAGGATGATGAGCATTTTGTTGTTGATTGTTTTATTGCCTGCTTTCTCTTTGCCTGCATATGTTTTAATTTTTCATGGTAAATGCCTTTTGCTTCTTTGGGTTGGAATACCTTCTGTTAGAACATGAATAAATGATATCGGCTAATTGTTTTTGATGTAGGCTTGATATGTCAAAGGAAGAAACTGTTTCTTTGGCTGCAAATCACCTGCAAAGGCTTCAACTGTCCTTATTAATGACTTCTCCTTCTGGTGGTTCTTTTAAACCACATCAGGTTTGTAAACATGCATTTTTTGGGGGTTATGGTGCTGGTTTATTTTTCTTTTATGTGTATTATATTGTGTATGGTGCTTCATCAGGTCTTCCTAAGGCTGAGACATGAAAGTAAGGTAGAACATATATTTTTACTGAAACGTTCCGGCAAGAAGTTTGAATTAGTACTGGTAAAAACCTTACCCTTACTCCTTTTTGAATTTTTTTGTATAGCCATGGTTGTGGTCCTCGACAATAATTGAATATGCATGTCTACAATAATAAAGTATATAAGATATCCATGGAGCATTATTTTCATTTTTTTGTTTATTCTTCATTTTCACCAGGTGATTCATTATTCTCAATTGTATCCACAATCTGTTATTAAGTCAATTGCCATTGAATGCGTAGTGATTGGAACCATAGTGGCATTGCTTGCAAAAACTCCTGATTGTTTGCGATCCATCAGTACGTTGCCAGGATACATCCCCCAGCCCCCGTACCCTGCCTGATACATATCTGGTACAGATATGTCAGGGTATGTGTACGGATACATGATGGGTACGCCTGGGTTCTTCCCGGGTACGCCATGGGTACGTCCAGACGCACCCGGGAAGGACCCAAGTTTAAATCTATTACCACAAAAATCGTGAAAATCACAGGGTTTTGAAGGGTTTCAGATGCAGTTGTGAAGGGTGAAAAATCACAATTTTTTGAAGTGTTTCAGACCCAGTTTTGAAGGGTTTCAGATGCTCAAAAACATGACTAATACAGTTGCGAAAATACAGTCATGACCAATAGCGAAAGGCCATAAATTAGTCATGAAAGGCATGCAGAAACATGAATAATACAGTCACAAAAACAGTCGTGATTAGTAGCAAAAGGCCATAAATCTGTTTGCAAATAAATACAAGGGAAAACTGCCTTCTAAATACAACAAGGGATCTACACAAATTCCTATAACATAGTCTTTTTTAGGGCACATTTTTTTACAATCACATCCTTTCAATCACAACCAACAAGGACGATCATTTGAAGGAGAAATACAGTGGTTAGTAATAAGACCACAATCTGGGCATTTATCTATACTCATTTTTTGGTTTAAATAAATATTTCAGCAGAGAGTGAAGAGTGGAGCTAGCACAAGTGGCACGCAAGAACTTGATTTTGAGGAAAATCTAGATGATATATTCTAGATTTGTTTGTATTCATGTTGACATGATATTCCTATATCATATGTATGGCAGCCACATGATCAATGAAATGTAAAATCTTAAGTATATTGTATGTTTTGAAAATTTGAACATTGATCCTAGTATATTTTTCAAGTTTTGTTTGTATTCATGTTGACATGATATTCGTATATCATATGTATGGCAGCCACATGATCAATGAAAATGTAAAGTCTTAAGTATATTGAATGTTTTGAACATTGATCCTACTATAATTTTCAAGTTTTCAGTTTTGTATTACTATTTTGGTATTTCTTATGGACTAAAAAATGAGTGAAATGATTATGTGTGTGTGTGTGTATATATGAGTAAATTTTTTAATATATATGTACGGATGTATCCAAGATGTATTAGGGTTTTTTAAAATTGACGTATCCGCATATCGTACCCATACCCGTATCCTGGCAACATAGATCCATCACATTTACCATGCCTTTTGAAACCGCTAAACAACACAAAAGTCAAATCCAGGCTTTAACCTGAAACAAACATGTTTTGTTTTCTGAAAAAATTGAGTTATTCCTAATCTTTTAAAAAATTTGTTTTGATATATATAAATATGGCTGACATAATTACAATTATTAATATTATTCTATAAGGTATGCAGCAAGTTCTCCCTTCTTGAGAAGCTTAGTCCTTAAAGCAGAGGAAGCCATGTGTACTGTTTTTGAAAGGACATCCTTACCCACAATGCATTTTCGATGTGCAAGTTTTTCTATTTCTTTAGACATTCTGTAATGTAGATTATTAATTTTTGTGGGATTTTATTCATGTTGTTTTAGTCATCTCAAGATGACCTCTGTGAGTGGTCATTTACCCTAATGACATTTTTAGTAATGTATTTTTTTGTAATGATCACAGGGCAAGGATACCCACTTAGCAGCACAAGCACTGGAAACATCCCGTGATTTGTTTTTATCTTATTGAATTGATTTTAAATCTAGGATTGCTTTGTGTTCAAAAACTATTTTCCCCTTCTTTTCAAGCGTGGGTAAATCTGTGCAAGGCAACTAGTGACTGCTATCTTCTTTTGTTTGGACACACAAACTGAAAAGCATCTTGCATTTTTCTGTTTTGTAAAAAATATACAGTTTACTGCATATACAACGGGGCTTATGTTCTCCCTTGTTTAATAATCACTGCAAAACCCAAAGAGTTCTGCTTGTATAATTTGAGGCAGATTAAAATGAATAGGGTACTTCATTTTCTCTCTGTTTTGTTAAGTCTTATTGTTGCTTCATTTGGTTTAGTGCATTGTGTATTTAAAAAAAAATGTAAATAAATGAATTGGGTTAACTCCTCGAGTTCTCGGGGTAGATACATATAAGCACATAAGAATGGTTTTGTAGCTAATTTACTATGTTATAAAAAAAGGTAAAGACAAAGGTATTTTTTAGGCCACTGCCAAATGAGTCGCCAGTCTGATTTATGAGACACCCCTTGTGGAATCTCACAAGGGGATTGCTTTTTCCGTATACCTCATATATATTGTTCAATGATATGTACAACCCTACCCCACTCTACATTTAAACATGTAACCTCCACTATAGAGAACACATGCCTTCGCCATCAAGTCCCATACATGCCTCACCATTCTGGTTGCCCTTAAAATGCAGTAGTTTATGCATTCGATTCTGTTTGCTAGTGGAAAATTTCTGAATTAGACATTCATTAATGATCTCTGTTTAACCCCTTTTTTGTGAGGCCGGTAGTTTCCCAGTTGGTGAAATTAGCATCTCACGGGCCCTGACAATTTTGGGACACTATTTAGCTACTTATTTCTTGGTAAAGATAATTTTGTTAGTTTGCCTATGAAGTGTGCACATCTGGTATTCAATTGAGAGGAAGAAAAATAGTATCACATACTTTTGAGAGCACTGTTATGAAATCCGCTGATTTTGTTTGTGAGTGGCAAAATTTTGCAAACAGGTTTCTAGGTATTAATTAATGACTTCTACTTAATGGTTTTGTGGGGCTGGTAGGTCGGAGGGTTTCCCATTTGAAAAATAATCTTTTCCAAACATTACTAGCGAAAGAAACACCTTGGCCACCTGAACTACTTCAGGAAAATGTTTTGGCTATTTATTGCATGGTAACATTTTTTTGCTAGTTTGCCTATGAAATGTGCTCATTTGGTATTTGGTGACGATTAGAAAAATACATCTTTTCCTTGGATAGACTATTTGATAAATAAGGGTTTCCAAATATTACTTGTGAAAGTAACATCTTGGTCGCTCAGACAACTTTGAGATGATATTTGGCCACTTGTTTTATGGTAGCAATAATTTTGCTAGTTTGCCTACAAAGTCTCTGAATATTTGGTACTTGGTAGACAACTAGAAAATACATGTTTTCCTTTTGACAAAGCCTTGTTATGAAAACCGTTGATATGGTTTCCCATATTTTGTTTGGAATATATAAACCTTGAAGAAATGTGTGGTAGTTGATATTTTTTAATGTTGGCATGTATTGCTTTCTGACAGACATTTACGAATATCACAATTATTACTTTTGAAGTGAATGATTGACACATATTGTCATACGCCATGATTCATTTAAATTAAAAGATTAATCTACACCCACACAAAAGGTCTTGGCATGAAGATTTGCTTGCTGCTTGTTGTATGAAGTAGCTCTTTATTGAAGGACTGTATTGGTCATTCAATGAAGTTTTCTGAATGCTAGCTCTTTGAAGACAAAAGCTGCTTACTGTTTCCTTGTATGGAAAATTTACTAATTCTTATGTCAACTGCAGGACTTTCTTGGCCTGGTAGAAAAGTTCTACTACCTATCTGGAGCATACAACATAGAGCTTGCTGTGGGAGATTCAACTATGGTATATCATATTCTATTGTGTTTTTATATATGCTAGCTTATGAAGCTTATGCCAAGCAAATTTTTGAGTTAGAAGTTCTGGTAATGAGTTTTTTTAACCATAAAGTATCTGTAAATGGGTGTGAAAATAAAATTTTGTTATCCTGAAGGTTTTCTGCAATTTTTTTGTAGCCATTTGTTAATGAGTGGTTTCTGCTCGTCTTTTATTATGCAATAGCTGACCAGGCATATTGTATTTCTTCTCCTCATTTATGCTTTTCAAGTTCTAGCTAACTTAAAGGTGCACTCAATGAATGGATTTTTTTGCACAACATTTCCCAGTAGACATTTTTGTTTTCAATGTTCAAACACGAGGGGTGATATAGGGTTTTGTTTTGACCAGGAAAATTCATTTTTGAAGTTGCTGGGCACTCTTGAGCTGGACTTGCCAGAAGCTCCAGAAAATGCTGCTCGTCCTCGTCCTGTAGCTGCTGATCTTGTTTCAAGATTCGCCCCAAAACCGGAGATAACACACATTTTCAGAGTACCTGAGAAGCTGCCTCCAGCTCAGCTTTCCTATGCATTTTTGTTCTCACTTTACTGCCATTCCTTGGATTTTTGGTTGGGGTAAGTTTTTGCTTTATACAGAGTCGATGAAGGAGACATTGTGGATGACTTCTTTTTGGGCGAGTGTTACCAAAATTTCTGTAGCTAATTGGTATCTTTCATTTAGATAAATATAAGTGCAACATATACATTATTAATTTAGAGGCTTTCTTTGGGGTAAGTTAATAACTACAAAGTGGGGCACATATACTATTGTTTTGTAGTAATATACTTTTGTCTTTGTTGCTTTCTTGCACCATCAGCAAAATTTGATGTGATAATTTAAGTATAGCATGACTAGGGTAATAAACTTGTAAATATGTATTTACTCCTCTTTTGCTTGTGTTGTAAATGATTTACAAAATCCTTGGGTCATACAGTGGACGGTGTAGTTATTCTGTTGTCACGGTAATGAACTTTACACTGTTGGCATTCATCAAGTTTATTATTTGTCTTGGTTGCTTTCTTGTCCCATTAACAATATGTGAAGCAACTTTTCATGTATACTCTTGACTAGATATGGCTACACATGTGCATGTTTCATCTCCATCATCTAATACCATTCCCAATCAGAGGCAAATCCTTGAAATGGTGGTAGAGTGGGTGTGTATGTCCAGATTATCGTCTGCCACTGTCTGGAATTGTAGTATTGAATTGATGTCAGAGTGAGATTGTAAATATGGCTACCATTCAATGTGCAAACACATATACCAACACAAATATCTGAATTCCGAGGTCAATGAACTTTGGATAGTGTTGGATTCCAAAACAACATTCCTGGTTTTCTTCTTCAAAGAGGGACTGATAATTTTCAAATAAAAAAATGTAGGATTGGGGAGATTGTTACAGATTTAAATGCAATCATGCTAGTTTGTTCGCTGATTCACATTTTGATTGTAATACAACAAATTATGAGCCTACTAGAGGTTTTGCCCTGAGGATTTAGAGTCAGCAGTGAAAAAAGTTGTGGTGCATTGAATTTGATTTAATAATTTTAACCTGCAACTGTGATGGATGATATATTGTTTCATAGTTGAATCTCTGGTCGTGATTTAATAATGGATGTTATCTTCTATTGATATCTTTTATATTTTGGTAGTAATGGTTATTGGCTGAATAATTTGTACCCGCTGTTGCCAGCTGTGGACATTGGGAGCAAATTTGAAGAATTTTCCTTGCTCAGGCCTGCCAATGGTCTCTGCTCTACTTTTCCATGGTGGCATTCTGGCAGTATTAGTATTGTATGCTCTTTTCTGGATCAAGGTATTTCCCTAAACCTTTTGTTTCTACTATTGCTGCACCTAGGAATTGTTTTGCCTTTCAAGATTGGAAAAATTGAACTTAATAACCGAATTTTAATCCATATGCATATTTGTTTGCTTGCAGTTGAACCTCTTCACCACACTAAAGTACTTGGGTTTCCTCGGCATCTTTTTGGTGGTTGTTGGCCACAGTATTCTTTCCCATCTCGCCTATATATCGTCTAAGACAAAAACAAATTAAAGAGGTGTTCTGTTTCAGTTTTGCTAGGCTAGATGTCACCCTATCAGGAAATATTGACTCAAGAGTATCTTGTTTCCTCGTCTTGCTTGGCAACAAATATTGAAGTGCACTTGGAATTTGATGAAATATGAAGAGTAGGAAGGTAGAGGATCAAAACAAATTTTGTACTTTCCTGTTTCCTATTGCATGCCCATTACAGTGAAGTTTGAGGTTTACATTCCCACATATAATTATGGGGAATGTTACTATACAATGTTATAATGCATGGGAGTGCTGATTATTTCCTTTTTCCTCCCAAAATTTATGTAATCCCCAGTGAATGTATGTGTTAGCAATGATGTCTATTGAAGCAAAATATTATGAGTTTTGACTACCACACGCTCTTTTTCAAGTTGAGTGCTGTATTTGTTCCTAAATGAAACCGAATATGAAACTGATGATGCTAAATGAAGAGGGCAAGGATAAATGCGATGGACTGGTTCCTGTTAGTCGCTATGTAGCTCCTGGACAACACATTTGGAAGTGGTATAAGTAGGAAATTTTTAGGCTCATGTCTGATTTATTTTGAATGTACCAAATGCTTATAAGAACTATCATAGATGTTTTTGACTAGTGTAAATGATTGCTAAGAAATTACAATCAAGTATTGATCGATGCAAATCGTGGGCATAGAAGTTGATTGTCAGAACATCCTTCTCTTTCGCTCATCAAAGTTGTAAAAAACTGTGGCTCTAACCTGACAAACTCCCATGGATACAATGTAAAAGAGTTACGGATGTATATGATCTACATCATTGATATTTGGCATATCCACAAAGTTACCTTAGTGAAGGGAAACAAGAATTTTGGCTAGTTGAGTGCATACTGTTCCAGAATCATCTGGAACAACTTCTAAGCGCTGAAACTATTATCAAACATTGTAAGGTGGGATTTGTTTGAAACGAAAACTACCTAGGTAAATGACCAATTCCTAGGAACTTTTCCGATAACAATAGCTGTACTTTGTTTGAAGTGAAAACTAATTACGTAAATGACCAATTCCTAGGAACTTTTCCGATAACAATAGCTGTACTATCCATTCTGCTCATTCATGGATCTAGGCACCAATGCCCCCTAGAATACTCTTTGCGGCAGTAATGATCTAATTATGGGAGTCAAATTACTGGACTTTGGCTTTCTTTTTGAGTGATGTGGATCTATATCTAGCGACAGAAGAGCTTGCTTGTCATGTTATTTGATGGTCAAGGAAAAACAAATGTCAAGGCCCCATTTTCAAGTATAGGAGAAGATTCTTCAGTAGTTATCAATGACGAGCTGAGTATTTTGTATTTATCAATGACAACAAGAATTGCAACTTAATTGTTAATTAAGGATGTGCAAATACTTTTATGTTAACATTTTACTTCACCGCCAAAGCAAATGTGGGGTATATCATAAGTGTCCTATTGGAAAAGTGGATTGTATTACTTTCTGACAAGAAATGCAAATAAAGAAATATTGTGTGTGCTGAAAGTACTACAAATCTATAAATAGACAAAAATATTGTACTAGGGCGCCATACTACTAATGGGTCAAACAATTGTTTTTAGGTATAGGGGAGATGACTCCATAGCCGTGCACCCTAATTTTAGGGGCACGTAGATATATGTAGGGGTCTTGTCAGCATAAAAAAATTATATCATCGTGTAGTTTATTATGATGCCATATCAATATTTTCGTTTTGCGTGTTTATTTGAAGGGAAAAATAGTTTTTGAATTGATTTAAAATGAAAAGAAATAATATAAAGTATTTGAAAGAGGTACCAATGACCAAGCGTCCTATGTCTCATTGTCATTGGCTCTTAAAAGTGTCAATAAAAAAGTGAACTATTATCAGTCCTTTTTTCAACAATCTATGGTGAACCAATGTACATGTTTTGGTACATGCACAATTATTAAGTCGTATCCCCTATGTATGTGAGTTTTTCTTTTTCTTTTAAAATGTCGGGCAAAACAATAGTCAAATAATAATTAAACCCAGCTCATGTTATGTTTGGAGCTTTTTAACACCAAACTCGAATGCATTTGAGTGATTGAAAATTAAAATTCCAAAAATCAAATGAAAAGTTATTAGTGTTAATATATAAATTTACCATTTCTATGCAACTCGAGGACCCCTATTGTTACATTATATAATCTCAAATTTTAAAAAAGTGACTTCCAACAATATAAATACTAAAGAATAGATGTTATCTAAAATATGTAAGACATATTTATATCAGGTGTAAATGTAGAACCAACATGTCAACATCATTTCAATCACTAGTGATATTATTAAAATTGAAAAACCCATTTACAAGTTTGAAAAGATCAAATCATCTTTATCAAAGGTACTTGCATTAACATAAATAGAAGATTTGTTTTTAAATATTAAGTACAAAATCTACTGCAATAGAAGCATAAATTAATTATTTTCAAATACATATCCCCAAACAAGCATCCCCCTTGCAGCCACTTTCCATCCCAACTGCTGTAATAACTGCACATTGACAAAAAAATACATACCCTTGTAAGGCTCAAGAAACTGATTAAAAATGCATTTAATGGAAAAAACATATTCAAATTTAGCCGTTGGATTTAAAATCTCATGATTCAAAATACAATTTGACCCTTGGATTGAAAATCTCAAAATTCAATCCACAACTAGCCATCTCAACCAATCACAAATAAGCACCAAAAAAACACTTCAAACTTTCTTATAAATTCATTTCATCAATCCAAATTTCACATTTTATTTCTTTGCTTGAATTTGTTGCTGAATGGAAATCTCTACAAGTATTGTTCAACTCAACACTGCAAATATTTGTTGCTGAACCGAAGTCTCTACAAGTACTTTTTCAACTCAACACTGCAAGTATTTGCTGCTGAACTGAAATTTCTGCAAGTATTTTTCAATTTGCAAATTGAAAGTTTTGTTATTATTATATTTATTTTTAAGTTATGTATATACACACACTGTCAGTCTCCAAGTATACACAATATACATATATGAAGTGGGTTTACTTTGAGAATGTCAATTTGTATATATACACACGAAACATTCTAAAAGTATACTCAGTATTCAGGCATGAAGTGGGTTTACTTTGAGAATGTCAATGTGTGTGTGTGAATACACACATAAAGACACTAACATTATGAAAGTAAACCCACTTCATATTTGTATACTAATATTTACAGAGCACCATTTATCACTTGCATGTTTGATTTATGTAATGTAAAATTCAAGCTACTAACCATTATAAACTCAATAACATCTTTTCGTATGCTAATAGATGTAGAAGTGAAGTATATAGAGGGCTGTAATGTAAATATGTTTGTAAATAAAACATGTTATTGAGCTCTTATTTAAGACACTATACATTTATAGCCTACACCTCAACTATCACCTGAAAACTCTCACCTTTGAAGTAAGCATAGAGTGGATCATGTACATTTTCATCAAATGGTTTTACTTTCTAGTAGAATGGAACGTATAATCAAGAGATGGTGGAATATTATTGAAATATCAAATTTCCATTGCATTGTGTTAACCATACTATATTCCAATGTTATTTCTATAAGTTTCATTGATTTGACTCAATTCTTCGTGTAAATTTGTAGGTTGCAGTTTCCATCATGAGGAGAAAACCACTTAAGAGAGCAAGGCCTGCAAGTTCTAAAAAAGGGGAGCAATATTTCCACCAAGCGAAGCAGAAGAAGATGTCATTTCTATCCCAACACCTCAAGCTCCAAATGTCCAAGTTATGGGAGGGGCTTCGACCAAAAAAATCAGAATAAGAAGAGATTGGGATGAATCCACCATGAAGAATGCTATGAAGGATGTTGAAGAAAATGGATCCTCTGTAAATGCAGCTGCTATTAAGTGGGGTTTATCAACAAGCACACTTGCTTCTTGGATTATGGGTACCACCACCACCAAGAGAAAGGGGCCACCGACAATTCTTACTCAAGAGGAAGAGCTTGAGTTGGTGCAATGGTGTTATGAAATGGCTGACTTGGGTCATGGAGTAGAAATCATACAACTTAAAGCATATGTGGCTTCAATTTGTGAAACTAGGTCCACCCCTTTCACAGATGGCATGCCTGGTAAGTCATGGTGGGCTGGTTTCAAAAAAGGCACCCACAAATCAAATTGAGAACAACAGAAGGCCTTGACAGGGATAGAGCATTATGTCTAAGGCCCACAATTGTCAATTCTTTTTACTTGAATTTGTCTAATATTTATAAGGCTAACACATATGGCCCAAGTAGAATATGGAATTGTGATGAAACAGGTTTACAAGCAGGAAGGAATTGTGGTATGAGAGTGCTTGCTAGAAGGGGTAGTAGAAGTGTCCCATACATCATCCCAAAGAGTAGGGAGTGGATTACCATATTGTGTTGTGTGAATGTTGCTGGACAAAGCATTCCTGGTTTCTATCTTTTCAAGGGGAAGAAACAATTACAAAATTACATTGTAGGTTGTGAACCTGGAGCTTGCATGGCAGCACAACCTCATGCATGGATGACTAAGGAGTTGTTCATGAAATGGCTACATCACTTTGCAACATCTATACCTGGTGGTGTCTCTCCAAGCAATAGGCATTTACTTATATTTGATGGTCATGGTTCTCATGTCGCTTTAGGAACAATTCAAGAGGCAAGGAGTTTGGGGATAGATTTGTTGACATTACCAACACACACTTCTCATAAATTGCAGCCATTGGATGTGAGTGTATTTGCTCCATTCAAAACTTACTTCAAAGAGGAGAGGCGCAAATGGACATTGCAAAAACATGGGATAGACGTCAACAGAGCAGAATTAGCTACATTGGGGAGTAAGGCATTCCGAAGGGCCCTTTCCCCTGAAAACATTAAAGCAGGATTCAAGAGAACAGGGATATGGCCTCTAAATCCAAATGCCTTGGATGAAGACATGGGACCTAGTAGAGCATTTGACACATCTGTTCATGATGAATCTTATGCAGCAGAAAACATGATGAGCCTATCTAGATCTGATTTGGAGGTGCCAAGTAATGAGAAGGAAAATATAGATGATGAGATTGTGTTTAACACACAACCAAATCAAGAATTGGATGATCAACATATTCAAATTAACCCCGTGCCTCTGTTCATCAACAATCGACCATTGAAATTGGAGGGAGCCAATCTGATGAGTCATTAACTTTGCCAACCCAAGATAGCCCCCTTGATTGGATGAAAGAAGCTGCTCTTAATCTTGGTGTCAACATAAACTGCAGTGATGAAGATGTCAGCCTGTCTATGCCCTCAGAACCAACACTACTTAATGAGTCTGAATTGGTCCACTACTATGTGAACACTCAAGCTGACAAAGAGAATGATGCAACACTAGAGACAGATGAAGTGGAGGTTACAAGGAAAAATTCATGATGAAGCTTTTGAGAGAAACAAAGATCAAAGGACTCTTTCTAAATTCTTGAAACTCCCAATGGAAAGGGTCAAGCAGTCATCAAGGTCAATTTCTGATGTTGTAGTAAGATTGAGTAGGGAATCTCAGCTCATCACTACTGATCAGTACATGGAGTTACTCATGGAGAAAGAGAAAAGGAAGAAAGAAATTGTAGAATTGAAGGAAAGAAAAAGGGAACAAATGCTAGAGAGAGCAACAGAGAGAATTGTTGAAAGAGAATGAAAAGATAAGGAAAAGTTAGAAAAAGAATTCCTAAAGCAAACAAAAGAGCAACAAAGGTTGAAGCAAAGGACAAGAAAGGGAGATAAAGAAAGAGCAAGCAAGGATCCACAAGGACCAAGAAAGAAAGGAAAAAGAGTTTCAGAAGGCAAAAGGGAGTTGGAAAGGCAGAGGAGACTGAGCACTTCACTTAATTCTTTTCCTGAACAACACCCATTGCTAAGGGATTTGTTGGGTATCCATTGTCCTCAATATGTTTCAATCAATAATGTTCCAGCCGGGGTAAATGATTCTCCTAATACCAATCTATTTTCAACAACAGTTGTGCAGGATGTCAACGTGAGCCAACAACTATCAACATGCATCAAGCCCACTTCTAGTTTCACCATTGAGTCATCAACACTCTTTCTTGGATTTTTGCAGTAGAAGACACTATGTCTTTGGACCGTAGAACAACAATATTTTTTTGATAGTTATATGGTTCAAGGATGTTCCTGACATATACCAAATATATCGGCTTTAATATGTTTTGTAGTAATGTATGACCTATGCTCTTATATGGAAACTTGTTTCAGTTATGTAAAGACTCTTTAGAAGTTAATTGCAAAGTAAGTAATGGTTTGTGCTTTGAACTCATGCTCTTCCTGCATGTTATTTTCTTGTTTATGACAGTAACATGAGGTAATGAAACTAATAGACATTACAGTCTGAGTGGCAATTTACTTCAAATAGAATTAAAACTAACATAATTGATAAAGGCAGAAGTATTAATCAAATACAATGTTTCTTTCATTGCCTTAGTGAGGAAAGTAACCTCACCTTAAAGCTAGATTTTGTTCATATCCACATCCCTGTAAATGTAATAAAAAATATTGCAAACTACAAAAGTTAAACTTTCAAAACTAGAATTGAGTTGTAAGAGACAAATTTTCCAGCAACAAATTGATGTGTTGATAAACACAATAAAGCTAGCATTGCCATGTGCCATTACCCATTTGCACTGTCAATGAGAAACTGCATGCAACAAATTCTAGATTGCACTTTCTCCTCCATCGTCTACTCAAGAATATGCAAATAAAATGAACAACAGTTCATTGAAACCAGACAAACCAACAACGGGCATTCTACCATGCAAAAATCGGTTCATTGAAACCAGTCTCAAAGTTTCTTTCATTGCCTTAGTGAGGTAACTAACCTCACCTTCAATTTCCGATTTCATTTGTGTCCGATCCTACAAATGCAATAAAAAATAATGTTGAAATAAATATTAAAAAAACTGAAATTCGGAATTGAGTTATCAGGGACAAATTTTCTAGCAACAAAATGATGTGTTGATAAACACAATGGAGTTAACATTGTTGTGTGCTATTACCCATCTGCTCTATCACTTGAGAAATTGCACCCAACAAATCGTAGATCCGCCTTTCTCCTCCATCGTCCATACTTGCACATGCTGCAGAAAACTAAACAAAATTTTAATGAAACCACACAATCCAATGACTGGCACTCTACTATGTAAAACTCACCGTATAATGTTAAAGGCAATTGAATGCCATCTGTTTAATTTTCTGGGCTGCTGCGTGTTTGAATAGTTGTAGGTACCATTATGACTGCCCCAGAAAATCTCATGTAATCGCACAACTGTATGTATTAAATGGTATTTGAATGCACATCTACTGGCGGAGGCATGTATGTCGGTGGAGTAGGTGGTCACTAAGATTAGATTGAATTATTTTCCTTCATAATAAAAAAACCAATTAAAAGTCTCGCTTTGTTGAATGTCAATCTGTGAATATAAACCGTCCAAAGAAGATTGGTGACATGGCGCAGCTGCATAAGTGTAAAGGGAAATTTTATTTTAATGAAAATCTTGTCACATTACGTGGATTTAGGTATTATTATAAAGTAACATAATTTTCACGCATACACATAAAAAGGTACTATAATATTTTTGCAAGCAAAATAAATATGCATATTTTTAAGCTAATATGATTTTTTTTTGTATTTTTACCCATTCTCTAATGTAGCTCTAGATAATTCAAATGTGTAATTTTTTCATAGAAAAGATTCATTTATTTTTTATAATGTGAAGTATAATTGAAGGAAATAATTATTTAATTCTCTATTCCTAATGTTCTAGGAAAAATGTCTTATTTATGGAGGAATTAGTATACTTGGTCCAGATACTACTCTTCACAAAACTATGGGAGCTACCTAAGAATTTTTATTGATTTACAAAAAAATGATGCTTTGTTTAGTTTTGAGTCCCACCACCTACTTGATATTGGTAAATAAGATGAGTAACAACCTTGTATAAAAATATTATTTGTTGCATTTTAATCACCTCTAGTGATTAATTCTCTCCATCAATGAATTATTACGTTTCCTTATTTGAAAATTTTATATGATATATTTATTTCTTTTACATACCAAATTCTCTAAATTAGTGATTTATTAATTGTTATACATATTTTATAATAAGATAATTTGCATAGCTTTTATTTATTTGATGGGAAAAAAATTAATTAAAACTGTAAGAAGGGTGCCCACTTCACTTATCGCCTAGGCGCTCTTAACTCGTAATTCGGCTCGATTATGAGTGTTGAATAGCTACACAATTATTGATGGATTTAATATATATTTTTGAATATGCTTATCAAAGACTTTGAAAAATACTAGTGTAGATATGCATCAATCTTGTGGCACTTATCTTGGATTTGTTACATAGATTCACACATTGAAAGGTTCCACGTTGATTAACGATCGTATCACCACCTTCGCAAATTCTCCATTGATTGGTGATATATGGCCACATTCTAAGTGTATCATTGTCTTGAAAAATGGAAAAACTCTTTAACAAAAAAAGATTAAAAACTCCACCATAAGCTTAAGATATTGTGGTTTTTTAATTGTCTTACTTAAAAAAACAAGAAAAATAATTCAGCCCTATAACGATAGAATGAAAGTAAAATTTAAGGTCAACCATTTTTATTGACATCTCAAACTATAACACTCACTCCTACCCTCTTGACTTCCACCGTAGGTTACATCTATTGGTGAAATAAATTTTACTTTTTCTTAGTTATTTTGGTGAAGACTACAACTTTTAGAAAGTTTACATGCTCTCATGTCAACTTTGAGGAGATTCAACCCATAGTCCCTTCCTTGTATTAGGCGTATTCTTTTAATTGTTATATGAACCTTGATGATATTCAAAAATTGGTAAGTGGGAGTTTTGTGTTACCTATATTTGACAATTTTCCACACCTTGGTCAATCGCTTTGTTCGTGACAATTGATGGAATTGACAAATATAACTTTTAGAAAGTTTTGTTGTTGTTGTTGTTGGGGAAAATATATATTATTTGGGTATTGCTCGGTTCTAAAAATTAGTATCATGGTATAAAACTTTAATTTGATGACTCTGTAAAATACTTGGTTTTTGGAAAAGAATGTTTTGGAGTATTCAATATAATACAATCCATTAATGATGAAAATGACTATTTGATCACAATAAATAGGTCAAAGTCAAAGTCGTTTTCCTTACTAATAGGCATTGGGGTTGTTATGACAATCTAGCCACAATTTTCTTCTAGATTATATTTCAATAACATCAAAATTAAATAAGAGGATTCTAAGTGGTGAAAAATCCTAGAACATCTAGAATACCCAAATAATTGTAACTGTGTGCTTTATAAACAATTTAGGATCCCATGACTTGATTGGAAGTTAGTAAAGGCCCAAGTCCAAAATTAGGGGAAGAAAAGTATCATCCACACAATTGTGCATGCAAGATCACATCCATTGCCATATGCTATGTGATATAGGAAGATCTAGAACTTTGATTTACTCATGGTATAATAGTGGTACTCAGATTATCCCCATTGGCATATGCTACATGATATAGGAGGATTTGGAACATTGATCAACTCATGGTATAATAGTGGCACTCATGCCATACTTTGATTACATAGTTAGCTTTAGGACCTTCTCAAGCATTGCATGGGGTCATACCACATATTATAACTCCTATTATGCCACACAATGCCAACAATGTTAGCTAGATTTTATGCAAGTGTCCAACAATTCTAGAAAATGAAAAACATAGTATCTTAATAATTACATGATGAGCAGGTTGTGTTTATTGTAACATCAAAGTTGCCTCTTCATCTATCACAATTGTATATTATGTATTCTATTTCTTTGCACAAGCGTGTAATAGTTGTTACAAGCATAAATAAGGCCCTTGTAAAATACACCCGACATTTTGGATCTTTGTATATAATTTCATATAGTACAATCTTGTATTTATAGCTCTAGCCTAGTGGCTATTTGCTCTTTTCTATGTTCAACCTTCCATCATTCTCATATGTTTTTTTGCTTCCACACCGCATTTAGATCCATTGGAGTGTGTACTCTTCCGTGTCTTAGATAAGTGGTATTAAAGCATACACTTGTATCAATCTAGTTGGTATTGAAGTTTCTATCTCGAATTCTTCTCTATATTTCATGCTACTACTCACATGTGGTTTGAGTATAGGAAGCTTGGGCTTGAATCTTGTGACCCTTCAACCTATCTTCCTTAACAATATTTAGTAGATGGCACACAAAATGAATTCATAGTGGTTGACTTGAACTTCTTCCGTGATTTCAATCCTCCTTCAAACACATCTACTTCAATGCCTCTTATTTCATGGTCAAACACCATATATGGTACATGTGAATATGCAAATTATTATATTTGATAGAAAGTATACATAAATGCATTAGATAGTAGGATTAATACCATTTTTTCATACCATGCGATTAACCACATTTTTGAACACAAAAGATAACATTTCCCTTTTGAGTTCCCTTATCAATAAAGAAATCATGGGAGAATTACCTCACATTCCTTGAGGATGATGATTTAATATCTCTAGTTACTTGGAATGAATTTTTAGGAGTCTAGAAAGTAACCTATTACCCTATTGGAAACGATGATGATCGATACATTTCAGTTTTCCCAACGTTGCCAAGGTCATGATCAATTTGTTCAAGAGTGATATCATTTTTCTTACTTTTGTTTCCTAATGTTTAATAAAAATAACAAAATATCATTTTATAGTATAGGTCAAGGTTTAGATGATAGGTTTAGATTGATATGCATTTCCTCCATAACATTTCCTCAAGAAAAGCCTACATTTTTGTATATATGTTTGAAGCAAAATCTAAGAAAAATCTAATAAAGAAGATTCTAAATTTGATTATGAGTTAGAGTCGAAGAATTCCAAGTCCTGGGTAAAACATATTTCTAACCAAGGAAACAAACCTCTGCTTCATTCCAAAAAGAAGAATGCACTATCTCGAGGATCAATTTAAGCAATGCATGGGTACCAATTTAGGCAATCTTAGACTAGAAAGTGATGCAATGTACAAAAGACAAGAAAGTGATACAATGTATGCAATTCTAGATGCCACTCAATAGAAGAATGCCATATTAGGAATTTTTTTCTTATGCGGATGGAGACATAAAGTCCAACCCCAATAACATTGGATAAATGTAAGCAAATCATGGAATTTGAGTTTAGTGCGACAATATGTACTGCTGCCAACATTTTCCAATCTTCTAATTCAAGTATTTAAAAAATCAATACTCTTGTTTCATTCTCAAGCATAGGCTAATAGACCCACTTTGTACATTATTAGATGGTCTAACTTGAGTTTTGAGAAGCTTTTCATTCATCATCGTCACCTAATGTACAAATTAAAGCATTTTCAAGATGCAAACCTTTGTGATGTAGCACCATTCAATGTATGCGATGTTTTTCTTGGGAAACCATATCTTTCCATTGATTATGTAGAAATTACCAGAATATTATCAAAGATGTGATGAAGGTAAATACTAGATGCCAAAAGTAGTTCCAAAGCTTTCTTTTGTAAGGGTCAAGTAGTGCAAGAAGTTAGTTTTAGTATGAAATTCATTCTCTTGATGGTGAGACAACAATGTAAGCATATCCTTATGTTTCAAAATCACATCACACATTTAGAAGAAACACAGCTTGTTGAACCAAGTACTTAAGGATTAAAATGATATCTTCATGTCACCCAGACAGTGTCAAAATTACATGGTAAATAATACTATTGATATGATTCAAGATTACCTCTACTAACGTGTCTCTATACCATTGACCATTCCTTGAGAAATAAGAGATCAAAAGGAATATACAAAAAAATATGAATAAAAGACACATATGCCCTTGACCAACAAGTTGAGGTGTTGAACTATGTGCAAATATTTTTATCAAGTCGAGTACCATCGATTCCTATTGAACCTTCAAGCATTTGGAAGACAAACCTTCAAAGCCTATGAAGGCTTATTTGCGTGGTTGAGTATGTTGTTCAACTAAAGTAACACATTTTTGATATTCATTCAGATGATGAGTGACATCTTAAGGTTTCTCACAACTTTATTTGTTGTTGTTTGCCTTGATGAATTTGGATCTTTAACAAACCATGGAAGTAACATCTATACCATATTCAACAAGTGCTCAATACTTTGTAATAACAAGTGTTGTGTGCAAACATAGAGAAATACTAATTTTCCATACAAGAAATGTAGTATCTTGGGTTTACCTACTTTGAGTAGTCACACAAAAGTATGGCTAATGAGGCCTTTGACCAAGAAAAAATCACCATACAAATTTTTTTCTTACTTTTTAATTTGATTTCAAGAAATGTTATTTTCTTAACATGTCATTGGCTTGATTCTTTTTACAAATAATATAGTTACGTTAAAGGTGGACACAAGAAGTATTTTTTAAAATGTAAACCCATATCTAGGCTATTGAGGGATTGATAGGGATGGTTATATGGGCAAATCTTGGAAACAACATGTGCTAGCCTTGAAGTGGCCTAGGGGAAGCTAAGAAATAAATTGGAAAAAGTGAAAGGTATATGTGTAAAAGGTTATTGAAAGTCAATAATAGGTTCACACTTGAAGATCAGTGAAAATTTTAGTGATGAATATTCGTAGTTGGCGAATAATAGAATTACAGAATTTGATTTTGGCAAATACTACAACAACAATAGTACCTAGGTTTTGTCCAAAATTTCCATAAACAATAATTTGTCCCATTTGAATCGCTAAGGAATTTCCAATCCTAGTGTATATTTTTATATTAAATCACCGCGACTGATTTGAAAATATTAATGTTTTGCCAATAAATCGATGTACATGGATTTGAAAACATTAATGTTTCGCCAAGAAATCTACGGAACCTTATTTGGCCAAGAAAACATTCCCAAATTTTTCCCGATATATACACAGAGGTGATGTTCTCCATGATTTTCCAATTTGCATATTTGCAGAAGTAGTAGAAAGGGATTTAGCGAATCGGCATATTGCAATTTGCTTACAAAATTTCAAATAAATCTAGGTCTTGCCAACGCCCGGCTAGTGCGTTGTAGTTTACATCCTAGAAGCACTTATTGCAGGTGAGTCCTCGTCTATTTGAGCCTGTTTTCTTTCATGTCACATTTCTTTATCCGCGATTCCGCCTTTGTAAGTTATTACAAAGCATGGACATCCTCATCCTCATAACCACTATGATTTTTTATGTCATCTAGAATAGTCCTCTGCTTGCAGAGAATCATAACTAGTTTTCCTATCTTAGATACATCTAGATTCTACGTAAAATAAATAAATAAATAAATTTTATTTAAAATCACTTCATACATCTCCACAAGTTGTTGCTCTATATATTCCTTGCTTTATCAATGTATCTTCTTTGAATATTTTTGTTAATGTTCTCTCTTCTGTAGTATATATATATACATAAATATACATACTACGGTTTCACTTTCCATTTATTCCATGACCAATACCATGACCGTTTATCACTGTCCACTGACACTGCCTTGTCCCACAATGACCCGAAGGATATATAAAATGTGGTACATTCCACAGGTTTCATGTTCACTAGGGACATTTCCTTCGGAGACTGATGGAATGGTGACACATGACATTGACCTCCCGGGAGTCGGGACTCGCTCCAGACCCAAAAACATATCAACTGCGGCTCATTCCGCGGGGTTCACGTCTGTGGGAGGATTTGGTTAGGAATGGGAGGTTAACGGAATGTTGACAAACAATAATGTATGAAATAGAGACCATACAGAGATGTCCAAAATGAAAAATTCAAGAAATGCAAAAAGGAAAAAAAGTTACTATTGACCAAAATAAGCTCACACTTATTTTTGGTCAACTAACACCATTTTCCCCCTTGTTATGCTTCAATCTAAATTTTTATATATTTTAAGCACTTAAGGTCCTCTTGAAAGCATTTCCATCAGATAGGAAATTTCTTCCCCTTTCTAGAAATATAAAGAAGTCCTTCTAACTCCTCATATTTTGCAAATGGTGGGCCGACGGGCCTGGGAAGGATATTTTGCCAAATGTGGGCCAAGCAGGTTGTGGAAGACTTTTTGCCAAATGGGAAGATTGTGGACCGGTAGGGCGGCGGGAGATATTTTGGCATTTTACACTTTTCACAAAAGGCACAAGTTATAATTGTGGGCCCACGAGCCCGGGAAGGATTTCTTTTGCTAAGTGGAAAATGCGGGCTCAGGGCCCGGGATGACTTTTGGGAAATGAGAAGCTACGGAGTTGCGGCCCTGGAGAAATATTTTCGCCAAATGTAAAGTTGCAGGGCCGAGAGAATTTTTGCATTTTTTTGCAACTTTCATAAAATCACAGTTTGCAAGTGTGGGCCCATGAGCCCGAGGAGGTTTGTTTGCCAAATGGAAAATGAGAAGGTTGCGGGCTTTTGGGCTTGAGGGAGACTTTTGCACTTTTGTAATTTTTGTGCAAAAAGTGCAATTTCAATTTTGGGCCATGGAGGCTTTTGGGAAAAAGTGAATTTTAGGCCTGCGAGGCTGTGGGAGGTTTTTTATAATTTTGCGTCTTTTCAAAAAATGTGCAAATTGAATTTCGGGCCTGTGGATCCGTTTTGCAAAACTTGTTTTTTTCGTGATTTTTGCATGATTCAATTCAAATATTCAAATGGGCATAACTTTCGATCCAGTGCTCGAAATTCAACAAATTTAGTACCGTACTCGACCTCCTTTACACCATGGAAGCATAAAATATTATTTTTAGTAGGATTTGATGGGTGAAAATCTAGAAAAAGTATTTCAAGCCATTAATATGGGATCCGATTGCTTCAACTACCCAGATCTGATATGATTTGCCATCTTTCCTTCTCCAACACGCCAAACAGACATGGGGAACCAAAATTGATAGATTGTAGGTGGATTTTTAGGGCATTGATGGTTGGTGGTTGAGCTTTCAGAGCAGAATCCATTTTTCTTCTTTCTCTCTCGCCTCGACCTTCTATATATTAAAAACACTTCTCATTTGAAAAGGAGAGACATTCTGGGATGTGGGGAAACTCTGTAAAATTTGTTTCTTGACTCCATTTGAGTATAGCCTTATCTTATGCTGACAAGTGGATTTTATGCTTCTGAACATCCGTGTAATGGTTTGTGCACCTCATAGAGCAATAAAATCATGTTTTTGTGGTGTTCTTCAACCCTTTCTCATGTTTTGTTGTTTCTTTGTGCCTCTCCATTTTGTGTTTGCTTCTTGTGCATGTATTTCACGTTTACAGGTGTAAGATGTCATGTTTCATGGAGTTTTGATGGTGGATTAGGATCTGGGTCTGTGTCACTTCGTCCCTCGACCTCCTCATCTCTCCTTTTTCCCTGTTTCATCCTCCCTCAACAGAGTATCTCGCCTCTTTCCTTTTCTAGTGTATCACCGCTTTAGTGTAGGCTCTCTTTCACTCTCTCTTTCTCTCTGGTTCCTTGGAATGGTTAGATTAGGATATATTAGTTTTACCTGCATTAGAGTAGATTGTGGCAGGTAGTTTAGGAACATGAACCAACCTTATCTTGAGGTCCATCTCAAGTTCGCAAGTCCTACATCTTGAGAGATAGTCCAATGTTATGCAGATCACACCGAATGCCCCATTCAAAACTAGGCCATTCGGGGGTGCTGTGATTTTGCATCAACGATTACAACAATAAACCAAAATCTAGATAATTAGCATTTGAAAAAACAAAAGATAACAATTGTGGGAAAAGTATGGACATCTTGTCACATGTATGCTTCTTATTACCACCATTTTCCTCACTGTGATGTACTTCAAAATTTTTAAACCATGGAAACATAATGTATTGAATGTACTCCAAGCATGGATTTCCTTCAACAATCTGAGGAGCAAAAATGCTTTCTTTATCTTCACATTCACTTTTGGCACTTCCTATGAAAATAATTGTGTTATAAATCCATTAGAAACTGTATAGTAATACTAATTCACTTTTATTAATGTTGAGGCAAAGTTGGAATCTATCTCTCCACAACAAGAATTTTCCAAAAAGAATGTAGGGGTTTACACCACCTCTTCTTCCTCCATGAAGATTGCAGAAGTGGGATCAGTCTTTGAAATCTTTTCTTGTCCTTGTCATAGTCCAGACAACATGTCTATAATATTTAATATAAAGGAAAAACATCAACATCCGGGGATATTTTTAATTCCTGCATCCTTCAAGTTTCTTGAACTCATTTTCCAAGCAGGAACACGACAATATACAAATAATACCCTTATCATGATTGTATCATATGTGAAACATCATATCAAATCATTCAAGCTTCTCTCAAGAATAATGATACTTTAGTTGGCTTTGACACATTGACATTTCATTATCAAGCCAAAGAACCCTACATACATTCTCAACCTTGAATTCACAATCTCATACCACAACGAGTCATAGATGGAAGACCATATATTCTGTCTCAGCTCCTTTGAAATGATGAACACTCTTGGTAATTGGATTATGACAGACCTCATACCTATGATGAATCAATAATTTCTTCATGAGCAGATGCACACCTTATTTGGCTTGATGACAACATTTAGAACCTCTATACAACAAGACAAACCTCTATACATTATGACAGAGCTCAGTCATCAAGACTCCTTCATTAATCAACTAAAGACATATCATACCTTGGATGAATCAATGAACTTAGAGTCCTTCACGAAAGCAGATACATACTATACTTTGATTTCAAACTGAGCACAAACCTTGAGATCACCTATTTCATGTTTGATTAGCTACAACAGAGACTTCTTATCACTAGAGTGTCTTATCATTAGAGTGTCTTTGGCTGCTCAACAAATCATTTAAAATTTAAAATTTCTTGTTCTCTTCTCAAACCTTTGATACATCTTTAGTTTGCTTGATGTATGCTCTAATTCTTATTATACTAATGTAACACTCTTGCAAAAATTAGTACATGTTAAGTGACACAACATTATTTTTCTTTATACATATTTCTCATGTTGAGATGTCTGTGCACATATCAATATCATTTAGTCTAACATGTTGTATCTTTTTTTCTTTCAATTCTACAGGATTCATTGATTCAACAAAATGGCACCTAAAAGGAAGCTCCGCCTTAGGCAAAAATGCTATTCCTACCTGTTATCCCAAATTCACCCCCAGAAAATTTGATCAAAACAAGCCTCGCACATAATTTTTTTTGAAGGGAACGATTCGAGACTGTGAGTTCATGTTCCAGAATGACAAATAAAGGGACATGCAAGCTTGATCCAAGGAATGTAGGGTTTAAATGAGGCTGAATGGCACAAAAGAACTAGAGGCTCAAAGGAAAAGAAACGATAAAGATTCAAAGTCTTTGGGCTTTGCAAATGGTTTAGAACAGGCCCAAAAATGACTAAGTATGGAGGAGACAACGGAAGCTGCCAAGTGTCCAAATGACACACCTCCAAAGATTAAATTGAAAGGGTTAGACCCAAACAAGCACCAAGCTTCCACGCATCTAGAGCCCCAAAAAGTTACACCGACTGTTGAAAAGTCTTCGACTCAGTGGAGGGTGCCAAGTGTCTTAACGACACACATTCAAAAGTGGGATCTAGGCCGGAGACTCAAACTTGCACCAACCCTCCACGTAGAAAATGGTCAATAGAGGTCAAAAGGAGAGTGAGCCTAAAACAACTAAGTATAGAGTGCACGTGGAAGGCACCACGTGTCTTAACAATGCTCCTTGAAAGGTAAAATTGAGTGGGCTTTCAAATGAGCGCGAGCCTTCCACGTATCTCGAGTCCAAAAGAGATAGAGTCAGGGTTGAGACAGCCAGCGAGAGAGGGTACCAAGTGTCAACATGACACTATTTCATAGGTAAAATTTGGGGCGGGTTTCCAAACAAGCGCCGGCCGCCATTCGTCCCAGTGGTCGATTTTTGGCCCCGCCAAGCTAAGAGACTCAGAAAATACAAAGAAGCTCGAGGAGCTCTCGTGGCTGAAGCCACCATGTGTCCCATGGGTGCAATTTCAAGAGCGAATGAAGTAGCCAAATATTAAACGAGTGCGGGGGCTTCCACATGGACTCGGTACAGATAGACTCATTCAAATATTACGCACCCGCGACTTGAAATTTCAAATGGCCATATCTTTTGACTGGAAACTCAGATTTGGGCGGAGAAGACTTTTTGGAAATGTCTCAACACCCTCTACGCCATGAAAACATAAAATATCATTCTTAGTAGGCTTTGGTGGGTGAAAATTGGGAAAATGTCTTCCAGGCCATTAATGTAGAATTTGATTTCTTCAACTACCAAACTAGATTTAATTTGATCTGCTAGGGAGCCGAATCGACAAGTTGTAGGTGGATTTGTAGGGGGCATTGATTGATGGTGGTTGAAGCTTTCAAGGTAAGATTCAATGTGTATCTTGTGGTGGTTGAAGCAGGATTCAAATTTTCCCTCTTCTCTCTCTTATTCTTTCTATATATTGTAACACTTCTCATTTTGAGAATGAGAGACATTTTACGTGTAGGGAAACTCTGTCAAAGTCGTTTCCATTTGAGTTATAGGCCTTATCCAACACCTGGAGAGCGTATTTGTGCCTCTAAGCACCACATGTAATAGTCTGTGCACCTTACAGAGCAATAAAATCTTGTTTCGTGGCATCTTTCAACCCTTGGCATTGTTCTATTGTTTCTCTGTGCCTCTCTATCTCGTGTTTGCTCCTTGTGCATGTATTTCACATTTACAGGTGCAAGACGTCGTGCTTCATGGAGTTTCTATGGCGGATCTAGATCTGGGTCTGTGTCACTTCTGTCTGACCTCCCTCAGTTCCCTTTTCCCTATTTCATTCTCCCTCAATAAAATATCTCGCACTTCCTTTTCTGGTGTATCACCGCTTAGTGTAGGATCTTTCACCCTCTCTCTTTCTCTTTGTCCCCTTGGAATGGTTAGATTAGGATAGAATAGGTTCTACCTACACTGGAGTAGCTTGTGGCAGGTAGATTAGGAAGCAAGAACCATCTTATTTTGAGAAACCATCTAAGGAAACCCATCCTTCTCCAACAGGACCATCACAATCAAGGGATAATGATTACATTCAAAATGAAACTTAGAATGAGAATGTGTTCATTTTTTATTTTCCTGATGTTGTCAATGACAACAACAATGAAATGCCTCCCCTTGAAGACATTCCATTGAATGATGTTGAGTTTGACACTTGTACCACTTACCCAATTGAATGAAGATGACACTACATCACCTACCAATGCCCAAGTGAATGTTGAGGTGAAAATTCTGGCAGTGGCAATCAACGAAGTATAAATTCCACCAAGGAAAATACTCAGTGGACACCTATTTCTGGAAGAAAGAGAAAGGAAAGAAAATGGGACTTGGGAAGGAGTTTCAGTTAGAGTGGGTTTCTAAGTTTCCATTTATTGAACCTGATTGAAAATGAGAATAAAGATGAACCTCCCAAAGAATGAAAATGTACAATCTATAGCTGGAGATTGGGTAGGACAAGACAATGCAACTTAAGTTGGATACTATTGAGAAGCATGTAGGAAAGATATATGAAAAGATAATTGTAGATGGCGTTGAGAAGAATGTTTCTAGATGGAAAACTACAGATGATTGTTTGCATATTAGGTATGAAAAATAATTTGAAGAGAACAAGAGAAATGAAAGAATAGTTATAGTGAATGGAGGGACAATTACCTCTCAATTCAACAAGATCATTCAAAACAATCTTTTGGGTAAAATAGTTCAGCTAGCTACTATTTTCACATTTTGAAAAGAGGTCATCCTATAACAGATTTTCCTGAACAAAAGAAGATGTTGTCTTTCCTTGGTGTCCCACACTTTCCTCATTCTCACTGGTCAAAAAGTAGTGGTTGGGATTGGGAAAAATTCCTAGCTATGGTTGAGAAAGAAGACTTGAAAGAGAAACTGAAGTCTACACAATACATATCTTTATCTATTGATGAGGTTACAACAATAGATAATACTTCTTGGGTATGTATGCATGTGTATACTATTGAGAATTATGTGAGACAACCTCACTTACTTGTCCATTCACAAGATGAGAGAGAACTCCAATGCTGAAAACCTTTGTGAGTTGGTGATAAAAAGTTTGAAGGAGATCAATGACATGGATGATGCTACAATTACATCAAAGCTGGTATGTGTTGGGGAAGATGGGGCATTTGTAATGCAAGGTCATCATAATGGCCTATGTGTAAGACTCCAAACATCTCATTTCCCTTATATGATTTTCATTCATTGTATGGCTCATAGAATGAACCTAGCTTACAAATAGTTGGAAAATTTAAACTTGTAGCAAAAGTTGAAGACCTTGTTCGAGAGGTGCATGCTTATTTCTACCATAGTCCTAAAAGGTTCATGGAATTCCAAATATTTGCAGAAAGGACTAAAAAATGGGCATAAATTGTTAAAATATGTCGACACCAGTGGATCTCATTGTACCAACCGTTCGTAGGGTGTACGAAAGAGTATCAATCCTTATTAGGAGTGATGTGGCAGAATCACATGGAAGTGGACAAGGCCCAAGATTTGATACATCGTTTGACTAATATAGAGTTATTTCTGATGTTGTGTGGTCTCCTTCCCATGTTGGAAGAAATGCATCATTTAATTAAACAAGCACAAGAAAGAACTATCTATATTGTTGATTTTTCTAGTTTGAGGAAACGAGTTTGTATGACAATAGAATATTTGTATCTCAATGAAATTGCTTTTACAGGTCCAACGTTTGATGGTTGGAATGATTTGATAAATATTGGAAATGCAAGTAGCTTTATAAAGCTCAACTTGTTTGGGGAAGTATGTGCTTCTGTACGTGGATATGAGATACCAATGTACATGTTTAAAGTAGTATCCGATAAGGTTGAGGAGGTAAAAGTCACAGGGGCTGTTTGATAACATTGTATCATCAACAAGGGCGAGGTTAAGAGAAATTGTAGTGTCCCTACTAGAAGAAATAAGGGAGCAATTTAGAAGGGATGCTTTACTTGAAGCAATGGCTATAGTAAATCCGACCTTTTGGAATCCTATCCAAAATGAAAGACATATGCAAGAAGACTACTTCAAGAGGTTGACTACATTGATTCAACATTTTTGTAAGCATGTTGATATCAATGGAATGAATATTGTAGGTATTTTAAGAAAGGATAGTTTGAGTGCTCAATCTCATGAATTCGCCACTACAATGATTCAACAATTCAAAGATTTGGATAATCCCTATAGTGTGGAGCAATAACCGACCATGGAAAAAGTTGGGGTGAGTACTATTTTACAACAAACCATGTCCAAGTTTTTCTCATTGGTTGATCTATGTCAAACAATGATTTTGGGTTCAGTTGAAGATGAGATAATTTTCAGTGCCTTGGCCTTTATAAAGTCAAAATTGTGAAACAAACTTGAAAAAATTTGGAAAATTGTTTGAGAATTTATACATCACGGTACGAAGTGGATAACTTTCCTATAGGATCTGATAGTATGGAAGTCGATTACTGAAAGGAGAGGGGATGAAAACAATGGCACAAATACAACAAATGACCCTATTACAATAGTTTATTGCAGAGAGAGTCAATCTTAAAGATTTGGTGAATCAAAGATAGAGATGATCTAGTCTCAGAGATTCCATTGGTGAATCAAAATGATAGAGATGATCTCAAGCAAGGGCTAGCACTCAAGTACATTGGAAGCTTCCATTGGTGGATATCCCATGATATAGATGTTCATATAATAATTAACATATTCAAATATTCAAGTACATTGTTCTAAATCTCAAACAAGGATTAGCACTCACCCCAAACTTACATGTGCCTAAAGGTAATCATATTGATTCCATTTCCATTTTGATTGTAGAAACATTACAAAGTCATGTTTTAATGAGTATTTAATATATTTCACATACAATGTTGTTGATCTCTTTTATAGAAAGCATACACCGTGGTTGGTTGGCTATTAAATCACAATGCATTTACATTATTATATACTTTAGGCATATAAGAGTTGTGGTGCTTAATTCTGAGATAGAATAAGTGGCTTTGCTTGAATCATTACTTGAAATGAAAATTTAAAAATAACACTATTCCTCATTCAACTTGCTTGAGACATGCCTTGTATGAAAAAAATGAAGATTGTCATTGCAACAAATGGAAAACTTTTCAAAATGGATCTAAATACACTAAAGAGTAAATCCATGCACATATATATTTAACTTGTGCACCTCTTTGTAAAAGTTTGCTTCAACCACAAACAACCTAAATATCACATGTTTATTAATATAATAAACATAAAGATAACTCTAGTCTATTAATAAGACAATTTACTATTTTTATCCATGACCATGATTTCCTCCCAAATAATAGAAACAACAAAACCAAACTGCCACTTCAACTTGGAATCAGGCTCCACAACTTTAACAAATTATATCATCTTATGTAACATGCTCCACTCTTCATCTGTTGGAATTGCAATTTGTTGTAAATCAGAGTGATTGACATGTAACTTTGTTAGCAATTCATAACTAATAGTGGAGCTTTCCTCTACTATTGTATGCAAACTTACTGACAAGGTTATCAATGGTTTAACAAAGTCAAAAAAGTTTTTTATCATCTAGCTTCTCAGGAATTCGGTCCTTCTTGAGTCATTTTTTCTTTCATCTTCTTTTGGAATGCATCCTTCTTAATGAATTGGTGTGTTTGTCAAAAGGCATTGGAAAACCAAGCTTTGTGAACTCTTGTACCTTTCCATGTAGCTCTTGTAACATTCTTTGACACTTATTCAACAATTCATATGTGCTTCACCCAACATCACACACTTCCAATGATAGATGATACCTTTATTGAGGCATCAAACCAGTTCTGAATTCCTCTGGATGCCATTTTGTGTCACTGAATTTGTAGATAGCTTCCAAAATTTTCTTTGTTGTATCCTCTCTTAAAGCCATCACTTTTCTACTACTATGTTACGTATTCATGGAGCTTATCACAAATTCTCTGTAGATCAATCATGAATTCAAACAATCTAATCAAATCATCAATTTTTTGGTTTATTTGCCCCCAAACATTATCCATCATATTAATCAATGCCTTTTTATGAAATCCAGATAGTTTGATGTTGGAAGACTGTATTTCCTTTTTTTTCACCAATTCTTGTTGCAATATTTCATTTTGTTTTTCTCATCATCTAGGCTCTTGTTCCCATTTTTTGACCTTTTCTTTCTCTTCCTTCACAACCTCTTTCAATTCTCCCAATGATTTTTGTAATCTATCATTCTTACTCATTGTTTCCTGTAAATTTTTCTTCACCTCTTCTAGTTCTACCTATGCATGTTCATTCACAACAACTGCAGTCATAGAGGTAGATGATTTTATCTTCCTCTCCAACTCACCTGTCCTATTAACTATTGCTTTTCCTTTTGCTTTCTCATTTTCTAGGTTTGCCTCTAAATTTTGAATCTTATTATTCAACTTATATTTCTCCCTCTCTGCCTTCAGTAATGTTGTGTAAACCACATCATTGTTCCTTTTCGATACATTAATTTTGTTAGAAGGTTTCATTTCCTTAAGATCCATTTGAAGGGAGGTCATCTCGTAGTCATTGGAAACCATTTCATTCTCTGGTTTTACAACTTTGGGCACAACATACATGTATTCCATGGTATCTGTGTCTGGGTTATATGTAGGCAATACCCTGATTGTGGTTGGTTATAAAGTTCCAAATGTAGAATTTTCTTCTTGTTTCTTTTATCTCTTTTTGATTTATTGTCAAACTTAGCTAGGTAATCAAATACCTGAGGTGTTTGTAGGAATGAACTGTTCCACCTTGAATGGAGAAGGAGTAATTGAATTTTGGGAGAATTTCCTTGTGGAATGGCAGTTTTTAGGGGTGGCAAAGTGGCACCACCACCTTATATAAATAGTTTCCTTGAGCCAAGAGTAACTGTACCTATGTCTTCCTATATCTTTTGCATCTTCTCGTTTCCTTGTTGGACAATAGCCCTAACAAATTCAAATCTCTATATTGTCCTCTTTATGTTTCCAATACTATGTTGACTACTACCATCATCACTAAACCACACTAACATTAGTAATAGGAACTTTTCAACATGTGGTTGAACTATTTCTAAGGATTTGAACTCTGAGATAAATTACATCTTCGGTTTTGGATTAACATTTAGATGTTGAAGTATGTAGTGGTCCTTTCTCCAAATTTGAAGCTCCAATGACTTGTCAAAATTTTTTCTAGGGTGTGCCTACGGTGGAACCAAATGCCTTGTCCTATTAAAAAACACCACCAAATAAAACCTAGATTTTCAACAATAATGTGTGCTCTTGTAGAATATCTTTGTTTCAAGCATTCATCGATACTTGGTTTATAAATTCCTAACATTTGGTAATTCCTTGAAGTCATGTTTTTCCTTCATGATTAATCAAATCACCCCGATGACATCAAAAACTTTGAATTGATTGTGTAAACCCAAAGTGATTGAAAAACCATCACCATAAAAGCTTTTCCAAAAGTGTGGGACTTTGCAATCAGAAAGCTCTCTAGATAACATTGTTCCTATATCCTTTATTTTAATACAATTCATTCAATCATCAGATGGATCTCTCCTAAATATCTACTCTAACCACTTCCAAGGAGACAAAGTTGAAAGGATTTCAAGAAATTAAACCTAAGTCTGATGGAGGTGATGTTTTCTAAGAGGAATGCTTGAATAACTTGCCTTACATGGGGATAAAATTGAACAAGATTGAAAAGGATGAGCATCAACATTTTCTTGTCACAAATTTATTCACCATTAAACACAAAACACCAAAACATGTAACACAATTATACAAACTTTGGCAAATTAAAATCCTCTACATTTTAATGAGAGAGTAGAAAGATGCAATCCAAAGAGAGGGTTTAAATTCATCCAAGAATTATATTATTTCTCCACATATTTGACACAACACATTACTATTTTTACTCATCATCCCAAAAATTGTATTTTAATTTGAATTTCTAAGACTCAACTCCATAAGATCATGTACAGAATTTTTTAAGGGAGATCTAGTGCTTTATTCAAGATTATCCAACCTTTTATTTCTCTTCCTTCATGAGCCCCTCATTACAATATCTCCCAAGAATGAGAGAAGGGATCTAGGAATTCAAAATCTTGCTTCAACCACCCAAAAATGATTTCACCTCAACAATGATGGGTGCCACTTCCACATGAACCCATGCCTCCATGTACTTTTCCTTGTTGAAATTCACAACAGCAAGATAAGATTTTATCTTTCATCATTTAGGTATATAACTCTTGAAATTTGCTTTCCATTTTCAAATGGCAACTTATTTCCTCACTTTGGAATCTTACTATTACAAAAATTAAGAAAACTAGTGAAGTTTAGTAATGTTGTGTAAAGGACATCGAGAGTTTTCCAAACATTTTGGTTTTATGTAATGAAATTTCATTATCCAAATTATGGCCATTAAAGACGAGGTGCCATTCCATAATAAATGCAGTGGTTAATTCTACATTTTCATTCTCTCAAAGTTTACATCGCGCCCTCCAAAATATAAATTTTTGGACTTTTGAGATGTATTCCATGGCATTTCCACTTTGGAGGTTATTTATTGAAATACCGACGATTGAAGGTTCAAAATTTGGAAATGCCGAACTTGTGAAGTCTAAAATTCGACTTTGGATTTCTTTTATCTCTTTTTGATATTGGAAAACTCTCATCCGTCTAACTCGCCAAAACCTCCAAACCTATGAAATCCTAAACTCAAAATTTAGGAGTAATTGGGTTTGGGAGAATTTCCTTTCCCATTTTCGTTTCAGTTTTAGGGGTGAGTTCCAAAATGTCCTCCAAAATAACCCTTGAAATGGTTTCCTTTGAAAAGTAATTGTGTTAACTTCGAGCAGAAAACCACAAACCCTTTCCTCTTCTTTTCCTCTTCAAGGTTTGGGCCTTTTTGAGCTTGCCCTCAACTTCAACTATCTCCAAACTCTCTTTAAAGTTTCCTACACCATTGACTACTACCATCAAACTGTGAACCACCAACCTTAGTAATAGTAAAAGATTCATGCCAACTTCTAGACTTTAGGATTTTGGGGTTTCACTCATTTTTGTGAGGATTTGAACTCTAGAGTAAATTGACGCTTGGATTAAACTCTAAATTTTGTAGTACTTCGGGGTTTCCTTTCTTTGAAAGGTCTGAAGTCTCGAGGCCATTTCTACAAATGTCAAATCCTCATGCCTTCAGTCCAAATGGCTCAACTAGTCATGTAACGACTGGAAGCCAAATGCCTTTATCCTCATTTCAACCCAAACCACCACCATTCGAGCCTCAACTTTTCAACAATAATCTCGAGATCTCCATGGCCAAATATATCTTCCATTTTCAAGCCTTCATCAATTGGTTTTATGATTTTGGAGTTGTGTAAAAATCAGATAGTGTCATCATCACTTCTTTTCTTCCCAAGATGCGCTTCATCTCACTTCTTGCTGAACGCTTCATCTTCTGGAATAGAATCATACTCTAAAACAAATTTTGGATGGCCTCGGTTCTGCCTCATAGACCAAAAGGCTAATTTTTGACCTTGTCCAATTTTTTCTCGCCATTCATTTTGTAATTCCTTTGGGATTCTTTTAGAGGAATTTTTATCATATTTTACACACACTTTGGTAGATTGAAAATCCTTTGCTTTTTTTTGTGAGGCTGAGGCAATCCAAAAATTTGTGTTGACAACTCTTGAAAACTAATTCCTTTCTCAACAACAATTTCATCCATTGTTATTTTTACTTCATCCCAAGAGTTCTTGTTTTTCAATTTTTCTAGCAAGGGTTTGCTTTCATGTTGAATTTTAGTGGTAAAGTTCTTGTTTGCCACTACCCTTGCTTTAATCACTTCACATGGGTCATACAACCAGTGAGAGTCAACATCAAACTTAAAAATATGTAAGATTTCATGTGCCACATAGAATGATTTTCTTTCAAATGTGAACCCTCCACATGAGAACGATAAGGAAGGAAATATGTTCTTCTTTTGTTGAGAAACAAAATAGAGATTATCTGTGCTTTCCATCTATATATATTCCAAGGAAAAACTCTCTATCACATGTATTGAAATTTGTAAGGTTGTACTCCTGATCCATAAAACCTTAGCACAGTATAATCCTTTGTGAAGTACTAATCAACTGTATTTCTGATCCCAATTGAATGCAATCTCTACATTTCACAGCAATCTAGGAAATGTAATTTTTGTAATTGCTTCATAAAATGGAGCCCAAAAATAATCCAAAATTGATTGTAGTCCCTTCTATTATCATACATCCTTATCTTGGGGGTCCACTCAGTTAATGGATGCACAACTTTTGGCTCGACCTCAGCAAAATAGGGCTCAATTGTAAGTTTTTTTTTCAAACCATCCAACAAACCGCCATAGAATTAAATAGCACAAGTAGGTAGTGAACCTAAACATCTTAGTGTCGGAGCCTTCTTTGATTGTTAATAATTGTTTATGCATATATTCTGCAATGTACCCAAAAATCATGTATTGACAAGGTGGATTAACGTAATGGATATTGTATACCATTTCCATAGGAGGGTTTCATCCACTGTCTCATCGCTATCAAAGCCAAGGAAAATACTAGCATAGAAATGGTATCCCTGACCCACGGTTTAAATATGTTAATTACATATGAGCCTTCCCTTTTGGTACCTCTGCATCAAATGTTAATTTTAATTTTCGTAAAAACTCATCTCTATCTTTTTTATTTGTGGCATGATAATCACTAGCATTTTTTCTAGGTTTATGTGGATGGTTCCTAAATCTTTGCTTTCAAACCCCAACGCACTGCCAAGATTTACCTCCGTAATGTACAAAAGTTCTGTTTGTTTCCCTTTACAACAATTGCTTTTTTTCTCATTGTAATTTTGGGCACATATATTGACAAATTCAGGGCAGGGGAAAACCTCATGGAACATCATGTGTCCCAATCCAAACCCCCATGTTATCTAACCTAAACCTTTAGGTCTACCTGATTTCTCCGAACGTCTACTTTCCCTCATCTTCGTCTCAGATGTGTATCTAAGTTGTGAAGCTCTTGTATGCAATTACAAGATCATAAATATCATGATATTCATCAGTAAAACCAGGGGTTTTACTTTTAAGTAGTTTGGCATATGGGATTTGGGTTTTACTTTTACTTTGGGATCTTGTGGAAGTAGACATGCTTGGAATTTTGGATTATGTAAACCCTCAACCCTAATTTCTCAACCCTTATATTGAAATATTTGAAAGCGAAGGATTATACAATGCTACTTATAAAAAGATAATATTTAAAGAATCAAGACTCAAATACAGGATGAAACTTACTCAGAAATATGAAAATTTTGAGTCTTACATGGTCCACAACTTCTATGAATCTATTATGCCTTCATTGCAGTATTCCTTCCATTAAATAATTTCAAATGTCAACATCACTATAAATGATTAGGTCTTTCATTGTACTTTGTAGACGTCAAATTTAGTCTTTAATCAAATTCCATTCGGTGGATGATAGTTTTCACTTAGCTAGGCCTATTCTGGGAACTTCCATTCAAAATGTGAGTGTGTTAGGCCTTCCCGAATAGAGCCTATGTCATTGATCTTAATATATCGAATGATGTAGATTATTTATCATATGACCACGTGGCAGGATTCTAGGCCTCCTCGAGGCAAAGGCATTCCCGGATTCCAAGCCCGTGAATGAACCGATTCAATAATAAAGTTTCGTGTCCCAAACGTGACATGTGTGTGGGGGCATTTAATGACTTGGCCGTTGAAATTTTTTTGTTGAAACATTTTAAAAATATAACCTTGCTTTTGATCCCATGCCATGAGGAAGAATTCACTTGGATTTCTTTTTTGCCCCCACGGGTGAATCTCCGATTTAGGTGGGATGAATTATAATTTCGGGTCTAGACTCGGGATTAATTATTCATTGTTGGTCATGGACATTGGAATTGGAATATATGATGGGCCCCAACATATTATATATTTATATATATTATTATATAAATATATATTTATAGTATTTACATTATTGATTTCTTAAATAAGATTCTTTCTTTCTTAAATTAATTTAAAGTTTTGATTCACAAGTAATCATTCACGCGATTACTAAGGGCTTTGCCCTTTCTTGGAACCTTAATTTCTATATCTCCAATATCCTTTTCTAGCTTGGAAAATTGCATAGTTGGAGTATTAATCATGTTTATAGGGAGGCCAACCATCTTGATCACCTAGCTAAAGAGGAAATTGATGGCACAAATTGGAAGATATTATCATTTATGATGGGTGGCGCACACAAAGCTTGAAGAATTAATGGTGGCATGTGCCACACTTTGGGCCTTTATTATTGTTGGCTGCTCACATTCCTCTCTCCCTACCTCTGTTTGTTTGTGTTTTTGGGTGAATGCTGGTGCAAGAATGGTATTTTTTGGGGTTTCCTTTCATTGCTCTGCACGGGGAGAGAAGGGAAATGAACTTTACTTCAGCCATTTCCCATCGGTGCAGCTTCAAGAGGTGTTTCGCTATGATTCTATGCTTGAGGCCAAGGCCATTGAGTGTGTGATAGGAGATTCCTATATGTAGGAATCTCACAACGCCATAGTTAACTCTAAAATCCTTGCGACATTCATTTCTAATTTCCTCTTGCTCCATCCATTCAAGGATGATGTCATGGTTGTCATGGAGTTCTTTATTTACCCTGTCCATCGAGTCGGTTTTCTCAAAGAAATGATAGATATGTGCCACATCCTGCATCCTCTTCTCTAGGTGGAGGAGGCGATGTTCATTGCTTAGGCAAATGGCATAGGGCACGGGGAAGATTGGCTCTCTAGTTCAAGCAAGTATAGGAGCTATGTTACTCTACAGAGGTTATTCACATGTTCTATTTTGGCATGGTGGTCCTGGACCCTAGCAGACTACCTCCTCTGGATCTCATCGATGCTAGCTCACCTATCAACTTAGATATTGACCACCTCAATGAGTTTTGGGATGATGTCAGGGAGGCCTTTCTTCTTCTGATTAGGTAAGGCCAAGTAGGCTTTTAAGGTGACATTTCCAGAAGCGGATGGTCTAATGAGGCGGGAGGCAAGGGAGATAATGACGATGTAGTGCTCAACATTGCAATTAGGGGGGAAAAGTGGGTCTCCGATTTAAAATTAAGGGGTGGTGGTTATTTCGATGAGGATTAATTCTCTTTTCTAGCTTGTTTTTTTTTTAAATTCTGTTTGGCCATGTGTATTCGTTGTCTTGAAGCCACTTATGTTTGTTCAAATGGTGTTTCCTTCTTCTCCGTGTGGGCCATTCAGAAGGAAAATTGTTGTTGGTTTATGTTCTATTTTTGTTTGGATTATAGTTGTAAGGGTGGGGTCCCTTAACCCTCTCGATTTATAACACCGGTAAAAAAATTTAAAGATATATATATATATATATAAAAATATATATATATATATTATATATATTTGTTTATGTTTGGAGTATTATTATATTATTTATATATATATGTTATATTATTTATATATATATTATTATATATATGTATATATATGTGTATATATATAACACACAATTTATATATATGTTAATTTAAAGTTGTCAATAAATTAAAAAGCTATCACATGTTCAATTTTCAAAATACAAAACCAAATATCCATAGATGAGAATAGATCAAAAGAATTCTTTCTAAAGAAAATGAATATGAATAAAATCAAATTTCGTAATATTATTTACTATTTGAATTGAAATAACTAACAAAAATGTTGTTTTTAAATAGAATTCAGAATTGTTGATGTCATTATTGATGAAATATAGTGTTTTCACATTTATATAGTGTTTACATTATTGATTTCTTAAATTAGATTCTTTCTTTCTTAAATTAATTTAAAGTTTTCAATAAATTAAAAATCTATCACCCTCACTTTCGCCCATGCCACGTGGATGAATTAATATAATTTAAATACATTATATATATTACTATTTTTTTTTTATTGTTAAAGTGGGTTGAAGGGTCCCATTCCCTTTACAAAAGAGAGAGGTCAACCTCGATACAACATGAAGATGCAAAAAACTTCGTCAATCATGACTGTTGGGTATATCGAGCAAAAGCCAGCCAGAAGGAAGGAAGACTATAGCTATACTATACTATAGACATTACAACATATATTTAGATTGAGGATTAATCCCTGAATCAAAAGACATAGAAAAAATTACAACTGGAGATCCCTACCTCTCAACCACACCCTCCTCAGTCTTGAGCAACAATTTCATTGGCCCAACCATGCCAAAGATGATTATAAGCTTCCCCTGCAGTTTCATGGATTTCCATCCACCAAAGTGGCACTGGCTCGATGGGAGAATTGAGGGCAGCCAAATTAGGGAGTTTGAAGTGTGTCCTTCTAGCATTCTTGTCACGGCTGAACACCGCCAACTTCTCTGCAAGGCCATTAACTCCCCATGGTGACATTCCAGTTCCCAAAGACGCTCAAATCCACACCACCCCAGAGCTTCGCCTCCTCCCCTTTCCCAGAAAGCAACATTACACTTTTACACTTCTGCAACCAAATTTCCACAAAAAGATGACCGACCCAATGGAGAGCAAGGTTGACTGCATCAAGATTCGATGGTTCAATTATCAAAATATTTTCCACAAAAACCGAGGCCACACTGCTTATTAACCCTACACATCCATCCTCAAACAAATATTTTCCCCCAAAACCAATTTAATTGCCTCTAGATTACTACCATTACCAATTTTGAAGATCCGCCGCAAAATGATTATCGGATATAGATGACCAAAGCATTTCCCTTTTATTGCAAAATAAAGACAACATGGGAACTCGAGGGGAATCCATAGGTGCTCACCGACAAAAATATGAAAATGAAAAAAATAACCCACAATAAATAGGAAAAAAACAAGGCCCTTCACATGCTCGAAAAGATTGGCGACATCATATATTTAAGGTCCTTCTGTATTTAATTTAGAATTATTGATGTCATTACCATGAAAAAATGTTTCAAATTTATATGGTGTTTTCAAAATTATTATTAGATGTTATTTATTTCATAATTTTGACCTTTTTCATATTTTTTATTCAAACTAATCAAATATATTTTGAAATAAAATTAACATTTTCATTTTTTTTTAGATTCAAATGAGGGTAATGTGTTTTCTAATATCTCATTTACGACGGGTAAAGCTTAACCTAGCCAGTCAAATTAAAGTATGGGGAGCCCTTCAAATTTGATCACTGAATGCAATGATGGCCGTTTCAATATATTTTGTAGGCAAGTTCCCTTTTCATAAAGCTTAGTAACTTTTGAATATACATATTTATTAAATATGTTGCTTTTATGAAATAATTCATTTCCATATTTATTAAATATGCAACTTTTATGAAATAAGTCTTTTCCATATTTATTAAATATCTCGTTTCTTGGACCTTCATGCTAGAAAATATAACATCACCAAGAATTAAAATTGATAAGACATTTATTAACTGTGAGGGTATCGATTAAATCTTTGGCGACACACTTTACATGTGTCATGAATAGGTAAATTTTAATTAATTTCAATTAAAACTCAGGTCAAGGGTCGAGGCTATCAATCAAAGATGAGATTTGACACCAGTTTTGGATGGTTTTGCCTATTTTAACTTTTCATATTTTAACTTTTTGTAAAATTATAAACTGTCTTTATTTTATGTGAAATAACTTGGGAAAAACCATATTATCACTATAAAAACTTTCAATATAAATATAAGTTCAACATTATATAGATATTTAAATAGCATATTTGGTTAAAAATGTGTTTATATCAAACATAAAATCCCTCAAACTTACTCAAAACTTGTAAATACAATGACAAAAACAACACATTTTTAAATTATTAAATAAAGAAAAGACATTCAACAAAAATGGATAATTGCTTAAAACTTCCAAACATCATGGATTTTTGGTTTGATGGGTGGGGTCATCCATCAAATCTCATCCCTGCTATCGATAATTGCTCACCGATATCACTATCATGATAAAAGGACATTTAAAAGGTAGACAAAGGCATGTGGGATAGTGACGCCAATTTCAATGTGAATTTTTTGCACACGATTTACATTTAATATTAACCGTCAATTCATACCGGGTTTGGTTGACATGTGTAAAGGTCCAGTTGAAGAACTCGCTCAAAAATTATAAATTCAAGGCCCATGGTCATTTTTTGACACTTGCTTTCTTTTGCAAAATCATGGGGGACCAAATTGAGCACATCGAACCAATATCAAGCCATAAATACGTCATGGTTTCTTCTAGTTCTGATACGGACTCAGACAAGGTTACTTGTTGGGAAATCCTTTTCCCTCTCTACTTCTAGTTCTCCTCCTGATGGTGCTTCCACCCCCCTCTCCTCTTAGTCGATTGCTACCATAGTTTTCCCTTCATTCTCTTGGAACTTCTTCTGCAGATCTCCAACCGGATTCCCTGTCTGAGTAACCAATTCCTAAAGTATTACTGGAACTCTCTATTTATCCAGAATCCCTGGACCTGAACCTATGGATTCTCCACATGCTGCTATAAATGATGTGGATATGGAAATTGATGGCAATCAATCCCCAACGGTGACCCCTCAGATGGATAGTCAATTTGAAATGGTGTCTTCCATCCTTGCAAGTCTGCAATGATCTTTTGAGGTGATTAAAACTCTGACAAGACTTAACAAACACCTATAGAGCTATCGTTGATAAAGAATGTGTCTTGATACTAACCCTGCCAACACTCTAGTAAGAAGATCGATACCAATGCAGTTAGGAAAGCGGCACAAGAACTAAGAAATATATTATGATATGTAATATTTATGTTATAATATAGTTATAGGCTAAGGGCTTATAGCTTTTTTGGTATGCCTATGTTATGATATGTAATGTTTATGTTATGATATGTAATTTTTATGTAATGTAATGTTTATGTTTCAACAAATATATGAGATACTCTTGTGGAACTAGATGCTCTTGTTTCTGATCTCAACAAATATATGAGATACTCTTGTTTATGTTTCAACAAATATATTTTTCCTTGTCAGCACTTGTTCTTGTGGATACTCTTGCATTGCTACAATGTCACGCCTTTTGATTTGTCTTCTCCTTCTTGAAACACCAAAATTTGTTCTTCATTCTAGTTTATTTCCAATGTAAGCGTTGAAACCTTGCCTGGCCATTTAACCTACAACCCCGAACCCCCTGCTCGTATCATGTGCTTGTTGTGTGCTTCCCTTTAACATCATCAATCGTCACTTTGAATTTTCTTTGCCTTTTCTTTTCAGTTGTCACCGAGAAAAGGAAAAAGAGAAATCCTAGAAATGGATGATGATTTAATGTCAAAGAATGAGGAGAAACATGGAAATCGTGTTCTGTGGGATCATTCACTACCTCAAGATGTTTGGGAAAACGTATTGCTTTGGCTTCCATTAGAATCCATATGTAGGTTCTCTCTAGTTTCTAAGGAATGGAAAGCACTCATGTCTTCCACCATATTCTTCAAGCGTTATAACGAAACAAGGAACAAACATCCATGGATACTTGTAAATCATGATAGTGGTCATCATTGGCTGAGATACGAATTTTACAGTAGGACATGGAAAATTATCAAATTTTCGTGGTTATCATGCTTTGATGGGGTACAATTTGAAGATTCACATCGAGGGATAATATTATTTTGTTCGAGTGAATTGAGTCACGTTTCAAGGGTATGTAATCCATTGAAGGTGGAACCTCCTTCAAGCTTCCTCGAATGTTATCAACTAATGAATGGAACTTTTATATTTATGCGTGGGGCATTCTGTTACGGATGACAACAAGGGGTACAAAGTGGTTCAAGCAAAGCGCTAATAGATTTGGAGTTAATGTAGGCAATGGTACTATAGAAATTTATGATTCTTCTACGGGGACTTGGAGGATTGTGGCACGATTGAGAGATTGTTTCTTCTATGGACCCATGTTGTCTTCAACAATAATTTTTTTCTTCTTAATGTCATATGAACCTATGTTGGGTGTGAGAATTTATAACACTCAAGATTATGCTATTGTGCATTTTGTGTTGTTACCTGTAAGATATGGCAGAGACCATTTCCCTCACTACATAGACCAAGGTTGGTTGATTCGAAGAGAGGGTGCTACTTGCAACACCATTGTATATGGGGACCATTTGAAGGAAATAATTGTGTTTGAGCTTGAGCTTGAGTTTGGAAGGAGGAGAGGCAATGTTTGGTCTTGGAAAGAAATTGTAAGGATGCCCCACACAATGTGCTAGTGTATTTCTACGAGGAAAAGGATATTCTTATTTAGTTGCACTGCGGTGGGAGAGTTCTTGTGTTTCAGAAAGGTGTTTTTCTAGAAATATCATCATCCTTTGTTTTCATTTAAAGCAAGGGTCTTAGTCATGGCTGCTAGAATATATAAACACAACTTGGCATCTGTTATAATGGTGGCATCGCCTTTGAGCCCAGGTTGATTTAAGACAACTACAAATTTGTTTCCTAAAAAAACTTACAGATTTGTAGAAACTTTTCTTATTTTTACTATTATGGTCTATCTTCTAAAATCCAAGCATCCAAAAAATGGAAAGTTCTATATTTAAGGCATGATTATTCTCTATTGGAAACTAATTTTTCTCTTTTAGTGGCATGATTTTTGGTTCGTGTGTTTTTGGCATGTTTTTAGAATTTCTGAATTCTATTGCTTTCCATAGTTGCATGCAAAGGCATACTCGACACTCATCTTTATCCCTATTCCCATGCATGCGGTGCTAACTGTGCATTCAAATATGACCATTTGGCATCTTTATTCGATTCGATCATCGATTATTGAATGATTTGTTGTTGTTGTTGTGATTAATGATGAGAATTGCACCAAGACCCTGTAAATACATGTGATTTTTAATTTTAGACATAGTAATTAGCCCCCCATACTATTTTTCATTATTTATCAAAAGACAATAGCTTCGACAGATTTTCCATATCATGGCCTTGTTAAAAAACACATTCTTACTGCTGCACATACTTGACATAAAAAATTAATAAAGCAACCAACGGGTATCCTTGATTATTAAATATAAGTTATTTTTTCCTTATTAATCCTTCCCTGCCCATCAGAAAGACATGTGATAGGATTTGGGCCTCCCCAAGTCAAAGGCATTCCCGACTCCAAGCCCGCAAAATGAACCATTCAATAAAGTTTCGGGTCCGTGGTGTCTGGTGAGGCAAGGCAGAGTGGTAGTGAGTAATCAAAGATACCACGTGTCATTTTCTTATTCCTTTGAGTGGCAAGTGTCACACATTCCAGAAACTTGAGCGTAAAGGTAAGGCATGCAAAAGAAATGATTTTTTTGGGCCTTATTATAGTCAAATTTGACAAAGGGTACTCGCCAAACAAGTTACAAGAGATTCACCATTCAATTTCCAACTATTTTTAAATATTTTTACCATTTTCACCGAAAGAATGAAATAGGTTAAAGGGATATTCACCAAAACCATGAAATTGGTTACAGGTATATTCACCAAAACCACAAAATTGGTTATAGGTATATTCACCACGATTTCTATAAGTTTTTTTCGGGGGGTTCCTTAAAATTTTCCTTGTTGAAGATATCCAAAAAGTTTGTAGAATTGTTTAGAAGGAATGAGAATGTCTAGGAAGTGACACATAAAGGGGGAAAAGTAAGACATAAGGATTGTGGCAATAATGTGTAGAAGGGAGTGTTTTTTTATGGCTAAACAATGTTTGAGATATTTATGGGAACACGGGGTATGGGTTGTGCAAGAGTAGTTATGAGCATGATATAATATACAAAGAAATTGAAAAGGTGAAGTTTTGCACCAAAGTGAAATATTTAAAATTTGTGTGGAAATAATGAATTCACATGACTATTGGATGATATGCATACGTAAATATGCAAATAAATTGGGGTAGTTTGAACAAGTAAATGCACCTTAGGTTATATAAAGAAGGGGAGTAATATTGTATATTTCATTTGCATTCAAAATTACTTATGTGAATAAAGCTAGAGGAGAATTAGTTGAGTTGAGGTAAAGTTGTAGAGCTAGGGAATTGTGTTGTGTAAATTTCAACTTCATTAAAGCACACAATTTTTAGGTTGCAGGATGACCTGGGGTTTGAGCTGGAGAAGGCATATGATTGTATTATGTGAGTTTATGGATAGTGGGGGCTAAGAAGAGTGTGAAGATTGAGGAACTACATGAATGACAAAACGTAAGTGCGAGGATGCTTTGAGACAAGGTTTGAGTAAGAAAGCGAATAACCCGACATGCTCTTGGAGACTAAAATAATAAACATAAAGGGACTCCCTCTTAGTCAAAGAATAAGAAGAATATCAAGAAGAAATGGGTGGTATTTGTAACAATATTAATGGGTTACTTGGAAGATGTGAAAAATGGAAAAAAAAGTTAGAGACACAATATGAGAGTTACACGATTGAATATTTCAATCACTACGAGGAGGAATACCTAAAGGATTTGAGGAAGGAAATGGATAAGTAGAGGGAAGAAGGCAGCGAGGTCAAAATCAAAGATGACGTATATAAAATTGGTGTGTTGTAATTGAATGAATCATATTATTTTATAAATCTTACGGAGTTGACAAAGTGGTTGCCATGACATACACATATGGGCCAACTATATTTCACACAAAGGAACATGGAAATATTTCTTTCATGTATAAGTAGAATGAGTGGGCTTCAAAATAAAAGAGACAATCTACATATGGAAATGAAGGAACATGTGAAGATACAAGAGGTCGCCACCTTGCTAAAGTTGAAAATAAGAGGTTATATGTTCATCTTGAACAAGATCTTGGACATGCCCACTTGGGTGGCCATGTGACCACACTGAGCCTATCTTTACATGTATTGGAATTCATAATGTAGAGGAAGAAGCCATTGTTTCATTGATAAAATACTTCCCATATATTATGGAGCTTGGACTTTTAGGCCATCTCTCTCTGATACACAATAATTTACACACAACATGTCACAAAAATATGGTATACATGTTTTATTGCAGCTTCCATTGTGAGTTCATAAAATATACATTTGTATCACAACTCCATCCGTCTTTGATGAAAATGTACGTTCTCATCCTACTTTGCCACTATCCAGTTCAATATTTAATCCTTTCTTATGTACCACTATTTGGCCAACTTCCTTCACTATAATTCACTTTCCAGGGAAGAAGAAAACCATCGCTCCCGATCCTTTTGAAATAGGGTGTATGCCAACATGTTTCATTGTTTAGAATATTAAAAACTACGAATATAAACTAGTTTCACTGTCTCAAATTGAATATGGTTATTTTCCATAGCACCCATTTAAAACTGTGTTTTTTTTTCCAATATTCCAATAATCCTTAATTTGCTTTTAGGGGTTTTTTGGTATAACCTTAAACTGTTAAATCCTATTTAGGATTTCAAGGGTTTTCTATCTTGAATTGCCAAAACCATCTTCAAGGTTTCAACCCATTTTGATTTAAACCAAAATTATAAAAATGAAAGTTTTGGTTAGGGTTGCTAATTTGGCCAAATTCTTTAACCTATAAATAAAATGAATTTCATCAACCAATTTTCTTTGTTGCTAAATTAGCTTCTTTAATTTTTTTATAATCCTATAACATTATAACAATATGGACACCATGAAGACTTGCGAATCACCTTTGCACTCAAAACTAATCTAATAGGCAAAGTGTGTTACAAGACAAGATATTAGCTTGCACCTTCTTCAAAGATAACACTTGATCATCATCTTTATTCCCAACTTCAATATCCCAAAAAATTGATAATTAATAGTTACGATGGTAAGAGCTCAAGCCTATCAAGTTCACTAAAAGAAAGTGTCTCGTTGGATATCACAAATGTATTTTCTTGTTTCTTACACATCAATACCTCTACGTAATTGTTCATCTTCTACCATTGTCACTAAAGTGTCTTGGATGCTTCATATCTCTTGCTCTCCATTTGAACATTCCAATGTGTTTTGATTATATATTTCTTTACCTATGAGATGAAAGAGCACAATGAATCCAAACCCCTTCATGTTTGCTAAAAGCATACTTCAAAGGTACATAGATTAATATGTAGTTATTAAGCATATCTGTTATTTATACAAATCTCATTTCATTCATATGCATGTAATATATTAATATACACTTGTAAACAGTTACATGAACATGTACATATGTTATTAATAAAATTTTCATTTCTATAATATAGCGGTTGATTTTAATACCTACAAAATTTCATATATCTCATAAAACCATTAAGAAATGGAAAATAAGGGACAATGTAGATATGATTCTACATAGCATCTCGACTCATTGATAATAAAGATGTCCCTAGACAACAAACAACAAATGAATTGTTTTGTTTCAGACAAACGCTTCATGAAGAAGAACATACCCTTCCTTAATAATTCAAGAGACGTTTTATGAGATCAATGAAATTGACTTGGTAAAATTTCATGATTGTAATTTGGTTTTGCTTTTATTTTCTCAAATCTGTAACTGCTTTATACTATATCATACAATCACCATTTACCACTTGATAATTCAATGTTTTTTCTTAGAGACACATAGCCTTTACTGGTTCACAACTAATGCAAGATTCTAATATTGTTGATGAACCTGGACATGGGTACGACCCATTTTTGAATGTTTAAAAGGTGAATTGTTTGTATGCATATGTTATATTGCTTTTTATTTTTATTTAGAAATCTTAACTGGTTTATTTATCTAGCAACATAATAATAATATACGGGAGGGCGAGGCCACTGTCATATCAATGATAAGCTTCTGTGAGTACATCTTGCAACGGGGAACAAATACCCTACCCATGATGTGAAGAAGGTGCTTCATTTCTTTTCATTTGTTGTATTCATTTCTTCAATTATAATTCAAAATCCTAATCGGTGAACTTATTTTTCAGCCAAAGACAGTCTAATCACATCTAATACAACCTACACTTAAGTTTGTTGATAATATAAAAAAGTGTTTGATTTCTTGACATTTGTTGTGTTTTTTTCTTGAATTGTAAATTTGAATCCCAACTGTTGTACTTATTTTTTAGCCAAAGATAGTCTCGTTTCATCCAATGATGTATGTATTCCACTTTTTTGAAAATGTTAAAATTGGTGTTTGATTTCCTTCCATTTGTTGTATTTTTTTCTTAAATTACCATTTAGAATACTAAAAAATTGTACTTAATTTAAAGCCAAACAATGATAGTATGAAGGGTTGTAGTCATGTTACTTGTAGGAGTCGTCGAAGAATGTAAAGGATACAACAAATAAGTGCTACAATCCCTTCTCATGGTTTAAGGGATAAAGTAATATGTGATATCAATTGATTAAATGCGGGGTTTGTGAGTTTTTCAAAGTATTACAAATACTACAATTCACCAAAGATTTCCTACAATGACACTACCCAACCAATGCACGTACAACGGTAATATTATCAATTCACTTCTATATGTATACTACTTGAGACATTCAATTCGATTCTTTATGTGTAATAACTTTTAATGTATGTAATATATTATACTTAAAACCACAAAGATAAACACTTACCAAACACTTATGTGTGTTACACTTGAAACCAATGTACATATTTTAAATCTTCAATCTAGTTCTTATGTCTAATAACATACTCATGTGTATATGTGCGTACTATTGATGAGTATGAGGAGGTTTACTATAAGATTGTGTACTATTTGGCAATAAAGACCAATTTGTTTTGCACCACCATTTTTGCATTGTATGATAATGGAAAAAGGTTTTAGTCAAAAAAATAATTCATTTCAAATCGTGCTGAAATGCACATATTGCTAGTTACCGTAAATCGCCAAGCCAAAAGAGATGCAATAAAGAAAACTATACCATTCACGTGATTAATGTTTTTGGTATGGATTTCAAATTGATCTTATATATATATTAGAATACGAGATGCCGATATATTAGGTTCAATTAATATAGATAAATAAATTTTACCCATAATATGTGGAATGAGCAATTTTCACATGGTATGGTAGTTATATAACCTTGATGTAGGGGTCACACTTATCCTGTGCGATGAAGATGAGGTTAAGAATTCAAGCCAACACAACACATTAAATTAGTAAGAACTTCAAAATAAGGAAATAACATTAGCTCATCAAAAGGCAACTTAAAAATCAATGCAAGAATTGATGAGATAAAGCTTTCAGACTGTTTGTCCACCTTCCCAATGTATAAATATTCTTATCTCTTCATATGACCATCATGTTTAGGATCCTCTTAACATAAAGACTCCTCTACTCCCTTTATCTCTTGTTACCACAAGCCTAGTATCCACACTTAGCTCTTAGAGACCTTGAGTAGGCCAATTCTATGTTTTCAATGTTTCACACTCTCCCACACTCATTTCTCTATTATACACTTCTATTAGAACCATCCTTAGTGAGTTAAAACTCTTTTCTCAAGTCTTGCATTCCTCTGTATTCAATCTAGCTCTGTATTTTAAGTTTTCTTGCTTGAGCACTTTGCTTGATAAAGTTTTCACTTACCACCCAAGAACCTATCCTACATTTTCCAAGGTTTTCACACCTTTCTTCACCCTTGAAATTATTCATAACAATCATTATCACCACATATTGGCATTCAAGAATTTCTTGTATTGTTTAGTATTTTATATCCATAAGGTCTACTAGTCTTAAATTCATATAATTATTATTATTTCGAAAGACCTGACAATGTCTCTTGAGAATCTAAGAACATATTCTAGTACCCACTATGGAGTTCTTTCTTCTTACAAAGTTTTAAACTCCAATATTCAAGATAACTCCTTCTATCCACCTACTCAATTTTCCAATAAGGTCATCATTAGGTCTATAGATTGAGTTTTAAGGATAAAACCCTTGAACGTGCCAAAATTCATCCAAATCACCCATGACCCCAAAAATCATTTAAAAATCCTTTCTTAGGTTCTACAACACCAATTTGGACTATTAAGAAGTCATGAATCTCTCAAAATATCAAATTCTCGTAAAACCCTAGGTAGGGTTTCTTCTTAGACCTTTGAGAGGAAATGAATTCATAAATTAAGAAAAATTTCTTTTCAAGACCTATAATTCACCTTTCAAGCTCTGTTTCATCATTCCTCACATTTCTCCTTTAACTCCACCTCTTGATCTTGTACATGTATTTCTCAACAATAAACTTTACACCAAGAACTTGACACAAACCATGTTTACACTAGTTTACCAATTTCTTTGGCTTAGGTTAATATTATAAATCCTTGTTTCTAGATTCTTTTTCTTTGTAGAGTCTATTAAACCTTATCAAAATCCATGCTCCATTTCTAGTAGTCATAAAGTACATTTAAGTCTATAAAAGTTTACATATCTCTCAATGTCCTTTACTGGTCTTAACAAACTGTGATATCCGAGTTTGCTTAGTTTAGAGTCCTTATCAAGTGAAGCACTAACATGATAATAAATGTATAACTAAAACCCCTCTTCATACCCTTGGAACCATGCACACACATAAACTGCTCATGTTATTAATTATCTATACTCCTTATAACATTTTCTCAACCTTCAAGTGACAAAAAAACAACAAGGATACTTACTCAAACCTTTTATCTCTTCAAGAAGGAATTTTAATAGCTTTCCTTAGGCCCGTATAGGTTCTTACCATGCTTCACCAATGAGTATGCACTGTTCAATCTTTTAAAACTTGCACAGTCATAACATTCAACCCAAAACATAGAGTTTGCCATATTAAAAGAACACTTCCTCCAAATATCTTATGGATTCACCAAGAAAAGATCATCTTAGTCATTTAATTCATACCATCTTCCTAAAAATATCACTGATTTAACATTGAAAAGTCATAAATATCCAAAGAAACACAAGAACATATCCATTCTCTTATATATAATTCATTTTTTCAAGAATATCAAAGCTTTATTCAACAATAATATGTATTACAAGATAATCCATAAACTCCTACAGATTACCGAGCCTTTCTTGGCTCATTCATACTTATTTCCACCTCTATCAACCTTATCTCTACTCCTAACTTACTCCTTTCATTTGAATACTTTCCTTCACAAGCCAAAATGGAGGTAGTTATAACACGTTTAGAACCCTAACCACGATAACATTGACCATAGTAAAAATAAACTTGTTTGGTTAGGTGAAAACACATTTATTACATCACTAAGACTCTTCATACCCTTTTACATCATTATATGTTTTTACATTTGACATTAAACCTCCCAATTTCAACTTAGAAGTTCAAATATTCAAAAGATGCATTTGGAGGAAAACTCAAAATGACCCCTTAACACCCATGTAGGGACTAAAGAAGGTTGGAAAGCACACTAAAACACTAAATATGCCTACCTAGACCTAATGCAAACCAAATTTGTTGAAAACCAAATTTTTCTTTGTACATGAAGATGCTCTGCATGCATCACCATGGTCCAAGAGAAACACAATGTGGATTTCTCAACAAACATTAAGGACCTAAACCCACCCCATGTTCCACTATCACCATTTTTAAAATTGAGCCCCTAGGTTGTGCCACAATGATAAGTCATTGCATTAGTGATAGGTAAGTCATGAATTTTATTCTTTGTTTATTCATGATATGTGGAGTGGGGCATTTACATGCTACTCTAGAGGTTGTTGCATATTTCCCGATCCTCTAGACTACATATATATATACATACTTATAATTCTTTAATATTTACTAAATTTAAATTAATTTAATCATTAATATAGATAAAAATGAAACTCCATTGAGATAATAGGTATTTTTTAACCCACTTGTGAGTAACATAAATAAAATGTTTATTAATTTCATTATCTTTAATTAATTCCTTTTGAAATCGTGCTACTCAACTATTAGTTCCTTAGCCATTTGAATGCAACTATTGTATTGAGCTTTAAAAGAGTGTTATGTCAATATTAATTTGATAACTCTTCCTTGTTTTATATCAACATTATTTTCTTTATCTCTACAATTGATGGAACCACATTTTGCCAATGTATGAAACCCAACATTAACTACACCATTTACTAGAATTCAAATGATATCTAGATGAATTAATCAACTTATATAATTATCATATGATAGGATTTTCTTCATGAATGCATTCCCAAGATATTCCTTCAACCTTGTCTCACATTAAAAACTCCCAATTTCTACATAGAATCTAGTTTTAGCAATAGGTAAACATCCATTTTAAAAAGTGAGCTCCAAATTTGAATCGACGCCGTTTGTAGATATTTCCCATTAATGCTTGCTTTCTTACGATCTATAGAAATATTTTGTTATTTCATGTTCCATGAGAGTTCAATCATTCTTTCTAAATTCATTCTAGATGACCTTTTGAGGTGAAAAGTCTATGTTCTTTTCTCCTCCCAAGGGTTTATTAATAATTCACACTATATGTAACTTCTTAGTTATTAAACAATGTTTAGTTAGGCGCATTTGCACTTCATCCAAAAAAATTCGAACAATCATTTGAAGCATGTCCAACCGCTAGGTCCCTCCTTTGTTCACTCACAAGATGTGGTTAGAGCATACATGTTCATCATATCCATTATCACACAATATAAAGGAGATACAACATCATAAATTGGCAACACATATAATAAGGAAATCATTCAACATAGATAATTAATAAAAGTATTTGAATTCCCATAATACCATGCTCAGATCTAGTCATCTTTGCTACCCAAACACAATTATCCATTGTAAACATAATTGATTACATAACAAACTTACTCGACTACATCCTTGACTTTATTACATTCATGTGCTTTGGACCATGCATGCACACATAACTCTCTATGGGCCTTCCTTTACACACACACAAACAAAAAGCCACTAATTACAAGACCTATTTATACCTTGTGGGGACTTTCCCTTCATCGCTTACATGCATTTTTCCAAATAATAGGTATGCTAATAATAGGATGCATTTCTTTACAACTCTGCTTTAACTATAGATCAAGATATAAATAATATGGATTTATCCTACTTTAATCCTATATTTAGCTTATATACAAGCACCGTCTTTGTCCTTATCTTTCATGTGCTTTTCTTATTTATAGACCTTGCTTGTGTGTCACAACATCTGTGATTTCCTATTTTTATCCCTTTCTCCAAAATTAGCTAAGTCTTAAATCTTATATATGTGTATGCATGAGTCTTTGTGCGTTGACATGTTCCTCTCGAGTTACACACACCTTCATATATTTACCGCTTCTGCTTTCTTGTTCACATGCATGCTTATGCATGTTGATTTATCTTGACCCTTTGTTTGCGCGTGTACCTCTGCGTATTCCTTATGAAATTTACAAAATTCCTTATCATCCTTACGCACCTTCTTGTGTGTAATCTTTCACATATGGCTAATACTTAGCCATTTTACCACTCCAACATTACCCCACACTAGGAGTATTGTCCGTCCTTGGCAATATGAACCAAAGAACTCTTTCCACAAGGAATGAATAGAAGAATAAAGGAAATATGAAGAATAAAAATGTAGGGAAATGTCCTTAATGAATCAAAGAATAAAGTATCGGATATCCCCACGTGCATCAAAACTTAAGCCTTATGTGATGAAGGGAGTTCTAGAAATTCCTTGATTAAAATGATTTCCAATTCCTTCCATTCCTTGAGTTCCTATGAAACCTTATTGGGTGTTGGTTTCACGATATTGGGTACTTGTTTGGAAGCCAACTCATCTACCTTATCCTTCATCTCCTTGACCAATACATCTAGGTTTGAGGCCACTCTCTCTAATGTATCAATCTTGTGCACGAACAAGGGGTAGATTTAGTTGAGTCTCTTCTCAAGTGTGTCTTTCATGGATTTGATAAGGTCTCATTTCTCTGTGACTTTGGCTATGAAATTATCACACTCGTCCTTATTATTCTTCACATTGGCCTGGACATTCTTCATTGTGCCTCCTCACTAGAAATGTGCACATTAATAATGGGAGAGAAGTATTGATAGTTATCAAAAAAATATTATTCCTTTCACGTGACCTCTTTCACCTCCGTGGTCAATGCCTCATGCTCTGCAATAATCCTCTCCACCTGTTCTTTATTCTTCTTCTTCTGCGGGGCCAATTCTTGATGTTTCAGCCCTGAATTATTCTTCCTTTATGCTAGTATCATTCGTATTAGGTCTTCCAAATAGTGTAAATATTTGAGATATTCATCTTGTGCTTAATCCACTAACTTAGGACATGCGCTTGTGATAATTTTCACTATATCCACTTCCTTTTCATAGGCATCTACCATTCACTTCTTTTAATCCCTCAATTCCTCCACGAGCTTCTAAATTTCTTTATCCTTAATCTCTTTTTTTCTTTTACATCCTTTTGATGGCGACATCCTTGTCAAAATTCCCACATCTTACCTCCGATGTCATCTTGTTTACCACATTACATGCTTGTTCATCAATTAGTTACATGGAGTCAATGATGGGGAAATATTTTCCTGGTATTTTATTTAATTGCATCTTGGAGAGTGACTCCCTGCTCACCTCAAACTCTAGTTCATCAGTATGTGCGTGGTAGTTCCACGAGAGCATCTTCCTTGTGTGTGTTAGGGATTTGTTCTTGTCAAACATTTCCCAAAATATTAGGTCTTTTGTGGGTACTAAATTCTAGTATCTTTCCCTAAGTACCTTTTTGGGGTCATTTATATGTGTCATATGGGGACCTTGTGGGGGTTTCCTTTGCCTCCTCACCTTTGTGTGCCACTTCTTTGGTACTTCCTACATAATATTATCTTACACACCAATTGTTTCTCCTCTCACACCCTTATTCCTCCCAAGTACCTTTATCTTCACCACCCCTTCCTTCCTCCTCGTACTCTACCTCGCACTCTTCCTCACACTTTCTGTCACCCTTGAGTCCTCTTCGCGCACATCACACATATCTTCTTCATGTTCCTACAACATGAGATCTTCCTTGTGATTTTACTCTTCATCCTATGTGTTTTCTACGCGCTGCTCCTCTTACACAAACTTCTTAACATCTTCAACTTCTGCATGGGATCCTCTGTGTGCAATGATACCTCTTGTTCTGTCTTGGTACTTCATCGAGCTCCATCTCTTCTTCAATTACCTTTTCCAAGTCTTCCTCTTCTTCCTATTCTTCCTTGATGTAGATTACTTGAGGTTTCTTCTTTGGCGGGTTCAACTTCTTCCTTGGTCTTGGTTTATTTTTCAATGGAATTGGCCTTTTTTTTTGGTGCTTCTTCATCGTGGTTTGCTTCTTACTATGCACTATGCGTTCACCTCTCCGCACTCCATCCTTAGCTTCTTTCTCTTACTATGATCTAAATAACATGTAGCTATATGTTCCTCTTCTTCTTCAATGTCTTCTTCTTCTACCTCTTCCTCTTCTACTTCGGGAGTATTCTCACACCGGCACTTAGAAATCCTCAATGTGTACTTCCTTGGCAGTTGTGGCATTGTAGCATCTTGGAATTCTATTTCTTTTCCATCCTTCATCTTTGGTCAAAGGACGATATATACCCTGCATGCCTCCTTACCAACCACCAGGGTCATGATTGGATTAAGGTCCATCATGTCGGACTCCATAGTCTCAAGGTATGCTGCCTTGTGTACATATCCATACTTTTTCCTAAGAGTATGGTAGTTTGCATCCACCCTATCTGCATTGAAATTCATGTGTTGCGCATCCTTGATCTTGTTCACCACACACTAAAAATACTTGGTGGTGAATGCAAACAAAATTTTGCACCACGACCGAGACTCTTTGCCTTCAACAAGAAGCACAAAAGGTTGAAGTGTTACATTATTGAAAACTCTTCTGTTTGTCCAAGTACTTCCGAAATTCCCTCGGTACACACCATTCTTTCTCAAATACATCGCACATCCTCTTATACCACTTCTCAACGTGCGCCTTATGGTGATTGTTGATCCCACCTTCACAAGTGAAATTCACAAACCTCTTTGTTGGGGACTCATCCTCAAGAGGATGTACCCACATATTATCCTGTAGCCCATCTAGAACTCCAATCTCCCGAATACTATCAATAGAAGGATTGAGCCCCAAATAATCTTCTCCCCTCGTTCAGTTTGTACCTTAGCATATTCCACAATTCCTTTGGCTATGTACATGGTGATATTATACTTATTTTTGTTTTCCATTTTGTGTGCAATGTGAATGAACTTATTATTTCGCTTGTTCCAAGATTTCACGAGGATCCCAGTTGCAAGTAACCATTCATGTGAACACTCTAGTAGGGGTCAAAAGTCTTACAATGTTGAATGCAAGCTTCCCCCTCTCCTATTGCAACAACATGGTTGTTTCCTCAATCTTGGGGTTATCACATAGATCCATTTCTAATTATTCCCTTCGTTATGCGAGACTAGTTACTCTCTTGATCATCTTGGTAGTTAACCTCATACTCCTACTCATAAAATAAAATCATTCTTCATGTACACGTGACATCAACCAATGGAACAATCGTGCGGGATTTCCAAAATAGGTTAGTTCAAGCAACTGAAGGACACTAACTTCCTCTAGAGTCACACAAACTGAATCATCCAATATTATCTAACCCTTGACATTCCTTGTGATATAAATCCATTTCTTCGCAAAACCATTCACACAAGTTAAGATTCTAAAATAACTTAAACTCCGCCCTTAGAGCTTACAATCTCACACTTTTCCTCAATACAAGAAAGCCTTCAAACATGTAATTTTTTTCTCTAAATGCTCAAAGTGACTTGTTAAATGCTTGAAACATGTTCATTATCGTCTAACCATGCCAACATAACCCTCAAGTCAGATGAAATCACTCAAAACCCTCAACTTGCTTGCTTAGTTCTAAATTACCCCTTTAGCTTCTTGAAAGCAAAGCTTATGGTGAGGTGATGGATAGAACAATCAAAAAAGACCTAGAAAAATATGTAAATTTATTTTAACACCCTTTTCCCTTCTCCAGGTGTGGGTTGAATCTTGTGGCTCAATTCTCAATGTAAATGTCCTTTTCTCATTATCTCATCTTCTTGGCTTAGTTAATTCCTACCAACCTTGCCTCAGGAAAAAATGAAGCAAATATTTGGATAAAAAGCCTCAATTTACAAACTAATCACTATTCTTAGTACCCATTTGAGCCTATATTATGTGTATAAAATTTCATAATGGATTCCTTTAGAAAAAATCCTCCTTCCTCACTTGTCTTAGTCCCTTAATTAGGTCTCTAATGTTGAGCTACATGGCTGTATTCAAACTGTCAGAGAGTTATACCATTTGAGAAATTGTAAATTAAATTTTACTATTTATTCTTGCTAAGGGGTTTGGGAAGATAGATTCTTGAAGATTTAGGCTTCTATGGTGGAGTTTAAGCCTTTCCAACAATCATTTTTTCATAAACCCTAAGATGGTTTGCTACGAGCCCAAGAATAATGGTTTCCTCACCAATTGGGTTGTTCTTGGTTTTAAAGCCTCAAATTTCCTTAATTTCATGGAAGTAAGATCTTTTGGCAACTTTCAATTGTACTAATGATCAACTTTCTACCGTTCTTCCCTCTCAAACAAGCTATTACAAAATGTAAGGTTTTTCAAAGAAGATAATAACTATCTTACCTCCTTCTAGGTCATTGAGAGTTTTTGGGAGCATACCTCTTGTATTCTATCCAATAATACATCCCCCTCTCTTTAAATACACTCTTCTCTAACATGAAATTTGTGAGAACTATTTTGAGACACAATGTACTTTGGTATATCCTTGATTTCAGCTACACTAAACATAAGTAATTCAATGAATACACTTCTAATTCATCCATTATAATGAAAATAAGTTCTTACCAATAAAATAGTTCTTTCTCAAATTGAATACATGAGAATAGCCATTCAAAGGCTCATGTATAGATTTGTAAACCTTAAGTTGATTCTTTGCAAACAATTTTCACCTTCTAAACATTCTTGGAGCTCCAATCTTCTTTCATTCGATTGATCAATACTTAAAAATAGTTATAAATCACTTTTATATCTCCTATTCAAGATCTTTCCCATAATTAATGGTCATGTTCTAGTGGTGGGTTTCAGGAGGTTTAAGCTTGTAAGGAAAGAGCTAAAATTAAGCTTTAAGAGTTATTTAATCATCTAAACCCCACGAAGAGTCTCTCAAGACATCAAAATGATTCCAAAACCCCTAATGAACTTACTGAGACCTTCTAACTACCTATACCAAAAACCCAAGAAAAAATTGGCTTAAACAAAATTCAAATATTTAAATTACACAAAATGGAGGGAAACTCCAAAGTTTGAATTTTTGACCTTGTGAGCTCATCACACCAACATGAAATGATTCCTAAGACACCAAGGGACTCCTATAATATTTATCAACCCAAAATTGTGCCATGACATGCTAAACTGGGTTTAAAAGTGATGCTTCGCATCACCTTATGCCTAGTTCACACAAAACATCCTTACTTATATCCACTTGGTGCCCCCGCACATGATGATTGTACTCAATAATCTTATAATTCTAAAGATTTGATGCCCAAGGCTTCCCAAATATCATATCTAGTGGATATTGCATCTTCAAGAACCAATCCTCAGGTGCCTCATCAACAACCTTCTTCTTTTTCTTCGGTGATTGCCTTGGTGTCATTGTTCTTTCTCTCAAATACAAAAACCATGAAATTTGTGAAATTTCTACCCTAGGTGCTTGAAATCACTTACTTGTTCACTCCTTGAACTTGAAAATTCAAATTTTCAATCTTCTCACTCAACCCTTGCTCTCTTTTTTTCTTTACTTCATGCCCTAATTCCACCTTATCAAATCATGCCGTAGCTCTTGTAATTTATGACTTTACAAACACAATCTCTGCAGAACCCTAGCTCTTCATCCTTGTTTGCGAACCCTATCTTGTTACACCACCTCTCCTTAATTCCACTTCTACTTTGAAGGAGCTCTCAAGTTCAAGGTCTTTACACTATTTTACGTAGCTTTGGTTTGTTTTTATTCTCTGGTTTGTTTTTTACACTTGATGGAACTATCAATCACACAAATGCATAAGTTCTCATAAGTAAGGTAAAAATGACCTCACCCGCACACTATTTATAGTTTTTCTAAATTTATCTCGTATTAATTACTTCGACCTACCACTATTTTTTATTTAAAATCAAATTTTTATTTTTCTTGCACTTTTCTCTTCTACGTAAGACATTCATAACCTTCGGGCATGCCAATAGTTCCTAGGCTCCAAAACTTCTTGTGTGCGCCTTCTTGCCTCGCACAAATTCTTTTTCTCGCACCACTTTCCAAGTAGTATATCTTATTGCTTCCTCCCTCACGTTACACTGCGCAAATCTTCACTCATGTGGTTTCCAATATGAGAAATTTTATTCAAGTTCCAACATCCTTAAACACCTTCACACCATATCTAGCCATTCATAACACCATATTTTGTGCACCACCATATATTTTCATCATGCACCGAATATTTCTCCAATGCGCCTTTGTGATTATCTCCAATGTGTACCTTAACCCTCCCTCCACACGTATCCATCTCATACCCACACACACTCACCTATAAACTTCTTAAGGAGTACCATCGTCACATTTTATCTTCTTGCACATACTTGCATTTGCTTCACCCCACATTACAAGTATGCACGGTCCTCTGCACATCAATATAGCATAGATTAATCAACTCATGTGCGTGAATGCAATTATTACAAAAAACCAAAATAAAACAAAATAGAAAGGAAAATCTAATCTAAGATGGCAATACTACCTTATTACAAACACAAAAGAAGCTTATTTATAGTAGGGATTCAACCTAATCCCATTGAAGTAACCGGGAAACATGGTGCCATCTAGCACCTACAATTGACATGTGCCTGATTCTAATATCTTAGTTACTACAAATGGTCCTAACCAATGCACTTTTAGTTTTCCAGGATGACACAAAAACTTGGAGTCATATAAGAGCACCATCTTCCCTACTACAAAGGACTTGTTCTTAATATTCCTTTCATGCCAAACCTTCTCTCTAGTTTTCTCTATCTTCTCGATTCCATCGAGAAATGACATTCTTCTCATCTAACTACATCAATTTATCAATGTGCTCTTCTATTTCTTTCTCATCATCTAATTTTCCTATGCGCACAATGCATAGGAAGGTTACATAAACTTCATAGGTAAAACTACCTCTACGCCAAACACCAATTGAAAAGGTGTGGCCTTATTCAACCTCTTATAAGTTGTTATATATGCCCATAACACAGTTGATACCTTATCATCCCAATCCTTCCTTCCAATGTCACATATCTTTGTCAATGTTTGTCCCGAATCTTGTTGAGGTCTCTACTGATTCTGATTGACTAAAATTCGTTAAAATGGGGATAATGTAATTAAATTTAATCTAATCTAGGAGGACATAAAACACTATAAATAAATGCAATAAAGTAATATGAAGTGAATAAAATGATTAAAATGACTAAGCTAATAAAACTAAAACCATAATATGCAAGAGAAAGCTAAGGAATAAACTCAGCGCATTGTAGATGGCTATTGCAGAGAGTTGCAGGTTTGACAAGAAAATATAGGAGCTGGAACGCAGATGCACAGAGGTCTCGAAAAGAGTGCATCTGGAATATTTGAGCAGACTGGAGCACCCAAGAGGGTATTGGGGTGCCCCAGAGCACCCTGTTATGGCATAATATGTGCCATGGTCTCTAGAAAATCTCATAAGTTGATTCTTTCTAGGTTGGAAGATAAGTCGTAACCTTTACTACCCGTTGACCGGGATTTGCTAAACTACGCCGAATGATCCGAATATTCCAAGAGGAAGAATAATCAGAAATACCAAAAACTAGTATCAAAACCCTAAAAAAATAAAGATCTTTGAATGAATGGGTCGATTGACCTCAATTTCCACAACATCGGGATTACTAAACTAAGCACTACACTACATTTCGACCTAAATGTAGTTACGGTGTGCGTTTGCATGTCATGCCCTAGGTGCTCTTGTACTAGTCACACTTTGTGAAGTAGTGAGTAGTAAATAAATGTAGAAAATGTAATAGAATGTGTGCATGAAATATAATAGAATTCTTCCCCCTATGAAGTGTGTGTTGATACAAATCTCCTAGCCTTAATGCACGTAAGTATGTGGATGCAAATCTAGATGGACCGATAGTAGTAAGTGACGCTAGGGCCCTCATTATGGTCTCATAAATTTATATTTATAGGGTTCTCTTGCTCTAATTTCGTAATTAATCCCGACATGGCCAACTAGGAAAAGATAAGGACAAAAATGGCTAGAAAGAGCCCAAAAAGAGGTAGAAAAGTAAAACAAGGACCAAGCACCCCAAGGTAGAGGCATAGGCGCCCGGTTTAGGCTAAAATGATGGGAAAATGCCAAAACAAATGGGCATGTATGTAAAAATGTGTGGGAATGAAGAAATAAAAATTAAAATAAGATGGCCAAAAGGTGGGATTAATTAGTACTTTCTTCACTCAAGAACCTTCTAAATAGTAGTATGAGATCGAGCTAAATATTGCCTAAAGTGCATGATTTTGTGACTACATTTTGCCCCAATTTATGTTGGTGAGCGGAAAGCTCGATAACATAAAGTAGATAGATATGCGTACTGATGTCCATGTAGAGTGTAGTAGAAAACGTGTCGAAGGACTAGAAAAAGTGTGGAATGATAAAAAGATGGAGGAGCATGGAAACTATAGATGAAAAATATACATAGAAAAAGTGATGAGAGTGAACCTAGGGTGAAACACGTGTGTAGTTATTGCGGTGTGTAGTGTACCTGCATGGTTAGTAAGGCATGTGTTGTTGTTTTTGTTGTTGTCATTATTGTTGTTGCCCCTAATTTGACTGCTTGTTTCTCATACGGATGGACCTGTAAGGATAAAATGATCAAGTAGTCAAATATGTATGTATGTAAAAACCACTGTGTAAAAATAAACACGTATAGAAATGTGTAAAATACACAAATGTAAAATACGTGAAAAGGAAAGTGTAAATGGAACATGTGCACCTGATCCATGTCAAGAGAAAGGGTGTAGAAGGATATCTTGTACTGCTGCAAGTTTTTGGGAGATCTCACACCACCCTGGATGAAGAAGTGTAGGGAGGAAATGCTCTATGTCCTCTAACCTTTGACCGGTTTTGTTGAAATGTGTGTGTGAAGAGATCTTCTGTATTGTCCTAGTTTTTGGGCTATCCGACACCACTGGCCAAAGTTTTGTAGAGAGGCACACCCACTATAACCTCCAAGCCTATAAATGCTTCCCGAAATGCTAAGGACACCATGTCTTGTAAAATTCGTTGTGTATGGGGTTCGTAGACTAATATGAACCCACTCACTATATGTAAACCCACAATGCCATGGGTGGGAAAGTGTCTGTCACCGAACTAGTGTAAATACAATGTGTTAGTGTGTAAACCCTTAATGATGCCCCCCTCTTTGGGGGTGCATGTGACGTCATTGATAGAAGAATGCGGACCCAAAAGAGGAGCAAGCGCATGTATGTTGTAACTCTACCCTGTAGGGGGAAGGGAATGCACTTGGTAGAAGTCAAGGTGTGCACAAACAAGGATGGCTAGCCAAAATAAGTGTTAGTCCAAAAACACATGCATGTAATAAGACAAGTGTAAAATATGCAGACAATGTAGAAAATACCAAGCACAATAGTGTAAACACGCAAGAAACAAGTAAGCCATATAAAGTGGGTTGTAAACATGGGACATCATTCATGATGTCGCAAGACACACAAGGCCATCATGGCCATAAAAATAAAGATGTCTGCACCAAAACGTAGGGCAAAGCTCTTCGCTACAATTGCAAACAATAGAAGAAAATTATGGACAAATAATCAAGTAGTCATGGAAACATGTAATCCTACAAAACAAGTGCTTTGTACATGGAACACCATTAGCATGTTAGAGAAATAACCAATATGTCAAAATGTGTATGATCAAGTAATGTAAGATGTTAAGTACAAAATGAAACAATAACACTTGTATGAGACGAATGTGGATGCCCGAAGCAACCAATATAGGAAGGGTAGAAGAAAAACATCCATGCCGCATGTAAGAGTCTTGTATCTGCGATCAAACTAAAAAAGGTGTGAACACACATGTGTGTATGATATAGATAATGACATATAAGAAATCAATCTAACATGTGTAGTAAAGTTATCATGAAAAACACTAGTAAGCAAAAGTAAATGTCCCCAAGACAATGCAACATGTTGTGGATGGATGGAATGGAAGACAAGATAAAATGATAGGAGCCATGTGCCCCCAAGTGGATGGAAGTGTATGCAATGAGGTTCGTTTTGTTTTCCCCCTCAGCAGTCTAGAATGAACCATAAATGAGAGCATGTCATCGGGAAATGGTCAAGTAGTGTTTGGTGTAGTGCCCACTCCTCTTCGGCACCTATTTTTCTATAATCATGTTATTAGTTAGTGTCGTGGACATTATTATGACATTTTGGATAACATGTTGTTAGAGACTATTGATATTGTGATTATCATTATGTTTTGGCACTTATTATGGATTGTATGGGTATATAGAGGAAATTGATAGGTATTGCGGTACATCTTTGCCGATGATTTAGTGTGGTTTTGTTATTTCTTTGACATCTTGGAATCTTGACCGGTGATGATTATGTTAAACGATTGGGTGAACATATGAGAACATAGATGTTATGATTTTTTAATGATGTGATGATGATAGGTTATCAACAATATGTTGTTGAATTGTGGCCATTACACTTTGGTATCAAAGCCGTGGGTTCAATACTTGGACCACTGAAAAACACGGAACCCATTTGGTGAAACCTAAACCTAGGAAAATTGAACCTATGAGATTAAAATAATAATAACGATAATAAAATTTATTTGGATTATTGTACTCGCCTGAGTGGGCGTCTTTTCGATCTCGGTTATCGGGAAATGTTAATTCAGTGTGATATTCTTATGAACTTCCTAAGTGATAGGAATTTTGTTCCTTGTGAATATGTTGGTTAATGGGTTCCTAGCTCTTGGTTATGGTCATGTGATGGTGTTGACCCCATAGAGACCCTCCCTTACCTGGATTGTTATTTTTTTGGTGCAACTCTTGGGAATTAGTGCTAGAGGTACGTTTAAGGGCCATTATGGAGGAGATCAAGAGATTGATTAGTTGTTTAGGGCTCCCCTTTTTCTTCAGTGGTTAGGTGATTTGGGAATGGTTATCGGTAATTACAGAGTTTGACTATGGTTATCGCTTTGAGGACTTAATCCCCATATGGGAGAGTAGATATCATGACATGATGTCATATTAGATCTAGTTTGTATGTATATTCTTAGATGTGAGATCGATGTAGAGTACCCCTACCAGCGGCCCATAAAGGGTTGCGAAGTGATTGTGATGTGGATATTTCATGTGTTTAATATTTGTAAACTTAAATTCTTTTATCAAGGACCAACATTTTATTTTAATGATTTGTTGAGAAGCTCTGAGGCTCTTCTTATTTTTTTGTCTTATTGCGAGATTTTTTCAAGGATTGAAATGTGGATACTTAGCCATTTTATTTGATTACCAATATTTCTTGGATTTTATCTCTGTTTGGTGACTCGAGCTTGTTTTCCTCAAAGGCCACTTGGCTAAATGTTGTCAAGAATGTTATGTGGCTTTCTTCTTGTCTGATTGACGAGCTAGTTCTATTTTGTTTGTATTGTGGGGGTATACCCTAGGTGTCATGACTAATTTCTTAGGTGCTTTAGGTCCTACCTTTGGCTTTGGGGTGATAGGACTTTGTGTGTCTAGGACCTTGGAGTGACCCTTTTGATACTCAAATTTTCCTAGGGAGAGGGTTCTCCGTGTCGTGCAATATAGTTGGTAGTTTTGATGGTGATTATGTTTCTTCTTGCACCCTAGTATGATTTTTGTTCATCGTTAGGATAGATGTGATACTCACTATGAACTTATGGATTATGTCGGGATGGATTAACTCTTGGATAATTATAGGTTCTGGTGGATAGTGTACTGTTGGGATATGATGGTCCACCGATGGGCACATTGGAGTCCTAATTCGGTTTTTGTGTTATTTAAGAAAAGATAAACATTTTGGACTATAAATACCCTAGATAAATATGGTTATACTCAAGCTCCTTTGAGATTTGTGCTTAAATAAGTATGCTTGTTTTGATCTTGAGGACCCATAGATAGATATACCCTTGTCTTAATCTCTTGAATTGTTTAGCATATACCACACTATAATCCATTAGTATCGAATTATGTTTAGGCAGATATGGGTGCATTGGGATCCTTTGGAATTTGTGCTTAGAGATTTTGGTTTTATAGGTCTTAAGGTTCCAACCTTGGTTGTGTTATGTCATACTCTTTCATCCAAGGCTATAACTCTTGGCCTTAGAGGCTATGTTTTGAGTAAATCATTTGACTTCCCTCTTGATATTTTGATGTCCTCTTGGTGAGGAAGTGTGGTGTCTATGGGGTAAAACCCCCTTGTCATCTTGGTTTCTTGGTTGAAGGTATCTTGTGGAGGTATAAGTATTTTTTTGGAAACTCTCTCTTATATAGTGAACCTATTTTGAGTTTAAACGTTTTTCCCCTCATATTGATCTAAAATACTGGAACTCGTAAAATCAAACTTATAACTTCTTAATGTACACCTTCATCGTAGCTCTTATTGATACTTGTGGAGGCTCACTTGGGATGGATCAGTGATTTATGTAACTCTTGAGAAAACTTGTAAGCTTGGTGTGTTCTGTGTTGTTTAATGACCTCTTGTTTTCTAGTGAACTTGTTAATGCGATAAGTTTGGATCTTTCTACTCATTAAAATTTAATTGGTATTGTGATAAACCTGAGCATATTAGAAATCTAATTGGGAGGCTTGGAATTTTGAAACTTAATAAGTAAATTTGGACATTAGGAAAATGGTTCCTTACTCTAACCTTGTAGTTTAATAGAAGAAATAAAAACTATGTGAAAAATAAAAAGAATCCTCTCATACTCTCCCTAAAAGTAAAATGAATAATTTTTCCACCCATATAGAATGGCGAGATATCCTGCCAACATTGGTGATGACCCTTAATGACACAAGATATGGGATATCATAATATAAGGAATGCATTAATTAGAAAACTTATAAGAAATATGCTTAGAGAACGTAACTATAACTTGTGTTTTATAATTTGGAATATGGAATGGATAATTTTATGGGATTGAGCACAAGTAGAATGTATAAATAAACAACCTTAATTATATAAATTGCTATTGCATGCCCTAAAATTTATAGAGGACACAATATGAATGATTGAGCTAATTGAAAGGTTCCCTGAGCTACTTGTATGAGTATCTAATCTCAATTGCGTCCTAAGATTTTGGGTTGTGAAATGGTTGAGTACTTCCCATACCTCCCTTTGTTATATAAAACAACAAACATATGTATAATGTTTATAACACAAGTTACATGCTAGATCATTTTTGGATCTCTCACTGGTTAGTATGAAATTTTTAGAAGTATGCATAAGGATAGTATCACCTTGTTAGAATGTAATAATTTTTATGTTCATATTGGTGGGCCCTATGTCCATCATGAAAAAGGTGGAAACTATTAGAACATTTAAATTTGTCCACCTAACATGAAGAATGGAGTACCTTATTGATAGTGATATGCTCTAGTCGAGATTTACGCCCTTAAACCTAAATATGTGTAATTGTTTCCCCCTTGTATGAGCCGTTCGGGCCATCGTACCATTTTCCTCTTAGCTCGATAGGTGTATGATTTGTGGTCTTTTAGGAGTGAGTATATATCTCCAATTTTAAGAGAAGCACCCTTCTTGTGTTTGGAATAGGTCATTGGTGACCTAGGCTTATTGGCAAGCTTAGGAAACATATGTTAAGGATATGGAGGAATTTTGAATCCTCCTTCCTTTTGGGAACCATGATGTTGTCCCCTTGTCCTTTGGGGGAGGAGAAGGGGCAGGTTATTTTTGTAAGTTTCTACAAGAATGTTTAGTGTGTTGCTCTAGTAAATTGCTAGTTGGACCTCTCTTGTTGCCTATTTTCTCCTAGCTCGCTTGAGTGTTCCTATGTGTTATAATATTAAGCTTGTGTTCATTTTAAGATTCTTTGAGCTAGGGCGGGCCTAAAATTAATAAATTTCATTTGTTTATATAGAGAGAATGGTATCTCTTGTGTCGATATGATAGTATGGGAAAATATTGTCTATCACCAAAAATGGAAATGTTATCTAATTGATTGGGTTTTCTAAATCAGGATTAGTGGTTGTGTGTTACGATATTTGGGTACAAATTCAAGTTATGGAAACCTTGTGGCCAAGATCATGCTTAGTGTTACCATGAAAATTTAAGGGAGTCATTCCAAATTATATAAAGTACTTCCAATGAATAGTCTTCATCCTTGTAAACACTTTTGTTAAAATTAGGTGTTTTCCTTGTTGTTAAGCCTCGTTTTGTGTGGCCCTGAATTGGTTATCTCGTATAATAAGGTGTGGTTTCTCGTGAAAAATTGAAGGTCATGGTTGGTAGTTGTTAATTTTTTCTAAATTAACGAACCTTGAAGTGTAATTCAACCTAAGTGGAAGTCTTATCCTTCCTTTTTACCATGTGCTGCACCCATGTGTGGCTACGTGGACACCTTATGTATGAAACTTTTCCTATTCTTCATGGACCTTAGTTTTCATTCATTGGGATCCCATTGAAAATTTCCTATTTAAATGTTCTGTGTTGTAAATTGGTTAACCTCGTAGAGATTATTCTGTAGGTTTGAATGCTAGCAATCTTGTTGGAGGAGGTTAGTATCTCGTGCATAATAGGATCCCTTATCTTTTTACAATAGTGTTGGACCAGACTTGAGTTTTGAGGGACACACTTTTGCTTTGAAGTAAAGAAACCCCATAGAAGGCGTGACTTCTATTTGTATACTTTTTTTCCCTATCTCTTTCCGTGACTTCCTGGAGGAAGTCAAGTCTAAGGAGGGGGATGTAGTGCCCACTCCTCTTAGATACCTAGTTTACTATGATCATGTTATTAGTTGCTTAGTGATGTGAAAATTATTATGATATCTTGGATAACATATTGTTAGACACTATGGAAATTGTGATTATCATTATGTTTTGGCGCTTATTATGGATTGTATGGGTATATAGAGGACATTGATAGATATTGCAGTACATGATGATGATTTAGTGTGGTTTTGTTATATGCTTGACATCTTGGACTCTTGACAGTGATGATTATGTTAAACGATTGGACTAACCATATGAGCACATGGATGTTATGATTTGTTAATAATGTGATGATGATAGGTGATCAATAGTATATTGTCGAATTGTGGGCATTACATTTGTTGTGTCTAGCACACTGCGTGATGAGTATGCATGTGTAGTAGAGATGAGATGATACATGTGGAGAGATGTGCGAGAACCTTATAGCCAAAGCATATATCATGAATTTTTGAATGGACGAGTTATTATTTATCCCTAAGCGTATATCACTTCAAGATGAAGATGAAAGGATGAGTGATGATTTAGCCCTAAGTGTATACCATTAAATGATGATAGAAATGGGTGACAATTTAGCGTAAAGCGTATGTCACTACAAGATTAAAGGAGGGAGTGGTGATGTAATCTAATGTGTATATCACTACAAAATAATAGGACAGTGACGATTTATCCTAGAGTGTATGTCATTAGGTTGGAAATGTCACATAATGAGGTGTCACATGGTAAGTGTAAAGGAACATTTGATTGGTAAACCCTCGGTAGTCAAGTATGGACCGAGGAACTAAAGTGCATCATAGGGTGGTGAGTGTAGTGCATAGAAAAAAATGTAGCATGTATAGTGAAACTAGGTGACCATATGATGAGTATGATTTGTAAATGCGCAATGTGTGCAATATAATGTAGGATGTGTAGGGTGTGTAAGATGTATACTATGTAATGTGTAAAATGTGATAATAGGTGTAGATAGAAATGGAATATGTAATGATAAAATGTAAATCTAGACTCATATATAATGTAATCTAGTGTATCATGTAGGATATGTGTAGAAATGCATGGTGCGTGGTGTGATTATGTATAGGTAATGTGTGGATAGCTTAATAATGTATGCGGTGTGTATGATGGGGACTAGTATAATGTAAAATGAAGAGTGTATGACACACAATGTATGATGAAATGCAATGTGTAATGCCTAAGGTGTGGTGATTGGGGTTCAGTGTAGTAGTAATCCCTGAATAGTAAAGTGTGAGCCAGAGCACAAGAGTGCATCATTGGGTAATGACAGTGCTATGACATGTGATACGATATGCCTATAGGAAAGGACAATAAATGAGAACTACAAAATGTTTGATGTAAGACTATGTAACTATGCAGAAACATGAGGGGGTAAGTATTTAATGTGATATGTTCCCCATGGTAGTGTGCTAAGGGACTATGTAAACTCGTCAAGGATATCATCATCCTCTGGATCAAAATCAAATGGATATGCATTAATAACTTGGTAAGCTATAGTATTAGGTTGATCATGTAATGAGCCATTGATATGTAAATGATACATGCCCATAACATACTCCTCATCAGTGAATGGAGGATGTGGGAAACCGTGTGCATACCACCAAGTGAAATTATGTGAGTAGCCAAGAAAAGAACTATTGCAAATGAAAACGTGACTGAAAGGCATAGGAAATGAAATTTCAGTGTGACTAGGATATAACATGCCTCCAATATAAGTAAGCCAAGAGTCCCCTAATGTGAGTGGAGAAGAACAAGGGGTACATGATAAATAAAATAGAAGATTAAAAACATGTGAACTATAAGCATCAGTGATAATGACAAAGCCATAGTATAGATGAGGGACATGAGTAGAAGGATGGAGGTCCTCAAAAGTGAAACCAAGATGAGCTAGACCATCATGGGAACATGTAGTGACATCACATGCAGGATCGAATGGAATATGTTCCCAATATGAGTTATGAATGAGAAGTGTGCAAGTGAAGGGTGGGCATGGTAAAGTAGGAAATGTACATGGAGGGGATGTGATAGATTGATGTCCATAGACTGGACATGCCCCTGATGAGGAATCATAGTAGTAGTAGTAGCAAGTGGCATAGAAGAAACGACATCTATCACACAAATAGTACCATCAAGTGGTGGTAAATGTGGTGGTTCGTCCATAGGTTGAGGATCATGTGTAGTATTAATATGTGGAATAGGGAGACTAGTGTTTGGAGTGCGGTCACCATACTGAAATGGATCATGGTAAAAAAATGATATGTTCTATGCCCTCATGTAAGAAATTATTATAGTTATGGATAGTAGACGCGACAACTTGCATGACATGAATCCATCGTCTACCAAGTAGGTAGTTATAAAGAATGGGGAAATCAACAACAAAAATACTATGTGGACAGTCTTAGGACCAACAGTGATGGGTAATGTGACATGACTAAAACATGGACGAGTGGAGCCATCATAAGAACACAAATAAATGATAGAGGGTTAGTATCACAAGCAAAGACCTAAAAATTCTAGAAATGACATAGGACATAAATTAAGCTCAGATCCATTATCAATTAAAGTACGCTTAATGATGACGTTATGAATGCGGGAGATAATATGCAGGGGTGGATCATTTTCAAAAGTAGCACAATCAATATGAGGTGAGGATGGGAAAGTAATATGTTGAAAGGATGTTTTTGCAAAAGTGTTATAGACTCTGTTTGGATGAGTGTTGTCAGGAATATAAGTAGTGAGTAAAAGAGTAATAATTTTAGTTCACAATTCAAGTGAAGGAGTAAAACGTCATGGATGGAGATAGGCATGATGAAGGAATCCTAAGGAGGATAGGGATTGTAAGAGTGTGTAGGTCGATTCGAGTTCACCAAAATGATTAACTAAAATTTGTTAAAATGGGGATAATGTAATAATAGTTAATCTAATCTAGGATGACATAAAATGCTATAAATAAATGCACTAAAGTAATATGAAGTGACTAAAATGATTAAAATGACTGAGCTAATAGAAATAAAACCCTAATATGCAAGAGTAAGGTAAGGAATAAACTTAAATGATTGCAAAATGGATATCACAGAGTGTCACAGTCTAATAGGAAAATACAAGAGCTGGAATGACTGCACATAGGTCTTGAAAATAGTATATTTGGATGATTTGAGCAGATTGGAGCACCTAAGAGGGTATCTGGGCACCTCGAGGCACCCCGGAATGGTATAATAGGTGACTGGTCTCGATAAAATCTCGTAATTTGATTCTTTCGAGTTGGAAGATCGCCATAACCTTCGTTGCTTGTTGCACCGGATTCACTAAATTGCACCGAATATTCCAAGAGGAAGAATAACCTATAAAATACCAAAAGGAAGTATCAAAACCATAAAAAATAAAGATGCAGAATGAATGGGTTGGATTGACCTCAACCGCCATAACAAAGTGGCCTTCCTAAATCGAGTATTGCACTACATTTTAGACCCAAATGTAGTTCTGTGTGTGTGTGTGTGTGTGTGTGTGTGTGTGTGTGTGTGTGTGTGTGTGTGTGTGTGTGTGTGTGTGTGTGTGCGTGTGCGCGTGCAAAGCGCAGATACAAGCGCATGTCATGTCGTGCCCTAGTGCTCTTGTGCTAGTTGCACTTTGTGAAGTAGCGAGAAATAACTAAATGTAGAAAATGTAATAGAATGTTTGCATGGAATAGAATAGAATCCTTTCCCTATGAAGTGTGTGTTGATGTAGATATCCTAGCCTTGATGCATGGAAGTATGTGGATGTAAGTGATGCAATGGATGCAACTCTAGATGGAGTGATAGTAGTAAGTGACTCTAGGGATCTCATTATGGTCTCATAACTTTATATTTATAAGGTTATATTGCTCTAATTTTGTAATTAATCCCGACATGGCCGACTAGGAAAAAGATAAGGATGAAAAATGGCTAGAAAGAGCCCAAAAAGAGGTGGGAAAGTAAAACAAGGATCGGGCGCCCAGTGGACTAGGGTACCCTGGGTGCCCCAAGACAAGCTTTGGTGCCCCGGTTTAGGCTAAAATGATGGGAAAGTACCAAAATAGCTAGGCATGTATGTAAAATGTGTGGGAATGACAAAATAAAAAGTAAAACAAGATGGCCAAAAGGTGGGATTAATTAATACTTTCTTCACTCAAGAACCTTCTAAATAGTAGTATGAGACCAAGCTAAATAATGTCTAAAGTGCATGATTTTGTGACTACAAGTTCAATTAGCTTGTGGGTGATAGGGTGTAGTCTTATGGTGTGCTACCATAAACTTTGCTAGTAGGATTCTAATAGTCTCATTCAGAAAATGAGTTCCTCTATCACTTGTAAGGATCAATAGAAAATCATACCTGCTTATGATGTTTTCCAATATAAATATAACCATTGTTGTTGGAGTACAATCCTTGGTATGCACATCCTCTCGCCCACTATGTCAAGTAATCTATACATGTGATGATATAGCGCGTGCTAGTCCTACACGCAGTGGTGCAATGGGGCCTACAAAGTCAATTTCCCACTTATCAAATGGATATGTGCTTGATATAGGTCATAGTGGAATCTCATACCTATTTCCAAGCTTACCTATCCTTTGAAAATGGTCATAAGCCTTGACAAATGATTTAGTATCCATAGAAAATGTTTCCTACCATAAAATTGTAAGTAAAATATTACACACAATTTCTTCTCTTGCTTAGTGACCTCCAACTATTCCCCCATGTACTTCATCCATGATTGATTCATGCTCATGCTCTAGCACACATCTACGTAAGAATTCATCTCAATCCATTTTGTATAGGTCTCCTCCAATGTCCCGATATGACACCACACGAATAACAATATTATTTTTCTCCAAGGTCTTCATTCCTTTAGGTGCAATTCCAATGCACAAGAACACAACAACATCTTCTAAATCATTTGGTGCATGGCTTAATTTGGACAAATGGGAATCTAGAATAGTATCTTCTATGCTCTATATGTCCTCACTAGAGTTAATCCTTGATAGATGATCATGCCCCAAATTGCTCTTTGCAGGCTTCACTATAATTGAGAAATAAAAATCCTAGAAGAGAAGGATCCAATGAAAGATGCGCCCCTGCAAATCCAAATTATTGAAAAAGTACTTCAATTCCATATGGTCAGTATAGAATATAATGTGTGTGGCCAACAAGTACTTCCTAAACTTATGAAGTGCGCATATCATTGACAATGCTTCGCACTCCGTGGTTGTATAGTTTTTTTCGCCAATGTAAGATTCCTACTCGTAAAACATATGGGATGATCAATATTACCTTCACTCGGCTATGCTAACACTAATCTAATTTATGTACCGAAACATCTACATGCACATGAAAAGGCTTGTTATAAGAAGGGAAGTGTAAGTTAGGCGCGGTGGTTAGCTTATCCTTTTATGTCTCAAAAGCTTGATGTTGCATGCTACCCCAATAAAAATTTCCTTTGGATTTTAACAAAATTTCAAGGGTGGAAATATTGTAATATGCATTAATAAAATTTCTTTAATAGGTAGTGTGCCCAAGTAATCCGCACACCTCACTTTGATTAGTTAGGTCTTCCACCCTAAAATAACTATAATCTATGTTGGGTTCACTAAAAAACCTTACTTACAAATGATATTTCCAAGTAAAGTGCCAAAATGAGCTGCAAAAATGCACTTCTTGATGTTCAAGGAGATGCTAAGTTGTTTGCATATTTCAAAAATCAATCTCAAGCAGTTAAAATGATATTTCACTAGCACATACATGGTCTAATCATCCAAGTATACCTTAAAAACTTGTGAATAAAATCTTGGAAAGCTTGAACAATTATGTGTGAGAACACTACTGGTGCATTCTTTAGTCCAAAGGGCATTATTGTATATGAAAATCTACCCATCGAGTTATGAAGGTGGTGTTCTCATGATATTCACAAGTAATCCTCACACGATGGTAACCTAAAACCCATTGGTAAAAGAGTAGATCTCATACCTAACTACTCCTTCCAATATATTCTTAGTGAATGACATAGGAAAAGAATCTTGAAATATGAAGCATTGAGTACCCTATAGTCGACACATATCCTTATCCGTCCATCCTTCTTAATGATAATTGCTATCCATATTTTTCCCCTAGGAAAAATATTAGATCAGAACGCCCCCGCACTGAAGGAACCTAAGAAATCACGTTCGATTCACGTAAGCAGATTGCAAGAGGACTCTATAATGGAAGTGGCGGAGGCCTACAAGGATCAAACAACCCTGTGTAGGATAAATTCAGAAAACAACTCTGTCGAGTGAACCCGGGATTTAAATCCATTCTATGGGTTACATGTGGGCTTGGAAATAGAGTAGCAAGGTCAAAGGAGAAGAAGCAGTGTCACGGAGAGGCCAGGGGCAAGAAAAAGAAGAAATTGTGAAGATCCGAAGTCTTCGGGCTCAAAATAGTTCAGAACGAGTCCAAAAATTGGCTAAGTATGGAGGAGGCAGTGGAGAGAGCCACATGTTAGAATGGTGCTTCTCCAAAGTTGAATCCAAGAAAGGAAGTTCAAATGAGTGCCAGTGTTGCACACATTTAGAGCCCCAAAAGTTGTGCAGCCGCTGAAAAGTCTTCGACTAGGCAGGAAGAAGCCAGGTGTCGACTCGTGCAAATCCAAGATGGGAGTCAAAAGAAGAGACTCAAACTCGCGCCAATTTTCCACGTAGCCCTGGGCCCAAAAAGGAAGGGAGAGGTCATTGAAAAGTACAAAGACCTATGGAGGCTTCCAAGTGTCAACTCGACGCTCCTCCAAGGGAAAATTTTTGATCGAGAGTTTTAGCAAGCACAGAGCCTCCACGCGTCTAGTCTCAAAAAGGGGACAAATTTGAGTTGAATAGTCAATGCATGGTGGCAGTCCAACGGTGAGTGTCAAGTGTCCGAACAGTACTAATTCAAGGATAGAATTGAGAGAGGGTTTTCAAACAAGTGCTAGATCATCACGCATCCCCAAATCGAGGAATATGACCTCGCTAAGCAAAGAGCTTAGCTGAGAAACAGAGAAATTGAGATAGCCAGCGGAGGAAGCCACGTGTCAGCCCCACGCTATTCCAAGAGCAAAATACAAAGGCCACCTTTAGACAAGCACTATCCCTCCACTTGTCCCGAGAGTCAAAAGGGGGCCCATTTTTTAAACCGGGTTTTCTGTCCTTTTACGGACCCGATACAAACTTTAAAGGGGCATATCTTTAAACTCAAGGCTCGAAATATTACAAATCTGACACCGTTGGAAAGATCTCGACTTCAACCACACCATGGAGATCTGAAACTTTAAGTTTGGGGAGGTTAGGTAAAGAAAAATGGAGAAAAATATTTCATGGCCATTAATGTGGATCTATCTCGCCTCAACAACCGTGATCGATTCGATCTGCTCCGCCATTTCTTCTTCCTTTAAGGCACCAAACCGTAGAGATTGGTACAATCGAGGTAGATTTGCAGTAGATTTTTTAGGAGGAATTAATAGTAGTGGTTGAGCTTGATCTGATTTTCCTATATTTCTCTCTTTCTTTCTTCTCTCGATTGAGTCTATAAATATCGGGTCGGGGACTCATTGTAAGGGTAGGACATTATTTTATTTTGCAGGCTCCCCTTTTCTTCTGGCAAAGGAACTCGTGGAGTTTTCAAACCTTCCACTAGATTGTAATACGTTTCTACCTTTTGGCCATCTTGTAATGCATTGTATCAATATGTAGAGCAACAAAACATGTCTGTGATTGATTTTAGATCCTTTCTTGTCTCTTTTGCTTTCATCTGGTCTTTCATTATAAATCTGATTATCTGTGTTTGGTTATTGTATGCATTTTGTTGGTTTGTGTCTATTAGCAAAACAAATGTTCATCATTCCTTTGGTGCATGACCTTATAACTTAGTTTGATTTCCTGCATTCCTTTTACCCCTGTCTCCTTGGTAAAACTTAGATTAGGTTTAGGAATAGGCCATCTGCAAGTTTCCACGCATGCACTTAAACAGAGGAATAGGAACTAGCTTTTAACCTGGAGAGTTTTCTCATTTTCTAAGTCCCACATTTTGGAGAAAACTCAATGTTATGTGGATCACACCAAATGACCTTGCCTTAGAAAAGCAGATCCGACGATTCATTTGGGGGTGCTGTGATTTTTCACTAACAATAATCACTATGGGGCTTATCCATTCAGATTCCTCAATAGGCTCAATAATTCCTGACTTGAGCATTTTATCAATTTATTCTTTCACCTTGACACACATGTTGGGATTCATCTGGTAATGCCTCTTTCGAATTAGTTACAAGTCCTCCCTAGGCTTTATCTCGCATTTCTACTAGTGATGGATGTATGTCCTTCAACTCATGATATCCCTTGGGAAACAGATCTTAAAATTCATACAAAGAGCCCCATTATCTTTGTAACTTTAGGTTCGAATAATAATCACCAAGTATATCCTCCTTAGGTGCATCTTGAGTCCCAATGTTCAACTTCTTAGTCTACAGAGTACAACACCTCGCACACACCCTTTGCATGCTTTATATCTAGATCTTCAACCTCTCATCATCTATGAGGTAGGCAAGCTTTCCTTTCTCTTTTTCCTTCCATGTTTGCCTCAACCATGTCTCTTCTATTTTTACAAGGTCCTCACGTATCTCAAGATCGACATCGCCAAAAAAATACCATAAACTCCCCAAGATTCATGCTATCCCCCAACGTGATGTGCCTCATTATCTATAAGACTTCATGAATGGTGCTTTAATAGAAAATAATGAAAAGTATGAATGATACTTCATTTATGTCACACCAACTTGCTGTCTCCTACTTCAAATAATCATGCACATACCATACATGCACACATCCGCATAAAGTAGAATAAAACTTGTGTACCCATAGAGATGGTGGAAAAGAATATTTACCTTGTGTCTAATTACTTTCACAATTGTTAATATGTACTGCAGGAGGAGGAATATAACCATCATAATTGTGTACCACTAAAGGGAGATTACTCCTTACAAACCTTGTCAAAAAGGATACTTTGATTTCACGCCAACCAAATAAGCTATCCCTATGTGTTTCCCACTAGCATGCCACGTCCCATGCAATGTGTATACAATAATATTTCTTATGTCTCCCTCATTGCACCAATGTTCCTACATCACACATAAGAATGAATCGGGATTCTCCTCTCTAGTATACTTTAATAGACTAGTGTTACCTAACCGCTTGATTGTGCATAGCTTTATCATCCCGGTAACTTGTCCATGCACTTTGCGTTTTTCCATTTTGTATGTGTCATGGTCGTAATTATCACAATTCATGCTAGTAGTATCACCGATGGATTGTGCATCTTCACAATGAAGTACACACTTCTTTGATGGCTCCACATTCTATGCACGTAGATTCTGTTAAGATATTCCTTATTGATAGACTCTATATAAGGCACAACCTTTAAATCACCAAATGCTATCACAACATGATCATCCTTGTTCTCAAAATGATACATATATTGTTGAAGCGCAAGTCCTGTGTTATTATGATAACACCAAGGATGTCCTAAAAGCGTAGGGAAGTTATCTACTTTAGCTAGCTCCAAAACCTTAAAGCCACCCGTGAATTTGGATCCATAATAGTGATAGAAGCATCCTTTAACACCTCAATGGGAATGGAACTTTTCTTGTTATCCATATACAACACATTTAAAGATGGCTGCAATGATGACCTTCCCATTTGGTTCCAAGCATCAAGGGTGAGAACATTGACTTCCACACATGTATCAATGAGAATATTACTTACCAATCATCCATTAATCACTACATCTAATGTAATTTCCTTGTCATATTCATGGTCTTGTGGTAGTAATTTGGTATGAAGGATCTAGTGTTCCCTCTCTACACTTCAAGCGTCACGAAATCTTGTCTCATAACCATTTGCCCAATAATGGTATAATTTTCTTCTATCTCGATAATTTTGTACACCTCTCTAAGATCATCAACATCCTTATGTGGTAACTCAATACTCCTTACACATTTTCTCTCACATGCTTACTCTTTCAAACAATGTATCTTTCCGTGTGGTGCCCCACTAACACCCATTGTCTCGTGATAAACTTCCTTCTACTGGGATCCATCTGGATGCTTTACATGTACTACCTCTTCTCTTCTGATGGGAGGTATCACCTTACCCTACTTGTGCACGCATATTACCTCTATGCGAGTGGTGACTAATAAAGGTTAAAGTTTAGGATCAATCATCTTTTTAGGTGCCCATTTCTCCTACTTGAAATGTTATACTTTAATCACAACTACACCTTTTTTACTTTTTGTTGTTCTTACGCATATGGGTATACAAATCTGGACAATATTCAACCTTGTGTGTCTTTCCACAACACATGAATACTTGATTCTTTGGACACTCATACTGATAATGATAAGGTGATCCACACATATAACATGTCCCTCGCATAAACCTTCCATGACCACCACAACCTCTAATTCGAGAATCCACCTCTGAAACCTCCATTTCCATTATTGTTCCCTTCGTTATTCTATCCCTCTTGTGCTTACGAGCTAATTAAAATAGTGGTCTAGTGCAACCCTATTTCACATTCCTCATAATATGATCGATCAAATGGTAGTCAGTTGTGTCATGGGTATGAGCATCCCAATTTTTCTATATATGGAGACATTCTTCTTCATCGCGCGATGTAAAAGTGGACAATTACGGACATCACAATTCTTATGAAAGATGGCACAAGATATTAATTGAGCACGCACATTCTTGTGCGAGATAACTATTTTTTGAATTTCCTTCCACCTCATAATCTATACACCATAACCCACTACGCATCTCATGTGTTTAATTAGAAGACAACTTCTCCAACCGAGAAGCCATTTCGTAATATGGGCCTCAAGGAATAGACTCACCCATGTGTCAACACTTCTAACTACTTTGACATGCAATACTTCCTCCAAGTCCTCACACGGATCGCTGAATGTATTGTGTGATAAAAATCTCCAAAAAGGTGTCAACAAGCCTCTTGAAAACCACTACACATGCTGGATTTGATGTATCATATGAAATTTTGGAGAATGAGGTTTTTAAACGTGCATCATTTTCCTAACACTCTAAAAAAGAAATTTCTTAATATCATTTAGCGTGCTAATGCTCTGCTACTCAAATTCAGGTATATGAAAATCAACCAAAAAGGTAGTGCACAACGCATCATAGTCAATTGCTATTTGATGGGGATCATATTTACTATACCAAATGTGCACATGACCTTGAAGTGTGGTGGAAAATTGAGTTGCCTTCCAATATGGAGCCATTATTCCCTTAGCTCTCCACAATAACTCACACTTATGCACATGCTCAACTACATCTTCCACACCTCTATATTCTGGAAAATGAAGGGACATCTCAAAGAAGATATGAGGGGTCTACTACCGAGGTTGTTGTAATAGATTCTATGGCCTTTGTCCTAGAATGGGGCCAGATCTTGAACCTAATCCTCCACTAGGATTACCTCCATGCGGTGGCTAACCTGAACCTCCCGAGCCTCCCACCACAACTTAGGGGCTTGTTAAAGAATTACCTTACATCCTTGTGGTAGTGTTAAAATGCACACCAACTGTCTATCCTATAACTCCACCAATAATACTACTTCTAATGGGTAGTGTGCCACTACTTTGTCCTAATGACATGCCTACCAAATTGGTTCCAAAAAAATCTAGCCAAACACATGCTATATGCACGTCCTTAATTTTCTATGCTTCTTGAGTTGATACTAATACATGCCTACCTATATCTCCTACCCAATGTGGTGATACTTGATTACCTTCCTTCTCACCTTCACTATGATGATCTTCTACAACAACTTATAGATTCCAAGCACCTTGCACAAGGGTTAGGTGGCTAGGCTAGGTTAGATGCACACCAATGATTCTCATTCTATCCTCAAACTCACTCTCATCCGATGCCGAATAGGTCCTGTAAGCACCCAAAATTACATGTGCTACATTATTGGAAAAATGGTTATAAAAGTCCCAATGATGATTTAGGTCCTTTCAAGAAGGTGTTCGAGCTCCAATTTCCATTCGCAGTGTATATTTGTCACCTAGACATCTTTACTTAGCCTTCCCACACTTTTTCCAACTTCCTGCCTCTTTCTGTGCATGTTTTGGCCTTTAGTGTCAGGACCGCTGCCCTACCTGGGTGGTGGTTAAAACCACCGCCCAAAAATGGGCAGCGGTTCTATCCGCTTTTTCCAGAATCCCTCACGCGTGTTTTAACATGCGATGGTTCACTTAATTTCACTTTTTGCATGCATCCATGAGCCAAATTGTCTAAAATTAGATTTGATTGCTTGGTTCTCCTTCCTCCTATTTTTAAATAGATTTAATTAGTTGGAGTTTCTCCTTCTCACCTTAAGCTTGAAGGCATCTCCCATCCTCCATTCTTATATATTCCATGCTTGTATTCAAGCAAAAGGGCTTGAGAATTTTTGTGCATATTACATTATATTGCTGCTATGATCTTGCTAGGAATTTCATAACCAAGCTCTGATCTCTTGTGCTATCTCTCTTCTACTTGCATTGCATCTGGACTGCCATCAAGCTGCCATTTCTCAAGCACCATCCTCATGCTACTATTCTTGCATTCCCAATCCCTTGGACTCATATGAACACTCAGAGAAAGAAAGGAACATACTGAGGGGATAGATATAGACACAACCATATTTGCCAAAGCTCTTGCTTGTCCAGTTGGAATTGTGTGTTTGTTTGCCTTGTTTTTGAATTGTTAACTTCAAATCGTAGTTTTTAAAAATATATTTAATTAGTTGGAATTGATCCTTCTTACCTTAAGCTTGAGGCACCTCCCATCCTTCATTCCTATATATTCCATGCTTGTATTCAAGAAAAAGGGCCTAAGAATTTTTGTGCATATTGCATTATATTGCTACTATGATCTTGCTAGGAATTTCATAGCCAAGCAATGATCTCTTGTGCTATCTCTCTTCTACTTGCATTGCATCCAGATTGCCATCAAGCTGCCATTGGTCAAACACCATCCTCATGTTGCTATTCTTGCATTCCCAATCCCTTGGACTCACATGAATACTCGAGAGAAAGAAAGGAATGTACTAAGGGGATAGATACAAACACAACCAGATTTTCTAAAGCTCTTACTTGTCCAGGTTGGAATTGTGTGTTTGTTTTCCTTGTTTGTTGAATTGTTAATTTCAAATCACTAGTTTCAATCACATATCAAATAGAGTAGAAAATCATTCATTTCAATAAATTAGTCAATCACAAGTAGATCAAATCATTAGTAAGCTTGCCTCTTTAACATTACCAGGGAAGTTGTGGGAACAATAGCCCCTTTCAGGGTCATGATTTGTTCTTCACCTCTGAGGTAGGGTTTGAAGGGTTTTTGATTGGATTAGGTTATTTGTTTTAGATTAGATTCATACATTCACACAAGTAACCAACTACATCTGGCTGATTACTTGTCTTTAGTTTATTTATTAGATTAGAACACATTGCTTAAAAATTAGAAAAGAACAAAAAGATTTCCTTTGATAGATTAGTTTGCTTTTATTGCTTTGATCCAAAATATTGTGAAAACTCCAAAAACATAGATTATATTTCCTTCAGTAATTAGTTTTCTTATCAAAAATAATTTTATTTCATTCTATATGACCATCAATGATCCACATAGGAAAAGACATACAATTGTGATCCCTTGGTCCCACAACCCAACGGGCTAGAATTGATAACTAACATTGATACCAGTTTACATTTGACAGTATTACGCACACCTGCAACTTTTTCTAAGAAAATAGAAAACCTCAATACGCTAAACATCACTGCTAATCAAGCCTATGACTATTGGAATGCTCTTGGAAATAGGGTTTGATTATGCACATGACCATTCAAGGGCCACAACCTCCACAAGTCTTTGGTTGTGATCCTTAGGTCCCACAACCCAACGGGCTTGCTAATCAATTAGAAATTGACACTAGTTTGTGTACATTAGTATTCATATCTTCACCACTTCCACTAGATATTATTGCACAACTTTCCTTACTGAACATAACAGCCGATCGGGCTAAGAATTTTTGGACCAGACTAGACGATTACCCATAAATCCTCAATGGCTCCACCATGCCTCTCGTTCCTACTTTTATGACCTTGTCTGGAAATCTATACGAGGTGCCCGCAGGTCAATTTCCATGTGTTCAATAACCTACAACCAAAATCTCATCGAGCTCGACATTGATTGGAGTCTACGAGTGGCTATTATCTCAGACCAAGCCATCACACCACTTCAAGTTAGGAGAGCATTCTTTACCTTAGAATCACAGATCCCGACATTGTGTGTTGAAGATATAAGATTGCCCAATTATCTTGATCCCCGTCACCACACTCACATTCACACTCATTAGACACCTATTGTCTCAAAGACGACCTCAAGAGGTCAGGTGTGAAGAGGGTCACGTATTGATTTTCTACATGTGCATAAATTGGTGAACCCAACATGAAGAGCTAGTCTCTAAACATTTTCACTTTCTTCATCCATCCTTTATTCTATGGGTATTCTTATACCCTCCAAATATGTCAGGATATGACGAGTACGGTTGACCCATCTTGGGTTTTGACATGTACAACTACCAATCAAGTATACCACAACAATCACCTTCACTTTCAATGTGGGTGGACAACCAATCATCCACTCAAAACCCTCTGCTTCAGGGAACCAATGTTGGTTCCTCTATACGTATTGAGGAACTTGAACAAGTCATGCGCAGACCTATCCTCACGAACAATCAAGTTCAAACAACATGAATTGAACTGGTGAAGCGAATTCATCTCCTCAGGTATTGTTTTGACAACCCATTAGTATGCAATCAGATCAAATCCCTCATCTAGATGAGGAATATTCAGCACTTTATGCTAGGAGTGAACAACACTTCCAGAACATGAACCGAGCTTTCGATAGATTGTAAGGAGAAGGTGATGTCTTGTTAAAAATAATAATGCTACCCCTCCACTAACCAAAAATACTGTCAATGAGGGGTGGCAACATAGTGAACAATTCATAGCAAGATACCATACTCCTCAACAACCTTCGAGGGTTCAACAAAAATCACCTAAGAAAATCACCACCCCGTTAATGGGCGATGTCATTTCAGCTTTGGTAGATAAAGTCAAGGAGCTAGAGATTTCCCAAAATACTCAAAATTCATACGTAGGGCAAGCAAAAACTTCTCCCTACCCACAGAATTATGGAAAAATACCTACTGCATAGAATCCTCCAATTTATATGAATACTCAAAACCCTGGAGATCTACTTACAGGGACAAGCACCTTGGGTATGCCCCCAAGCCACATATGGATATCTCGTGATAGGCACTGACTAGAAGTGTGGTCTCAAATGACATACCAAATGGAAATTCAATGTTCCCTGGCTTCGTGCCTTTGATTCCATATCAAGGTAATCAACCCCCCTATGTACACATGTATTCTAAATCTCCACAAGGGGACATGTATACCTACCCGGGTCTGTATGGAAAACTGTAGGGGATGTCATATGCCCCAACAAATGTCTATGTTGTCCCATTTCAGCAACCGATGCAGCCCCCACCTCCCCAACAAGGATCTTCAATGGTGGAAACATACGCAATGGGGACCTATTCTGAATATCTCAAGGAACCCTAGACTTATCCATTCGGATAGTCATGCTCCCAAGACCCTTGCCTGATCTTCTAAAATTCAAAAGGGAGGTGATCCTAATACCCATATCAAGGCTTATGCAACGGCCATTCGAGATCTACTCCCATGGGATGTAGTCGTTGTAAAATTTTTCCCTAAGACGCTAGAAGGTATTGCTCTCGACTAGTACTATAGGATACCGGAGGCTTCAATACACTCATTCAAGCAACTCATATCAGAATTTATTAAAGCTTTTGATATGAACAAGATTTTGAGAACAAGAATCAGGGAATTCCTTCATATCAAGCAAGAGCATAATGAGTCTGCAACCCACTTTATTCAAAGGTGGTGACAAGTTCTCTACTCCTTTGCAAGTGCTCCAAATATGGATCAAACAAAACTTTGTGATTTGTTCCTCCACTCTCTCAACAGGGAGACAAAGGAAGAGGTTCAAAAGTTCCCACTAAGGAGCTATGAAGAGGTGCTAGAGGGTGCTCTTCAAATTGACCAAGCAGCCATTGACAGTGGTCATAAGACTTATGGAGCTAATGGAAGGTTAGTCACCCCTAATCAAAATAATCCCAGTTACTCCAACAACATGAATAACAACCAAGGACTGAAAATCCTTAATAAGAATCGTGGGGTCATGACATGAGACCAACCTAAGAAACCTAACGTTGTTAATGCTCCCAATACTTCCGCTTCAAACAACCACAATAACAATGAAAACAATCAAAGGAACAATAACTTCTCGCCCTCAGTCAATGCTATAGATTTTAACTACCACCAACAAAAACAACAACAACAACCTCAACAAGTAAGGAAAACACAAACCCAAGGCTTGACAACCTCAAAGCAATGTCAATTAGAACTATAGTGTTGCCAATCACCCTTGGACCTAAGATGGTACTAACCAAATTTTATATTATAGATTGGGAAACCAACTATAATATGATCCTTGGTCATCCTTGGATTCATCGCATGAAGGCGATTCCCTCCACTTTGTTTTAGGAAGTTAGGTTCCTACATTTAGGGAAGGTTTTTGTGGCATAAGGTGATCCAAAACCCTTTGACATACACCTAGCCAATTTGAAAAAGAGGCCAGGGGTCCACTCTGAGTTTGAGATTCCTAAAAATCATTTAAATAAACCTAGCAAGCTCGGTACCAGAGGAAAAGTTGGTTCCTACAATGGAATTAGAAGTCACGGGTTTGATCGAAGGCATTCCAACAGTCAAAGATGAAACCATCATCATAGAGATAATATCATTAGGGACTAAAAAAATATTGTTGAGATATTGGAAAAATATTTACCAATTCTCCTTCCTTTTGATTCTATGGGCATGGGACATACCCTAGGACTTGGTTCTCTACCAGCAAATGAGGTTTGTATGGTTGAGGTAACTGAAGTAAAGGAGAAATATTCAAAAGATGATCCAATGTCCATTTTTCCAAGTAACTATTGGACTCTCCATTTTGATGGAGCCAAGTTTCATTTTGGCACTGGGGCAGGTGTGATTCTTACCTCTCATAAGGGAAGGATTCTACCTTTTTCCTTCAAGTTAAACTTTGAGTGCACAAATAATGGGGCTGAATATGAAGCCCTTCTACTTGGTCTCATCATAGCCAAAAGAATGGGTGCTCTTAATATCAGGGTGTTGGGTGATTCACAACTAGTTACAAATCAAGTATCCAAAGTATATGAGACTAGAGCTGAGCATTTACAACTTTACAAAATGGAAGTGCTGAATTTAATGAAGAGGTTTGACTTCATATCGATCAAGGAAATTCCACGAGACCAGAATCTCCTTGCAGACTCAATCACAACATCTACTTCTCGCTTTACTCCAAGCGGTGAGTTGGAAGATTCAAGCTTCATGGTCTCGATTCATGCAGAACCTTTGGTCCATAAGACACCGGTAACTCCAATGTTGACATATGTAGAGACTAAGAGCAATTTTGTCATTACAGATCGCGTTGACATTGACAAAGAAACTCTAGAATATCTAAATGCTCTCACAGAGCTACATCTTACACATCACAAGGTTAATATTTCTCTAATTCCACACTCTTCTTCCTATTTTGGAAATCCCATGATAGAGTCTTCCCCTGGGAGGGAACTCAAAATTTGTGAGGTAGGAGAAGAGGGGGATTTAAATTTACCTCCTGCCCCACCTGATTTTGTGGAAGGCAACACCTCCTTAATCAACAATTGATATAAATATCGAGACCAAGGAAGAACCAAATATTTTGAAGCTAGGGTCCTCTTTAACTCTTGAGGAGGTTGAAATACATACCCACATTCTCAAGGAGCATTAGAAAGAATTCACATTTAATTACAAGGAAATGATGGGGATTACATCACACATTACTGGTGCACAATCTCATCACCAAACCAGATGCAAATCCAATTAAGAAAAATTTGAGGCCCATGAAGCCAAAAGTGGCCCTCATGGTGAAAGAAGAAGTGATGAAACTCCTCTAGGTGGGATTCATCAAGCCAGTTGATTACTCTCAATGGGTATCTAACATAGTCCCCATTCTCAAGAAAAATGGAAAGATTTTGCATAGATTTTTGGGATATAAATAAGGCTTGTCCCAAGGATGATTTCCCATTACCATCCATCAATGTTATCGTTGACACAACAAATGGTTTTGAGTTTTTATCTCTTATGGATGGATTTTCTAGGTATAATCAGATCAAAATATCTGAAGAGGATCAGGCCAAAACCATGTTTATAACTCCTTGGGAACTTACTATTATGCGGTCATGCCATTCGGGCTTAAGAATGCTGGAGCTACATACCAATGAGAAATGAATTATATATTCCATGATATTATACATAAGATCGTGGAATCCTACGTGGATGACCTACTGGCTAATGCTAGAAAGTGCTACGATCACCTAGAGGTGCTTTGTATCATCTTTCGTGCATAATTAAATACGACGTCACATTGAATCTAGAAAAGTGTGTATTTGGCGTAACATGAGGAAATATTTTTGGGTACATCATATCTTCATGAGGAATTAATGTAGACCTAGCCAAAATACAAGATGTATTGGAAATGATTCCACCAACGGACGAGTCTGGCATCATATATTTTCTTGGAAAACTCGGGAAATTCAAAGATTTATCCCTGACTTGACCTTTGTTGTTCACCCAATCAAAAATTTGTTGAAAAAGGATTATAGCATTGATTAGACAGAAGAATGCAACGAGGCCTTCGAGGCAGTTAAATGATTCTTATTGTCCCCTCCCATGCTAATGCCACCTAGATCAGATCGCCCTTTGATCTTGTATTCACGAGCTATGGATGTTTCGCTAGCCTGCATGTTGGCTCAAGAGGATGATGATAAACGAGAGCATGTAATTTATTTTATTAGTCGACATTGCTTGATTATGAGACACGTTACACCTAGGCAGAGAAAGAATGCCTTGTCATAGTATTTATAACAAAATGCTTAAGACATTATATGCTGAATCAAGAAATAAGGGTTATTGTTAAGTCAGATCACTTACACACATTCCTCACGTAAGGATCCTTATCTAAGAAGGTCGGGCGCTTCATAACTCTGATGGGTGAATTTGAGTTAACGTTTGTTAATTAGAAATATGTCAAAGGACAAATCATTGTGGATTGGTTAGCTGATAATCCATTAGATGGAGGTGATCTGGTAGATCTAGACTTCCCGATGAGTGTGTGTACTTCGTTGAGACTAGGCCCCCCATTTCTATGTGTCCATGGTATACCAACATCATTAATTTTATAGTGGACCATACGTATCTAGAAGGGGCAACATCTCAACAAAGAAGGTGGTTACGTGTCATTTCCGCTAAGTACGTTATTGTAGAGTAGGTGCTCTATCGCAGGGCCTTTGATGGAATGTTGTTAAGATGTGTTGACGCCAAAGAATCCAAAAAGATTCTTTATGAGTCACATAGCGGAGTATGTGGAGGTCACTTGGCAGCCACACCACTTCTCGGAAGATACATCGGATGGGCTATTTCTAGCCCACTCTAGAACATGACACAGTAGAGTTTGTGCACAAATGCCATAAATGCCAAGAGTTCTCCCATGAGATCCACATACCGGCACAAGATTTACAACCAATCACAACCCCATGGCCCTTTTCCATGTGGGGCCTGGATTTAATAGGGAAATTCTCTCCCTCATCAACAGATGGCCATAACTTCATAATCACGGCCACATAATACTTTACCAAGTGGGTAGAAGCCATGCCTCTTACCACTGTACTGGTCTATGATCGCTAAGTTCATCTTAAACCAGATCATTTATAGGTACGGTGTCCCACAAGTCATTATCTCATATAATGGCACGTCTTTCAAAAATGACGAGGTGCATGAATTATGTGCAAAGTTCAAGATAAGTCATCACATGGCTTCTCTTTATTATCCTTAGGCCAATGGACAGTGAGGCTACAAATAAAACATTAAAGTCCATCCTCCTTAAGACCGTTAAGGAGAAAAAAATGAGATTGGAATTTAAAGCTTTTTTTGCGCCTTGTGGGCCTATCAAACATCAGTTAGAACACCAACAGGGGCAACCCCTTTTCTTTGGTATTTGGTGTGGAAGTAGTTTTACCACTCAAGGTTGAAATATTGAGTCTCGTATTTCACTGCACGAAATCTTGGGAGAAGAAGGCTATCGAGAAGTGTGACTCTCTTAGTTAGAAAGTCTTGATGAGGTTAGAATCAATGCTTGAACAATGACACAATGTTTACACTGATTGGATGGATTGAAAATACAATAAGAAGGTTTACGAGCGTGAAATATACGAGGGAGATTTGGTCTTAAGACTTGATAGCTAGATAGACAAAAAAACGGTGAGGGAAGGAAATTCAGACCTAGGTGGTTGGGTCCATATCGAGTAGTAGAAGACTAAAAAAATGGGGCATTTCACTGTGTACACTAGAGGGTGAGGAGTTTAACAAATCTATAAAATCTCTTCACCTAAAGAGGTATTACACATGATCCATTAGCATTTTCATATGTACATTACTGCATCTGCATTGCACTTTCATTTGCCATCTCATTCTGTAAAACTTGTGATCAAGGGATTTATTCTTATAGAAACTCCTAAAACTTTTGAAAAACATTGGCAAAACATTCAAATCATGTCACTCCAAATTTTCATGGTATCATCAATTATTTTCAAATCATTTCATTAGTTCAAGTAGGATAAGACAAAGTTTTGACCGTGATCATACTAAGGCTTACATACTTAGTTCTGTTTTATAGTCTCTTTCTAGATTAGGTGTCTTTGCCTATAGTTTGTTCTAGAAGCTTCACGGAGTCACATCTATCCCATAAAAATCTCTTTGGAAAGAAGAACATACTGAAATTTTTCCCTAGATGAATATGTCAAATGAAAATCCATAGAAATTTTTTATTTTACACATTTCTTTGCCCTACCAACCTTCGGTGTTGATCCTACGTCTCTTACTAGTGATGTAGGGTTGGGAAAGGAGAGAAATGCCCTTACTCACCTATTCCTTGTCCATGGTGATAAGCCCATAATTCCTACTAGTAGCATGGGGTAAGGTGTTGCGGGTCTTTTGATAAACTTGAAAGTTACAAATAATTCACTCAAATGTTGTGAAATTATAAGTAAAAAACAAAGTGAGTCAGATGTCAAAAATTCCAAAAGAGTTTAAAACCTCAAAACCATATTTTGTCAACCAAGTAGCCATCTACGGATCTAAGTCTAGATAAACTAGAAAGTAAATCACATTCTAAAATATGAGGTAGCTTGAGTAGGGTGAGGTTTTAGTGTCTCAATTTGGTCCTGTCAAACCATTGTCTTTCCCTCATCATTACCATTCAACAATTTTTCATAACTTGTGCCCTTTCTGGCTCTTGGTGTTGAGCCCTCACATCCTACTAGTTGCATGGGGTCAAGACTGGGAAATTACATCTTATCATATCATTATATCACCATGTTTTTCCAAGACAATATGAAGTATCAAAGATTGCTTAAAGAAACTAAAGTTCAAACATCACATTGTGTTCGCATTATCATATATCAACATTATAAAATACAAAAATAAATCATTTTGTTATCATTTCACATCCATTGCATGCATTCTAAAGAATAGAAAAGTGAAAATTCTAAACATCTAGAGTACACATGAGAAATAAACCAAAAGAGAGTCAACTCAGATACAATGGATTACCAAACCAAAAATAAGAGTCTGTATATATCATAGTGGGTCAAGTTTCTATACAATGCCATCACGCGCTAAGGTGTGGTCAAAACACTCACAATGAGCTTGAAATATACAAAAAAATCATATAGTGCCCAAAAATGGAAATAAAGTAATAAATAGCCTAGTGGCCTATCAATCCCTATGGGATCCCTCGGATGGTGCACGACCACATCTAGGGCTCCCTTGTGGGGCTCAGGAAAATGCTTTGAGAGTGAACCAAATGGTGTGAGTGCTCGTAACGTTGACCACTGGTTGTGGTCTCACTATGGGAATGGATCCACCTCATCGAAACATGACAGCCTCATATTTTGCCACCATAGTATGAAGGGAGGTCACCACCTCCACTATCCTCTAAACAAGAGAAAACACGTTAGTATGTCTTCCGACAACTAGTGGCTGACCCGAATCATCAGTTATCTTGGCTTGGGTCTTCCCTAAGGGGATCAGTAGGGTGTCCATGCACACTCATCGGATGAGATCTCTCCACTCTCCGATCCAGCAACACCGCAAGAAGGGAAGGAGAAGAAATAGATAAGTTATAAAAATGTAAAAATAAAATCAAAAGAGAATATCAAAAATAGGGTTTCACATTAACAAAGGTGAGATAAGAGTGTAAAAAATACTTGGATCTCCCGGCATCCGTGTAGGGTCGGTGATCAAGCTCTTGCCGATGTTGCTTGTAGCTGTGGGGCCTCCCCAAAGCCAAAGGCCAAATTCTGTCCGATCATGGACTCATCATCACCCTCCCCACCTAGAGGAAATGGTTCCTCTCAGACTAAGGTCTCTCTCTCTGCCTTTTGGCCTCCTCGTGTACGACTCTCGAGATCTCCTATGTGTCATGCCACTCAAGATTGCTGTCCTCTTCCATATGGGCTGCCTTACCAGTCTCATCATCCCCCTCATCCTCCTCAGTCTCCTCTCTAACTGAATCCTCCTCTGTCTCATCCCTTGTGTGCTCCTTAGAATTAGAGTCTACACTAATAGTCTCATCCTCCTATTTTTTATGAGTGGAAGTGACCATAATCTAGAGTAAAGGTGCTCAAGGGGCACCAGCTGCCCATCAAGCATGAACCATATGCCTAACTATAATAGGCACACCTGGAGTAACTACTGTCCATCCAGATCTCCTCTAGGGCCCCTCCGGGCCTCCTAAATGGTCCTGTAGACTGGTATCATTGGGGAAGTATGTTAGCATATGGTAAGCAAAAATGTTGAGGAACCCGATCAAACAGGTGAATCTCAACTCTCCCGACCCTATCAACTAGCTGGCTTGTAGTAGAACAAGCTACCACCGTGGTCACCTCCTGTCCCCATAACCCTGCCATGTCCTGGTAGGGAGTAACGACCATGTCTTCTATGGTAAGAGAAGCCACTGGTTGATGAGGTGTCCTAAGAACTAACATAGCTGTCCACCTCACTGCCCGGATGACCCCTAGGTCCAATACCTATACTCCCCTTCCATAGGGGTGATACACTCATATACCCAGCTCATGACAAGAGTGGGGTGGCTCAGTGACTGCCCCTGCAATTGAACTACCCTGTATAGGTCATGGTAGGTAGTCCCTAGGATGTCTACTCCCCATGCATACCTATGGCCATGTCCCTCAATCTATGTGATAATGGGAGCCCAATAGTAGAGAAGAGTGTCGCCTCCCTTGTCCCCAATCAATCACGAGGACAAGATACCCATAATGGCTCTCTGAATAATCAAAATAGGAGCAGTAGCAATCGACTGGACCTTCATCCCCTTCTTTAAACTAGATGAGACAATGAAATCTCCCATATATGTGGCCCATTGTGTCATCATGGCTTTAGATCTTGTTGTCTCTAAGGTTAGTCTCCTCCCAAGAATCGGGAGCCCAAGGATCTGGTATACATCCTCCAAAGCAATAGTCCACTCGTGCCTAACACTTGGAAACCGGAAGGTGTTCGATCTGCAACCAGTCGGAGAACACATCACACAATATGTGAATAACGAGGGAAAAGTGGGGTACCCGTGCAATCCTCCAGATACCTACCCTCTGCAGAATGTCCCTCTCATCCTGAGTCAACTGATCTAGAATCCTAGGGAGCCAATCACACACACACACACACACACACACACACACACACTCTCTCTCTCTCTCTCTCTCTCTCAAATCCAACGGATGTATTCCTCCTTCTGCATTCACCAAAACATGAGAAAAGAGCAAGTTAGTAATGTATACAAGAAGACAAGCTCATCAAAAACATGATAAAGCATGAAAAATCCAAAAAATCCAAGTTAGTGAACGTTTTGGTCATTCTGTTCAGAACCGCCACCCAAGTACGGTGGTGGTCTCGTGACCACCGCCATACTTTGGGCGGTGGTCTGAACCGATTTTCCAAATGTGCCCTTAACCCTAAAAAACGTTCAAAAGTGCAAAAAGGACCATTTTCGACAAAATAAAAGCATGCCCTATGGGCGCCCCCCTAGAGACTCATTTAAGACAATTTTTAAAAAAATAATCCCCTAGGTGAATTTTTCAACATTTTTACATTTAGGGTATAAAAAGACAAAAGTGAAAATAACCAACCTTTGACCATGCTAGTCGATCTCCCACACGTGGAGGCATGATCACTATTCTGCAACGATCGTTTCAGCTATACTCTCGTCAGAAACGGTCACCGTGAATCTAGAGCTCCAAATTTGCCAAATCAACAATGCACAAATGAATTGAAAAGTGAATTTGTTTATATATATATATATATATATATATATATATATATATATTATATATATATATATATATATATATATATATATATATATATATAAAATTTTTAACCTCATTTTGAGTGTATGTTTTCATAGGGCTAGAGCATTGGCGCATGTATATTTCTATATCCCCGCACAAATGGTAAGTCCTCTTGTCATTTTGATTTAGTGTTTATTTTTCAATATTTTATCTATCTACACTTGAGTCTTCTTTTTCTCTTGCAGGTAGTGAGAGTTTAGGTGGTGACATTTTGACCCACAGGGAATGTCAGGTATAAATTCTAACTCCCCTTTTCGGAATGCCATACTCGGACTCTATGTTTTATGCCTTTTCATGGCTAAAATGCTTCTCTAAGGGGGAAATATGTACGCACCAAAATTGCATGTGCTACATTGTCGGAAAAATGGTTACAAAAGTCCCCAATGATGATTCAAGTCCTTTCAAGAAGGTGTTCGAGCTCCAATTTCCATTCGTAATGTATATTTGTCACCTAGACGTCTTTACTTAGCCTTCCCGCACTTTTTCTAGCTTCCTGCCTCTTTCTGCGCATGTTTTGGCCTTTATCAAGCTAGGATCGCCGCCCTACCTAGGCGACAATTCTAAAACCACCACCTTGTGCGGGTGGTGGTCTGCCCGCTTTTTCTAGAATCCCTCACGCATGTTTTAACATGCAACGGTTCACTTAATTTTGCTTTTTGCATGCATCGTGAGCCAAATTGTCTAAAATTAGCTTTGATTGCTTGGTTCTCCTTCCTCCTATTTTTAAATAGATTTAATTAGTTGGAACTTCTCCTTCTTTCCTTGAGCTTGAAGGCACCTCCCATCCTCCATTCCTATATATTCCATGCTTGTATTCAAGAAAAAGGGTTGAGAATTTTTGTGCATCTTGCATTGTATTCTGCTTGCTATGATCTTGCTAGGAATTACATAGCCAAGCTCTGATCTCTTGTGCTATCTCTCTTCTACTTGCATTACATCCAGATTGCCATCAAGATTCCATTGCTCAAGTGCCATCCTCCTGTTGCTATTCTTGCATTCCCAATCCCTTGGACTCACATGAACACTTGGAGAAAGAAAGGAACATACTAAGGGGACAAATACAGACACAACTAGATTTTCCAAAGCTCTTACTTGTCCAGGTTGGAATTGTGTGTTGTTTTCCTTGTTTGTTGAATTTTTAATTTCAAATCACTAGTTTCAATCACATATCAAATAGAGTAGAAAATCATTCATTTCAATAAATTAGTCAATCACAAGTAGATCAAATCATTAGTAAGCTTGCCTCTTTAACATTTCTAGGAATTTGTGGGGAAAAATAGCCCCTTTCAGGGTCATGATTTGTTCTTCACCTCTGAGGTAGGGTTTCAAGGGGTTTTTATTGGATTATGTTATTTGTTTTATATTAGATTCATACATTCGCACAAGTAACCAACTACATCCGGCTGATTGCTTGTCTTTAGTTTATTTATTAGATTAGAACGCATTGCTTAAAAATTAGAAAAGAACAAAAAGATTTCCTTTGATAGATTAGTTTGATTTTATTGCTTGATCCGTAATATTGTGAAAACTCCAAAAATATAGATTAGATTTCCTTCGATAATTAGTTTGCTTATCAAAAATAATTTTATTTCATTATGTATGACCATCAACAGTCCACAACAGGAAAAGACATATAGTTGTGATCCCTTGGTCCCACAACCCAACGGGCCGGTGATAACTCGAAATTGATACGAGTTTACGTTTGAAAGTCTTATGCACACCCAAAAATTTCATTTGAGAGAATAGAAAACCTCAATACGCTAAACATCGCTGCTAATCAAGCATACGACTATTGGTATGCTCTTGGAAATAACGTTTGATTACGCGTATGACCATTCAAGGGCTATAACCTCCACGAGTCTTTGGTTTTGATCCTCATGTCCCATAACCCAACGGGCCTGCTAATCAATTAGACATTGACACTAGTTTGTGTACATTAGTATTCAGATCTTCACCACTTCCGCTAGATATTAGTGCACAACTTTCCTTCTTGAACATAGCGGTGATCAAGCTAAGAATTTCTAGACCAGACTAGAAGATCACCCATAAATCCCTATGGCTCCACCATGCCTCTTATTCCTACTTCCATGACCTTGTCTGGAAATCTATACGAGGCACCCGCAGTCACTTTTCGCTTGTTTAATAACCTACAAACAAGAATCTCGGTAGAGCTCGATATTGATTGGATTCTACAAGTGACTATTATCTCAAACCGAGCCATCACACCACTTCAAGTGAGGAGAGCATTCTTTTCCTTAGACTCGCAGATCCCGACATTACGTGTTAAAGAATTAAGATTTCCCAATTAGCTCGATCCTCATCACCACACTCACATTCATACTCATTCTACACCGGCTGTCTCGGCATGCACTCCAGAGGTCAGGTGCAAAGAGGGTCACATGTTTATTTTATGTCATACTGGTCCTTTTAATACGCTTCCCCAATAATAGAAAGACATGATCCTATGGTCCCTTGCCTTCTGCAAGGTTCTCATCACTCTTGCCCATCATCATTCCGCTCATTCTCAACACCTCTTTAACTTCCCTCCCTCGCACATCGATATACATGTGCAATATTTATTCTCTTTCCTTTTCTTCCACTTAGACCAACGCCATCATTCCCAAACCTTCTTCGCACCCCTACACATGGTGGGGTTTTAGTCTATCATCGATAGTTTTTCCATCTTGAGCTCCATCATGTTAAGTTGTGGAGCTAAATAGCTTCACAAATGACATGCATTTCAGGTTTACTGGTTTACATAAAAACGACATCGGTTGGGTAATCGACATCGGTTGCCTAGTTAGAACCGTCATCGGTTTGGTAACTGACATCGGTTGCTTGTGTGATCATGTGTTTTATATTTGACGCAGATTAAATCTGACCCTTTGTTATAAAGGTGATCGAAGGGTTATAAATTCATAGCTAAGTTACCCTAATGTTTGTATATGTTTATAAGCTAAAACAATAGGGTTAAAATGAGAGATTGATTATTATTGTAAGAATGTTTTCTTGGAGAAATCTCAGAGAAGATTGTGAGGAAAAAATAATTTACATTTGTGAGAGGTGTGGAATATTGTAAATATTTATTGTATATCCTATGTGAAGAAAGAATAATAGATTGGTTGTTTCTTGGTGGACGTAGCCCACACTTTGGGTGAACCATGTTATATCTTGTGTATTTTTCTTTTGGTTTAATTTTTGTGTTTATTGTTTGCATGCTTCAATTATATATGTCTATATAACATTGGAGTGATCTAACCCCAATAATTGGTATTAGATCTTTGTTTGAGGGTTTTGTGTGTTGACAGATTTACTCACAGAGGGATTTATGATTGAGTGAGAGCACATCAATGTCATAAGATAACAAATATGAAGTGGATAAATTTAACTTTTGTAATGATCAATTATGGAGGATGCAGGTGGAAGATTATCTATATCAGAAGGATTTATATTTACCGTTGGATGATAAAGCAAAGCCTACAAAAATGATTGATGAAGAATGGAAGATTCTTGACAGAAAGGATATGGGATCTATAAGATTGAGCCTGACAACATCTGTAGCTTTAAATATTATTGAAGCAACAACCATGGTAGAGTTTATGAAATATTTAGCTAATTTATATGAAAAACCAAGAGCTTTAAATTAAGTTTATTTGATGAAGACATTATTTAATTCAAAAATGCAAGAAGGTGGATCTATATCAAGCCACTTGAATGATTTCCATTCCATTGTAAATCAATTAAAATCGGTTAATATTCCATTTGATGATGAAGTGAAAGCACTTTTATTCTTATGCTCTTTACTATATAGTAAGATAACTTAGTAATGGATGTTAGTAATACATCATCTGCTAATAATATTTTGAAGTTTGATGATGTGGTTAGTATAATCCTGAATGAATAAATACATAGGAAAAGTACAGGAGAGTCATCATCTAGAAATGCTTTGAATGTAAAAATAAGGGAAGACAAAATGAGAGATCCAATAGTAAGAATAATGGGAAATTAAATTCAAATATGGGCAAATCTAAATCTAGAGGTAGAGGAATAACTTGTTGGAATTGTGGAAAGAAAGGATGTACAAAGAAGGATTGTTGGTTCAAGGAAAACAAAGAGAATATACTAGATAAAGGTAAAGAGGTAAATGTTGCAATTGAGGTAATGCAAGATTCCCTTATTCTCTCCTTGGATAATAAAATAGAATCATGGGTTTTAGATTTAGGAGCTTCTTTCCATGCTACCCCTAATAAGGGTTATTTCAGAAATTATGTCTAGGGTAATTTTGGGCATGTTTATTTAGGAGATGATGAACCATGTAATATTATTGGTAAAGGAGAAGTTCATCTAAAATTGTAAAATAAAAATACATGGGTATTGAAATATGTGAGGCATGTGCCAAGCCTCAAGAGAAATCTAATTTCTGTAGGACAACTAGGTGAAGCTAGTTGTATGGTTACATTCACAGCCGACTCTTGGAAAGTTACCAAGGGAGCTCTTGTTGTGGCAAGAGGAAAGAAGGTAGGAACATTGTATTTGTCTACCTGTATTACTGATTCCTTTTATGTTCTATCTACTTCAAATTCAGATGCAAGCATGTGGCATAATCGGCTAGGCCATATGAGTAAAAAGGGAATGCATATATTAAAGGCTATAAATAGAGAAAATTACCAAAATGAAATATTAACAAACCATGCAAACCTTTCAACAACCTTCTGTGCAAACCTCAGATAAGGGTCTCCTGTGAAACCTTGCAAAAAGAATGTCGAAATGTTTTGTGGGTGCTCTTGAGTGCTCTCCAAGATTTGAAGGCAAATGCTACAGACACAAGAATTTTAACAGAGTTTTTGTACTTCAAAATCAAGAGGGATTGGAAGGAAGGTAAGCTTGTAATTTATAGAAACAAAAGGTAGTTGAAAGTAGTTATACACGGATAAATGAACATGCTAAAAATAACATTATGGGTAGTTGCAATAGTGCCGGGGGAAATAATGAAATTAATTACAAAAAGTTGCATCCGGAAAGGTGGTTGTACGTGCATTTTAATTGCCCCCACCTTTCTAGGATTCTAGAAGTGCAGTTAACTAGGGTAGTCAAAGTGGAGTTAGATCAAGTGACAGATGACTAGGATGTGCACACACTTAATTAATTAATTATTTAATTAATAAATAATAATTAATTTAGCCAAAGGGGTACAAAGGGTACATGGGATTAATTTAATTAATCCAAAGGGGTATAATGTGTATCAATTAATCAATTTAATTAATTAATTATAAATGGGTGAATAAAAAGGTGTATTAACATAATATTGGGAATAAGTGGAAACATGAATGTAAATTTAGGGTGTCTACAAAGGAAAATTGTATGTTATTAGATTTGAAACATTTAGATCTTGATTTTTGTGAGCATTGCATATTTGGAAAGCAAAAGAGAGTGAGATTTATTAAAGTTGGGGCAACAAAGAAGGAGAAAAATTGGAGCTTGTGCACTCAGATGTGTGGGAACAACCCAGGTAGGTTCTCATGGAGGATCCCAATATTATGTGACTTTCATTGATGACGCCACAAGAAAGGTATGGGTTTATTGTATAAAGCATAAATTTTATGTTTTTAAAATTTTTAAAATATGGAAAGCCCTCATGGAAAATGAAGCTATTTTAAAGTTAAAATGTCTTAGATCTGACAATGGTGGTGAGTACCACAACAAGGATTTCAATGATTATTGCTTATTGAATGAAATATGCGAGAGAAAAATAGTTCCTAGAGCACCACATGAGAATGGTGTGGTTGAAATAATGAACAAAACTATCATGGAATGTGCAAAAGCATGAGGATACATGTTGGATTATCTTTACAATTTTGGGAAGAAGCAATAGACATGATAGTATATTTAATCAACCATGGGCCTTCAAGTGCACTAGATGGTGGAATACCAAAAGAAGATTGGACTGGAAAAGAGGTAGATCTTTCTTTTCTTAGAGTATTTGGTTTAAAAGTTTTTGTGCATGTTGATAAAGAAAATAAGAAGTTGGATGTTAAATCCAAGAGATGCACTTTTATTAGTTATGGCTTTGGTGATTTTGGATTCTATTTTTGGGATTTAGATGATGCTAAGATTGTTAGGAGTCATGATATTGAATGGAATGAAAAGAGAATGTACAGGGATCAGATTTTGATGCCTAAGGATGAACTAGTTGAAGAGTTTGTCGAAGAAAATACATTTTTGGATTTAAAATAGGCACCTCTAGGAACCGATGTTGGTAGGAACAAGACCAATGTAAACATTTTGGACTAATGCCGGTAGAAGAACAATACCGATATCGATCATCGGGACCCATGTCGATCCACAGATGACCGGTGTTGATCACTACAAAAGGTTGATGTAAATATGCATCACGTATAGAATGACCCTCGACACACCAAATTTCTATGAGAAGGTCACAATGGGTAAGTAGACCTCTAAAATATTTACACCTTATTTTATCTATTATTGACTGATAGTGGTGAGCCCAAAAGTTTTGAAGAAGCAATGCGGAGGATACCCACATGAAGTGGGAGCATGGCATGGATGAGGAGATGGAATCCTTGGAACAAAATCAAACATGAGATTTGGTTAAGTTTCTAGTAGGTAAGAGAACATTGTAGAACAAATGGGTTTATAAGATTAAGGAGGAAAAAGGTGGACAAAAAGATACAAGGAAAGACTTGTGGTAAAAGGGTTTGCACAAAAATCATGTATTGATTTTGGTGAGATTTTTTCTCCTGTAGTAAAATGAATTCCATTCATACTATTTTGAGTTTAGTTGCAGTAGAATATTTACACTTAGAACAACTTGATGTTAAGACGAATTTCCTTCACGGTGATTTGGAGGAAGAGATATATACAACAACCGATTGGTTACGAAGTTAGGGGTAAGGAGAAACTTGTGTGTAGGTTGAAAAAGAACTTATATGGGTTCACACAAGATGAAAGGGAATGGTATATGAGGTCTGAAAGTTTTATGAATGAGCATGGTTATATGAGATGTGAATTTGATCATTATGTTTATTTCAAGAAGCTTTAAAATGGAAGCTATATTATTTAATTACCGTATGTAGATGATATGCTTCTTGTAGGATCTATTATGTAAGAAATTGGAAAACTTAAATAAAATTTAGGTCATAAATTTGCAATGAAAAATTTAGGAGCTGCAAAGAAAATCCTTGTCATGCAAATTCATAGAGACATGAAGAACATGAAATTATATTTGTCTCGGAAGATTATATCAATAAGGTGTTGGAAATGTTTACAAAAAAGAATTCAAAACCAGTAAGTAAACCTATGGCTAGACACTTTGAATTAAGTAAATACCAGCTTTCCTACATCACATGAGGAGGTCGAGTACATGACACAAGTTCCATATGATTCAGCAGTTTGAAGCCTTATGTATGCAATGGTTTGTACCGGACCAGGACATTGCCTTTGATAGTGGGAGTTGTGAGCAGATTTATGGCCAATATAGGTAAAGAGCATTGTAAAGAAATTCAATGGATACTCATATATTTGAGAGGGACATCCAATATGCATTTATGCTATGGAGGGTCAGATACTTATTTATGCGGTTATGTTGATTCAAATATGGTGGAGATTTGGATGGTAGGAGAAGCACCACTTGGATATGTATTCATAGTAGGTGACATGACAATTAGCTAGATTTCGAGATTGCAGAAGGTTATGGCCTTGTCTATTATAGAGGAAAAATATGTTGCAGCTACAAAGGATAGCAAAAAATTGATATGGATGAAAAGGATCATGGAAGAGTTGGGAAAGGTACAAGAGGATTCCAGATTGTGCAAGGTGATAGTCAAAGTGTGATTCATCTTACAAATAACTCAACATTCCATTCAAGAATGAAACACATTTAGTTGAGATATCACTTCATACGATAGGTATTAGAGGATGGGCAACTGAAACTGGAGAAAATTCATTCAAATGAAAACCTTGAGAATGTTGTGGATATGCTAATGAAGCCATTGGAAAATAAGTAGTTAGAGATTCACTCAAATTTTGTTGGTCTTCAAGTTTGAGACTTGAATAGGAAGAAACAAGCCAAGGAAATTATCAAAGAATGGAGTTATGCGGTTGCATATGTAAAAATTTATCTCCAAGTAGGAGATTGTTAAGTTGTGGAGATAAATAGCTTCACAAATAACATGCATTTCGGTTTGCTTTGGTTTACACAATAAACGACGTAGGTTTCCTAGTTGGAACCATCATCGGTAGGGTAATCGACATCATTACTTGTGCTATAATGTGTTTTATATTTGATGTAGATTAAATCCAACCCTTTGTTATAAAGGTGATCGGAGGGTTGTAAATGCATAGCTAAGTTGCCCTAAAGTTTGTATATGCTTATAAGCTAGAAAACTAGGGTTAGAAAGGAGAGATTGATTATTATTGTAAGAAGGTTTTCTTGGAGAAATCTTAGAGAAGCTTGTGAGGAAAAAATATTGTACATCCGTGAGAGGTGTGGAAGATTGTAAATATTCATTATATTTCCTCTATGAAGAAAGAATAATAGATTGGATGTTTCTTAGTGGATGTAGCCCACACTTGGGTGAACCACATTAGATCTTATGTATTTTTCTTCAAGTTTAATTTTCTTGTTTATTGCTTGCATGATTCAATTATATATATCTCACAACATTGGAGTGATCTAACCCTAATAAATCATCAAAATCTTGATAGCTAAAGGTATCATGTAAAAACATGATCCCCTTGCTTATGTAAAAACGTAACTCTACTTTCTACAAGTACCAAAGATGCAAAATTACGTACTCCAAGGTATAACTATACATCCTTCCCACCATGATCTATTTCTCTAGCCCATGATGCATCCAAATAATAGAGTGCTTGGTAATCATCGTGGCTTCACACTTACTTCCTTCCTATCCAAACACCTCTCGTTGTTCGTGTAAGCTACTAACCATTGGTATAATTCTATTGGAAATAAGTTGAAGAAAGTATCATAAAAAGAATTATAGAGGTTATCTTCCACCTGCTTGCATGCATTAAATTTAGGTCTAGTGTTGTATCTTTGAGAAAATGCATCCTAGACTAGCTATCATGCACCCAAAGTTCAATGTTCTCCAAGGAAAAATGGAATTCCATGTGTACGCCACATCCTGATAATAGAATGAAAAGAGGTCCCAAAACTAGAACCAAAATGTAGTCTTATTTGTTAACCAATGTTTAGTTGGGTGCGGTGACACTTCATCTAGAAAAATATAAACGCTCACCCGAAGCGTGCATAGCCGCTAGGTCCTTCTTTTGTTCACTCACAAGATGTGGTAGAGTATATGATGCAAATAAAATCTACCGAGATAACACCCTAGTCGTGCTTTGAAACATCACTTAGCCTTGACTGAGCGCTCACCCGAAGCGTGCAAAGGTACCAGGTCCCTCTTTATGGTTGTTTTAACATGATGTTAACATGGTGAAGGAAGAAACATATAGATTCATAACTAATCCATCATTCTACAATGCATGCTACACTCATATCTATGAAGGAACAAAATTTAAACATTAATCATGATTGAATCAATAACATGCACTACTCAAATACACACAGAATGACACTTAGATTCAGCCAATATATTCCATCTATTAATAGAAATAGAATATCCTTATAATAATGTCAATCTATACCAATGCACATGTGAATCGATACAATAATTCAGTCATATGCGTATATCTTTATACCTTCATACATCTGTCACACACACATACTCTCATATATTCTCTGTTACACTTACCTACTATGTACCTAACATCATATATATAGGCTAGGGAATTTCCCTTCACCAAAAATAGGCCACATGCTATTAATAGCCACATGCTGTTTACAAGCATAGCCACACATGCAAGTGTGCTATCTATAGACCTCTTGCAGTTAATTGAAGTGTCAATTCTATTCTTAGCTCGTCTCCATGAAAAATAATTCAATTAGGTCCTCCAAAGATAGACAATGCATGGCACACACATATCTACATCGTTGGTGTGTTCCGCCCACCATCTTCTAAAAATAGGTCTCTATGCTTAAAATCGGCTAAGTCCTGAAAGCCGGACTTGTCTTTCACGTGCGGGTTCTCGCCTTCTATCTCACGCAGACTCCTTGTGTGATCTTTGACAAGTATTCTTCGATCAACATTACCCCACACTAATCTCATTGTCGTCCCGACAATGGGTATCTCCAAAAATTGAAGTAAAGAATAAAAGAATGGAAAGAATAAGAATGAAAGAATGTAGATAAATAAAGAATTTCTATGAGGTTATGAGTCACCTCTCAGTATCGAGTTTGAAGTATCAACTCGATATCTTGCTCCTTTATTTCGGCCTCCAAAACCTGCCATTCAAGGTAAGTGCTTGTTTTACTTGTTCGGGATGTCCACAAAAATTTATTCCAACTCATCCCTCATAATCTCTCATTTTTCATTCTGAACTAACACAACACCGAACATTGATGTCATTCTTCCTTCTAAAAGATCTATCTTCTGCGTAATTAGCTTCCCAAGCTCTTCCAACCGAGTCTTGTGTGGCTCTTGTGCTGTTGTCAGGGCCTCACACTTCTGTTTAACCATTGACAATATTTCTGCGTGGCCCAATGTCTCATCCTTCATCACTTTCTGGACCTCATTGTTTTCTTCTAGGGTCTTTATGTTGATAAGTGCTTCGAGTCAGTGCATATGTTTAAAGCCCGGTTTGCTTTCTTCAATACTTCTGTAATGCTTCAATTGTTGGAACATAATGATTAAGTGGTCTAGACAACCCTTAATGTATATGGGTCCATCACTAATATATAGGTTAATATTTAATAATATGAAATATTTCTATTTCTATTATTAAATATGCTAACCTAGGTATATACTTTAGGTTAAATATTTAATATCATGAAATGATTATATTTCTAATATTAAATATTATAAACCTAGGTGTATGTGTCAACTATTTTAGGTTGAAAAGGTAGGTCGGGAGACATACCCGATCACTTTATATAAAAAATACTTTAGGTCCTCATTTGATATATTCGGGAAATATGTCAAAGGTGTGTAAATTAAGTGATTTGATTTTACTCTTGGTAAATAGGGTTTTAAAGGAGGAGGTGATCTTACTAGATGTAAAATAAGTTTTCTGAAGTAAAATGTTATTTTCAAAGCGGGTTTTACCCAATTGGGGTTTTCCACTATAAATCTTTGTGTCACCTATGTTATTTATTTCCTGTAAGTGTTTCTTTATTTACTTATGTTATGATGTAATCTTTATTTAAATATTTATTGTAACATTATGTAATATGTAAGTTGATTAAATCCGTATTTATTAGAATCCTTAAATTCTAACATGGTAACAGAGCAAGTTAAATTAAATAAATTAAGATCAAATTTGTTGTATTTTATTTATTTAATTTGTACGGGTTTTTTCAACCAACCCGAAAGGGTATTTAAAAATATCTCGGTCCCTAAGATTTATTACTATATGAAATAACTTTCATGTTTTCTATAATTTCAAATGTTTGCAGGCTAAATATTTCAAAAGGTAAATTCATACCGAGTTCTTTGGTCCCCTCTAAAAGGATTTGATTTGAAAAACTATAGTTTATAGTTAATCTATAACTATATCCTATATAATTTGAAAACTATATTATTATTTTTAAATAAAAATATATATAATATAGAATAAGGTTTATATAATAATTTATATAAATATCATATTAAAATTTATATAGTTTTGAAAAAACTATATATTAAAAACCTTAAACCATATTAAAACTACATGGGATTGAGGAAGAGTCAACAGACCATATCCTAAGCATATTTAAACTTAACTTATAAATCTAGGCATATATAGTTTAAAAAAATAAACCTAAGTTTGAATCATATTTTATATATGGTTATTTTAAACCGCTTAAAATATAAATTTTATTAGATTTGGTTTATATATGTTTAAAAAAAAACCAAAGTGCTTACTTTTTTTAGTAAGGGGGCCCGTGTTTATTTCTTGGCCATGAAAGGATTACTTTTTAAATCTTAATACTTATTAAATAAAACCTAACATGTGTCCCTAACCATTTATATTATCCATGTAAGGGGCAGCCACATTCATTTAGATATTATAGTTTATAAAAACTATATAAATAAACTTATTTAAATGTTTTCTTTTATATAAGAGTGGGAGTGAAGAATAAAATGAGATAATATCTCAGGTATAAATATGGAACTCTCAAGTATAAATGGAGAATTAAAAAGGGTTAGTTTATTGGTGGCCACGTGAAGTGTGGTAAATATTTATTAAAATATTGGTAGTTATAGCCACATAAAAGTTTTAAAGTTTTTAGCTTGCGGAATTATATAAAATATGTTTACAATATTTCCATACTTTCAAATGTGTGTGGAGTAAAATTAAGAGTAAATAAAGGGAGGAGATAAGGTTCATGAAAATAGACATTTCAATTTATTTCATTGGTCGTGTGAAATTACTTATCCCCTCTGTAAAATATGCAAAGTTAATCTATACTCTCATAAATCTACTTACACTGTAAGTCTCGTCCTTTAAATCCCTTTAATAAGGGTCATGTGTTTTTAATATAAAAACAATTTACTATAGTTTATAATTTTTATGAGTGTATGTTGTTTTTTATTTTCATTTTATAAATTATATATTTTTTTAATAAAAAGTGTATATATTTTTACATTACAAATAATAATAGATTATTATAATGTGATAAAATATAACCTCCTAATATTATACGAAGAAGAAATTATGGAATTTTACATTCTGCAAATACACAAGTTTTGGATTCATTAAATTTGACGGTCAAATGACTGTCATGGTAGACGAAACATAAGACAATATGATGATCATTTAGACGTTAAATTTAAGCTCGTAGGTTCCATGAAACTTTAATTATGTTAAAATTGACGGTCAAATGAATGTTACAATAGACCAAAAAATTATTATGACAATCATTTAGATGTCGAATTTAAGCTTGCCATATTTTTGTCTACATTAATTTTTTCAAAAATTTGAAGTTTTTATGCATTCTTAGGGGTTTCTTCTTCACTTTTATATGGTCAGAAATATTTTTTTATAAATCTGGGGTATAATGCAGAGCCCTTTATAATACGGGTTATTATTTTGATCATGGGAGGTTAATTAGTATGCATTGTAATGACAAAATTAGTTATGATCAAATAGTTTCTTTAGATCTGATTCTATTAAAAGTGTTGTTTTTATCGATAAATATGTATCTAACTCTGTGGTACATTGTATATTATAATGGGGTGTGTTTTACAGGTTTAGGAAAAATAATGACGTCCAACTATTTCTGTCTTGACAAAACCTAGATCCTGAATGAAACCAACTACAACATTTGGGTCAAAATAGAATTTATGGCGAGGAAACTCGAATGATTGTTTCTGGATCTAAGGTTGCTCCCACCAGTTGTCAAGCAATTGTAGATAACATGAATGCATTCTTGTAACAAATGTAAGATACTCTTTCTATGCAATGTGAATGATGAGTACCTTCTACACATTGGTAATATTGAACATCCAAAAGAGGTATGGACACAACTAGAATCCATGCATGAAGGATACTTGGTATATCAAGGATAGTAATGAGAGTATAATAGCTAAAGGAATTCAAAAAAATTATCTATATATTTTTGATAATTTCTCTTATGCATCTTGTTTTATATCTCAGAGTTTGAATAATTCAAAATTGTTGCATGAAAGGTTAGGACATGTTAATTATCGAAGCTTATATGAAATGTATAGATATAGTCTAGTGAAAGGTTTATATGTGTTGTCTTCTTCTCTTGAAGTTACTTCATTAAATGCTTCTAAATGATGGTTTTGATTCTGATTTAGTAAATGGTCATGATGATGTTTTGATGCTATAGATGTTTCTGAAACTCTTATCTTCTTAGATAAGAAATTAAATTGGGCTCAATCTATGTTAGAAAACTCAAATCCTATTAACCTTAGGAAAATGACCAGAAGCCATCATATGTACCATGCATTAATTACCTTGTATGAACCTGAGCCGTGAAGTATTATAGGGTCTAGGTGGATATACAAAGTAAAATATAATGGTGATGGTAGTATTAACAAACATAAAGCTAGACTTATTGCTAGAGGTTTCACTTAGAAACTTGGTATTGATTATGTTGAGACATTCCCTGTAGCTAAAATGAGTACTGTTAGGGCCTTATTTGTAATTCTTTGCTCAATTTGGGTGGAAAATCCACCAAATGGATAAGAAAAATATTTTTTTGAATTGTGATTTAAAAGAAGAACTTTACATATTTCAACCTAAAGGATTTGAAGAAATTGGTAAAGAAAACTATGTTTGTAAGTTGAGAAATCCTTGTATGGTTTAAAACAAGCTCTTAGAGCTTGGTATGTGAAAATTGTTTCCTTTTTTAAACTGTTAGGTTTTGTTAATTATTCTTCTAACAATGATATATTCATTAAGCAATAAGACTCGCATATTATCATTATATGTATATATGTTGATGATTTGCTTATGTCTGGTGACAATTATAATTTAATTCATAGAATTAAAGAGAAATTGAATCAGTACTTTGAAATGAATGAGTTAGTTCTCTCACATCATGTTATTTGTATGATTGTATTTCATTCTATTGTTATTTTTAAAACACAATATGCAACCATTGTATTGAAATTTTTTCTTATGATTGATTGTAAACCATTTTCTACTCCAATGAAAGTTGGAATAAATATTAATCATAAATTTACATATGAAAAATGTTGAACCTATTTTATATACGTTGTTAGTTGATAGTTTGAATTATATAACTATAACTAAATCATATATTTCCTATACAAAAGGAATTACTTCAAGATTTATGTAAGAACCTTTTTAAAGATCATTGGAATCTTGCAAAAAGAATTTTTAGATATTTGAAAGGAACAATCAATTATGGGTTACATTATAATAAGAATGAAAATGCTATCTTATATGGATTTTGTGATTCTAACCATACTGATGTTGTGTTATAAACTATAATTGGATATGTGTTCAATTTTTTTGGTGTACGAACCATTACTTGGAACAACAAATATAATCAATGTGTTCATTTTTTCTATTGAGGCGTAGAAGTATAATGGAAGAAGTAAATAAGTTATGTGGTCGCAATGATATGATCGTGGTAGAGATACACATGAAAGCTAAAGGAAATATTTATCTTCTATGTGGTGGTCAAAGTTGTATTACTCTTGATTAAGAATCTAGTTCAACATTAGAGGACAAAGAACATTGAGATACATATACGTTTCACCCATGAGAAGGTGTAAAGTGATAATATAAATCTCAAGTTCATGTTGACTGAAGAGCATGTTACTCGACATCTTCACAAAGTCCCTGAGTGTTGCAAAGTTTTGTCATTTTTGTGAAAAGATTGGATTGTCGTAGTTTCCATTGAGGGGGAGTGTGCATAACAATGTCACCTCCTAATAGAACTTGGTTTTTGTAAAAATACATTCAGAATTTGTAAAAGACCTTTGGGCATGTATACGTCTTTGACATCTTTTTAAGAAAGAAGTGTAGAAAGATCTTAAAGGTGGTCTTCAGTAAACTCTTTAGTGCTATTGAGTTTACTAGTAAATATGCAATACAAACATATTGGTAAGGAGGTCTTTGGTTGTAAAGGCTCCTATATGCTTGGGTTTAATAAAATTTTATGAGAACCAGTAAGAACATGTAAAAATCACAAATCATACTTAGCCACTAATCATGGGATGATCTTTGAAATTCCAAAACCTTTTGTACCAAAAAGTAAATTGAGTATGATGAAGGTGTTATAATTTATTTAACCGATATGATGGCCTAAAACCTTTATGGTTTAAAGATTGTAAATCTGTAGTGTACCACAGGTAGGTAATCTATTGGCATATGTTATGTTATCCCACTTAACATTAAGGGGGAGTGTTGGAACATAATGATTAAGTGGTCTAGTGAACCCTTAATGTATATGTGTCTATCACTAATATATAGTTTAATATTTAATAATATAAAATATTTATATTTCTATTATTAAATATGCTAACCTAGGTATATACTTTATGTTAAATATTTAATATCGAAATGATTATATTTCTAATATTAAATATTATAAACCTAGGTGTATGTGTCAACCATTTTAGGTTGAAAATGTAGGTTGGAGACATACTCGATTACCTTATATAAAAAGGACTTTAGGTCCTCATTTGATATATTCGAAAATATATCAAAGGCGTGCAAATCAAGTGATTTAAGTTTACCCTTGGTAAATAGGGTTTCAAAGGAAGAGGTGATTTTACTAGATGTAAAATAAGTTCTCTGAACTAAAATGTTATTTTCAAAGTGGTTTTTACCTTATTGGGGTTTTCCACTATAAATACTTGTGTCACATGTGTTATTTATTTCCTATAAGTATTTCTTTATTTACTTATGTTATGATATAATATTTACTTAAATTTTTATTGTAACATTATGTAATATGTAAAGTTTATTAAATCTATATTTATTAGAATCCTCAAATTCTAACATCAATAACCCTTCATAAGATGCAATCTTTCACATCACCGATGGTTTCTCCCGTTCGACATCTTGCTCTTACATTCTTGTCACCGGAACACGTAGAGGTTCATCTTCAAGTACCAAGTGCACCAACTTTCCTATATAGTGTATCGCTAAAGGAAATGCCTGAGGTACCTTGGCCTCCAAGTGTGGCCTTACTTTGATGACATTTTCCCCAATCTCCTCTGCAATGCTAATAAATACTTTGTTCTTCTTTCCTTTTGCTGCTGCTGGAGATGCCTTCGTAGGTGCCATTTTTACCTTGCAACCATCTCCTCTTTAACTCTACAACTTTGCGAATCAAACCCTAGCTCGATTCAATCATGCCCTAGGTGGAAACTTCGTAACCTAACTCTTTTGTCTCCTTTTTTCGCTCAAATCCTTCACCACCGGGATGCGAAGCTTCATGTCACACGAGATATGGTTTTCACTCTTAGTTTCACATCCTTCGCACCTTAACCCAATCAATCGGCTCTTCGCACTTAGCTCTTTCCTCAAATACTCTTAGTCGCAACGGTAAAAATGAATCCACATTCCATCCTTATATTTTTTTTCAAATTTTGATGCATTTATTACTTCTTCACCTACTAAATATCCCCTCATTCATTGACCAAATTCATTCATTCAAGGCAGTACATCTTCTTGCCTCTAGCTATAAATTTCTAGTGTGCCTTCCTACCCTCACGGTCACAGACTTCTTTTTAGCACGCGCCTTGTGCTCGAGTACCTTGTCACCGTACCTTCTCTTGGTAGCCATCATGGCCTCTCGCTTACCTCATGTTATACTTTTCTTTCATTTATCTTCATCCTTGGTCACTTTTGAGAAACAATATTCTTTTGACGTAAAGCACACCCGTAGTGACTTATTCCTTTCACCTTCCATTCCCAAAGTTTTTACTTGGATAACTACAACCACCCGACACGAAAAGTATGTGTAGTCCTCTATGCATAGACATTCTTCATATAGTAATTAGCTTCATGCATGCAAGTGCGCTTATTACACAACAACTAAATTGACAAAGCATATCGACAATGAAGGAAATACATAATTGAAAACCTAATCTAAATGGTAACACTACCTTATTACAAAAACAAAGAAGACTTATTTATAGTAGGGCTTTAACATACTCCCAATAAAGTAATCGGTAGCCGTGTTCCATCAAGTGCTTCTAATTGGCAAGCACCTGATTCAAGTATAGAAGTGATGACATACGGCCCCAACCAATGTACTTTGAGCTTTCTAGATGGCACAAGAACTTTGAGTCATAAAGAAGTACCATTTGTCCAATCTCAAACTTCTTATCCCTTATGTTCTTGTCGTGCCATGCCTTCTGCTTGGCCTTTTTCTGCTTATGAATCCATTGTGTTATGGTTTGTCGCTCATCCAGTTGAATCATCTTCTCAATACGCTATTCAAAATCTTGTTCATCAGCTAGACCTATAGCACGCGCAATGCGAAAAGAAGGTAACATAAATTCTATAGGGAGAATGGATTTAATGCCAACACCAAATGAAATGGTTTGGCTTTGTTCAATCTCTTGTAAGTTGTTATATATTCCCAAAGAACATATGACACTTTGTCATCCTAATCCTTTCTTCCAACATCACAAATTTTCGTCAAAGTATGGCTCAAAATCTTGTTGAAAGCCTCGATAGTTCCATTTACTCGATAATGTTAAGGTGTAGTTTTATGGTGTGCAACCATAACCTCATCGAATATGATCCTGCTTGTCTTATTCAAAAGTGTGTGCCTCTATCACTTGTCAGCTTAAGGGACATCCATATCTTGTAAGAACATTCTCCCATAGAATCCTAGCTACCGTAGTTACTTGTATGCGGTCCTTGGTAGGTGCTGCTTCTACCCACAGTGTGAGATAATGCTGCAAGTAATGATATAACGTGATCCACCCTGCATGCGGCCAACGATATAGGTCTTACAAAGTCAATGGCCCATTTCTCAAATAGTTCGGCACTAGTAATAAGTTTGAAAGGCATCTCATCTCTTTGCCTTGGTTTTCCTAGGCATTGGTAATGATCACATAACTTACAATATCATTTATAGCCCTTATATAATGTCTCCAACCATAATCCAACAAGTAGAATCTTCCGGCAGTCACATCACTTGCATAATGGCCTCCCGCAATACCACCATGAGCTTCTTCCATGGCATCCTTACACTCATGCTCTAATAAAAATGACATAATACTACATCTCTCGCCTTGCTTGTAAAGGTCACCACCGATTAACATAAATGATGCTTTGCATGTATAACAAGCTACTTCTTTTCTAATGCTTTCATTCTTTATGGTGTTGTACCAGTTCGTAGAAAGACAACAATGTCTTCTAATTCTGTGGGCATGCGTTATAACCTATATAACTGTGCATCTAGCATGGTTTCTTCAATTGTCTGTGCTTCCTCTCCTGAGTTGATTCTAGATAAATGCTCTAGTCCAGAATTGCTTTTCCCTAGATTCACCACAACTATGAATTCAAACTCTTGAAATAGGAGCACCCATCTGCATATGCACCCCTGTAAGATAGAATTGTTTACTAAGTACTTCAATGCCATGTGATTTGTATAAAACACAAATGGTGTTGCTAACAAGTATTGTTGAAACTTGTGCAATGCATAGATCATTGAAAAAGCTTCATGCTCTGTAGTTGTATAATTCCATTCAGCAGAGTCAACTTCCTACTAGCAAAACATATTGGATGATCTACAATACCTTCGCTAGGTTGAGATAACACAATGCCAATGGCCATGCTAGAAGCATCCACATGCACATGAAATGGTTTATCCCATGAGGGAAAGCATATAATGGGTGCGGTAGTAAGTTTCTCTTTTAATATCTCAAACGTGCATTGTTGTGGTTTTCCTAATAAAATGTACCTGTCCCCTTCAGTAACTCTTCCAAGGGTACAAAAATTTTGGCATACCCTTTGATGAATTTTCTATAATATCCTGTATGACCTAAAAATCCGTGTACCTCACTTTGACTGATAGGTGCTTCTAGGCCTAAAATGACTGCATCCTTAGAAAGATCAACCAACAAACCTTCCTTACAAATTATATGTCCTAACAGTATCCCAAATGGCGTAGAAAATATGCATTTCTTGATGTTCAAATAGATACTCAATTGTCTCGCATCATTCAAACATTAAGCGTAGATTGTCATAATGATCTTTCACAAGACCATATCTTTGTCCAATCATCTAGGTATAACTTTAAGAAGTTGTGAATAAAATTTTTGAATGCCCGAACAACTATGCATGAGAATACAACAGATGTGTTTTTCAATCCAAAAGGCATCGAAATATAGGGAAAATTGCTCCATTTAGTAGTAAATGTTGTCTTTTCTTGATCCTCCCGAGCAATCCTAACTCGATGATACTCGAAAACCCATCTCGTGAAGGAATATATTTCACGCCCGCAACTCCTAGTATTTGTCGACACTAAAATTTTCCTCCATAATTTCTATTTCATTAATGTATGTATTAGGAATAGGATGTTGTTAAGTGTAATTAGTAGTAGCGTCTGATAGAAGATAACGGCGCCGTCAGTACGGTGTCGCCAATAATGTGGAGTACGGTAATGATACAAAGTACAATAGGAATGTTGTAAAAAGTAAATATTTGTCGTAAGTGGTCCGGTAATGTTAAAATGTCAAAGTTTGGGTAATTAGAGAAGTAGGGTCTACATGATTAGGAATTAGAAATATTATATTGGTAATAAGGACAAGGAGTGAGGTCATAAATATTTTGTGTATTTTATTTGTAAAAAGTCTAAAAATGTGGAACCCATGTAAAATGATAAGGTTTATCTTATCTTAACGAGATAAGCCTACATGTACGAGATAAGAGTTAAGGTATGGAATATGATTCATCGAGTGGATTTCTTATCCTATCTTAGAGATAAGATGGATAAGCCTGGAAGTTCTATAAATAGAGAGGCTACCCCCCTCATTTAGCATAGAAAGAAGTAGTGAGAAATATTGTAAGAAGTGTGCAAAGGAAGCCATCAGTTAAAGGTGTGTTGAAGAAGCCATCAAGAGGTGTAATTGTAAAGTTTCTCCCATAGTCTTGTTGAAGTATCTCATGGGTGAGATTGTAACAGTTTCATGTTAATATTATAATTTATTTTGATATTTCAGATTTGTCGTCATTACGTCTTATCATAGTCAATGGTATTCTTGTGTTTGGTTGTTGTTTTGTTTCAGATTACATCCACCAAACTAAAGGTGTGCATTAGTAAATAATCATAGCACGAGGAGTTCCCGGTGAAGAATTATCATAGTGCCGGATTGGTGATGACATATTCCCTCGGTGAATGCCGTAGGGAATGGATTTGTGATGCATGAAGCATTCAACTCCTTATAGTCCACACATATTCTAATTCATCTATCCTTTTTGATACTCGATCACCATTGTGCTAACCCATTCGACTCATCAAGGGGCTTGATAATTCCAGATTTCAACATTTTATCAATATCTTCTTTTACCTTTTCACACAAATTAGGATTCATTATGTAAGGTCTCTTTCTAATTGGGCATGCACCATCCTTAAGCTTTATCCTTATTTCTCTAAGTAATTCATGTACGCCTTTAAGTTCATGATACCATCGAGGGAACAAGTCTTGATAATCCTGAGTAACTCGATGATCTTTTCTACCTCTGAATCTGACCAGTAGTCTCCAATTATGGCCTCCTTAGGCTCAGCTTCTGAACCTATATTCACCTTCTTTGTCTTCATGGGTTTGTGGTAGGTGTGCGTATCCTTGTCTGCACTGTCCAAGACCTTGCGCACCTTGTGTGAATGTTCAATATCCAGGTTCTCAACTTCCTCATCATCCACGATGTAAACCATCTTTCCTTTCTCTTTCTCAAGGAAAACACGTTCAAGTAGTATGGAGTCCATTTCTTCTTCCTTTTCAAAACATGCTCCAAACTCTACCTCACCAAATAATTCCTGAATATGCTCTTATGATTTTACACTATCTCCCATAGTTAAGCACTTGACAAATTTTAATGCCTCTTCTACAAGAGGTTTAGTCGAGAAGTAGTCAAAAGTTTGGATCATTCCTGTAGTCAAATCTTGCCAATTTCCAGTCTCTCGATGTAGTTCTGCATATACATACCAGGCGCGTGCACATCCTTGTAGCGTAGAATACAATCGATGCACCCAGAGTGAAGGTGGTAATGCTTCTTGTCCTGCTATCCAGAGTCTCTCACACTGCTGAATATGATGTTGAATAGGTTGATCACCATGATAAATGTAGATCTGTGTAGGTGCATTGTTTCTTATAAACCTAATAGATAGGGTGATTCCAATCTATTACCATTCTATAAGACTAATCTCTGTGGACTACCCACTAACGCACTGTTGTCCCGTGTAAGGTATATACTAACATATCTCTTCTCTTAATTTGATCTGTCCACTGTGTTTCCATGGATTTCAAAAATGCAGGAAGATCTTCTACCATTGTATACCAAGGTACTGTGCTACCTATCAATTGAACCGAATGAAATCCATTACTGCACAACCACACTTTTACCTCATGCCCTACCAATTCATATGTACCATGAGCCCAATTATCACAAGCAATACTCGTAGTATCACTGATAGAATGAGAATCCTCCTACTATAGGATGCCTTCTTTTGATGACTCATTGACCTCTCGGGTCTGAATAACGTGTACATAAATCGTGTTTAAGTCCTCCTCACTTAGAGGCTCAACATATGGTGTAGAATTCCCATCTATCAAAGGTATCACAACTCTTTACTCCTTGTTTTCAAAGCTGATATACCCTTATTGAATCTCAAGTTAGCATTATTCGCATAACATCGAGGGCATCCAAGCGGGGCTAGAAAATTTTCTCTTACGCAAGTGCTAATACCTCAAAATCCCCATGAACTAGGCCCCTTATATAGTTATAGATGCATCTTTAAAAACTCCTATGGGAGTGGCCTTAGTCCGGTTTATCATAAACAACACATTAGATGATGGATGCAATGGAGGCATCCCCATTTGTACCTACATGCATCTAATGTAAGCACATTTACTTGCACACCAGATCAATCAATATGTTGCTCAACAACCACCCAACCACAACAAAGATTCAAAGTAATTTCTTTGTCATAGTCAATGTTATCAGGGGGAAGATTTGCATGTATGACCTCCCATCTGGTCTTAAGAATTACGCGTGGAGTGTTACCTTTTAACCAGCTTCCTAATAGCGGAATAATGTTCTCCTGGCACAACATCTTGCATACCTCTCGTAGATCATCGATACCAGTTTAGACTGTCTCTGATGCTTTCTTCTGCTCCTTTAGGTAATATATCTCACCCTGAAGATTCCTTAGCACTTCCATGGTATCCTAGTAAACTTCCTTCTGATGAGTAGGATTTGGGTACCTTGCATGTAAAACCTCCTCCTTGGTGATCGTAGGCTTCTGGTGCAATGCCTCTCTTGCATGCACCGCTTTAGCGCGTGTAGTAATCTTCACTATCAATGCCTTAGGTCCTTCTGCTATCTTAGGCATCCACTGATCTTCTACCACGTGCTGGATTATAACCATCCCGACACCTTTATTTTCTTACTTATGCTGCTTATGCAGATGTTCATATAAGTCCAAGCACTCTTCATAGCTATGGTTCTTTCCGTAGAAAGAACATGCAATATTATGAGGACATTCATGCCTATAGTGGTCAGGAGATCCACACGTATAACATGTTCCACGAGGGAACTCACCTCTTCCTCCACCACGGCCTCATCCTCCATATCCACCACAATATCCACGTCCCCTTCCATGACCTCCTTCAAAACGCCCCTCATTCTTGTCATAGTGCATTTGATTATGATCCCAATCCTAGTGCTCATTCTTACCCTTAGAATTATCTGTTATACTTGTCTGTCGTACCCCAATGTCTATAGCATCCTGATATGAGAAATCAATTAAAAATCCTCACTATCATGGGTCATGGACCTACAAATCTTACAAAATTAAGATACATTCTTCCTTATCACGCACTGTAACAAAGGACAATGACTAGCATCATGATTCAAATGGCAGATCTCACAATCTAATAGTAATGAGTGTACAGATCTATGAGGGAAACTATCCTTGGTGTGACCTTCCACTTCACAATATGTACACCAAATTACTGAGTGCGTTTCATGGGCTTAATTCATTGATAGCTTCTCTAACTGCTTTTCCATAGCTGCAATATGTGCCTCTAGGAATGGAATAATGTTAGTGTCAATGCTCCCAACTGCCTCAACACGCAAAGCTTCTTCCAGGTTTTCGCACGGATAGGTGTATGTCTTATGTGACAGCCGCCCTTCTAAAAGGTTTAATCAATCCTCCAACGAACTATTGTACATTCTCCGCTAGCATGAATATCATAGGATATGTTAGATAGAAGTGTCTTAAAATGAGCATCATACTCACGCACACTCTCAATAGTGCCTTTCTTGATATCCTTGAGTGCACTTATACTCTTCTCCTCAAACTCAGGGATATGAAACTCTTTCAAGAAAGTATCCCTCAATACTACATAATCCATGCAAGTTTGATTAGGGTCAAACTTCCTATACCAGCTGTGTGCACGCCCTATAATGTAGTGGTGAATTGACTTGCCTTATGCTCATTAGACGTGATCCCTTTAGTGCACCACAAGATTTCACACATATGCGCATGTTCAGCAACATCTTGTATACCTCTATATTTCGGGAGATGAAGAGACCTCTCCATATAGATATTTTGTAGCTACTGTGGACCTTGACCACTTAATCCAGAACCTCCTATGATACTTCTACCTCCGTAACCACATGATCCACCGAACTAGAACAACCTATACCTCCCGATCCTCCACCTATAGTTGGAATAGGACTCGTAGATGTACTCCCCGTGCTCGACGGCGAGTACTACTATCTTGAACCCCTATAGTCCGTGAGGTAGTTCCACTTCTAAAGGCGAATCCAACATTCTACATGCTCACATTCTGCATGCGGATGATGTGCCTAAGGATGTTCCTCCAAATATTATTGAATCCATCTGTCCTTCCATTGATTTACTTGATCCTTAACTTAATCCTACTCTCCTACTTCCCAAATTAGCTTTATGGTTACTTGTCAGACTAGATCTTTGAAAACCAAGCGCAAGGGCTAGGTCACCAAGTGGATTAAGATGCACGCCCGTGGTCCCGTAGTCTCTGTTGGCGCACTTCGTGTGAGGATGAGGGGTATCTCTGTCATGTTTTCCAAGATGGGGGAGTTCCTGATGCTCTGGCTCCATGTCTTCTACGTGAGCTATAAATCCTTCACGAGTAATCTCTCTCCTCAATGCCATACTTTCTACAATGTAACACTACTTCTCTATCTCCCTCATGTGTACCTCATTAAACTTAAGCCACCTTTCCTTTGTCTGCCTCTCTATCACTAGGTCTTCCATCTTTCACCAAACTTGTTATAGAAACCTATTTTTGGGTAAAATGCCCCTTAGTAATCTTACATGCATGCTAATTCCATTCTTACATCTCTTTCTCTTAAATTAAATAAAATCCTATCTATTTGCTCACATTATTTGATTGATTATCAATAGCATCCATATGGAACCATTTGATAATTGAATTTTTGGAATCATCCCCATTTCTCACAAATTAGTTAATTTAAAATGCACCCATCTAACACTTTAAAAAAAAATGGAATCTTCTCACCCACCATGCCCCTACTACAGGATAATAATTTAAGCCATCATTTCCACATGATCACATCATATCCCTAACTCAGGATACTTTACTACACCTTGGGTATCATCTAACCTACTGTTTAGTCTCATATCTAAGCTATAAATATGGGGTTTTCCCCCATATTTTGAAAGGGGGGGAGAGGAAGGATTTTAAAAAGACCTTGGACGGAAGACTTAGAAAACGACCAAAGACCTGGAGATACCTAGTCCTAGAGAAGAGAAGAAAGAGCTTAAATAAGTTCTACCAATTTGAAGGAGAAATCTCTACCATGGTTCATTATCTTGCCATCTTGATGCTTGGTTCATCTCCATAACAGAGCACAAGCTAAGTTCCCTCGTTATTTTAGTTAATTTTCATTTTATATTCCATTATTACTGTTCATGATTTGTTATTATCTTGTCTGACACGGGGGTTGACATCCTCCAAGGGATTTGAAATCCTCTTCGAATCAGCACCATCTAAGAAACCCCGTATATTGTGATCTAATCTTATCTGTTTCAGTTTTGCAGATCTAGCTTCTTGATATCATGCATCTGTTTTCTTTGCGCTCGTATCATCCATTGTCATCTCCAAGGTACTAAGCCCTTGTATACTCGATGTGGTTTAGTGTTTCTTGATTACTTGGACACTCATCTAGACAGGAAGATGGAAATGCAGAACTACATTTGACACGCCTGGTGGGACCAGATCCAAGATCTGATCAAATTTGTTGGTTTTGTCCTTTTATTTTCCTCATGCAGGTTTGGTGTTATCTTTGTCTGTAGCAGAGGTTTGTGTCGTCTTCAAGGTAAGTACTCTTCTTGTGTTTAACCGGATTGGTATTTAGTCTCAAGTTTAGTTTTATTATTAAATACATAATCCTACCCAAATAAAAATAAAAATAAAATTCATATGTTATGTTCTACTCACATGGGGAACAAAATCTAGAAAATAATCTTATTGTCTTGCTTTTATTTGTGATCTCAGCTGTATAATAGATATTTTAATGACCTTTTCTTTGACCTAACAAACTATGTCTATATATTCATCTAGATATTAATTTCTAATTATGTATAGATCTCATATTTCAAAGCATACTAATATATATTTACTCGTTTAAAATAATCTATAGTTATTTATTTTAAAACATAATAGACAATGTTGATTTATTTAAAAAAAAAACAATTACAAAACAATTTTACGAAATAAATTGGAATTAAAATTATAAAAATAAAATAAAGAAATATAAAAAAAAGTTGAATCATAGCTATCCTAAACTACCCATCACCCTAGCCAAATAGACCCCACTCTCCAACCATCTCTCCTCAGCTCTCCATCCCACGCAGCCCCGAGCTCCATCTCACCCACCACCACATCTCCCTTCCCCGCCTCCTTCCTCCCATGACTTCCTCACCGAGTTCCTATCAACATCCCATCTCAACTCCCTTCCCCATGCTGCTCTCCCATATCCTCTCCCTCACGAGATCCCTTGCTCCTCATAACTCCACATCCACACCCATCTCCCTTCCTTCCCACACAAACCCTTCAACCCGCTCATTCCTCTCGCCGTGAGCCATCCTCACCTCTTTGCTTCTCTCTCCTCATGATTCACATGACACCTCACTCAACCCCCATGGACTCTTCCTACCATGATCCAATTCACCACGCATAGCTACCACGACCCAACCCACTTTGCTTCCATCCTCCCAACACAACTACCTCTCTCCATTCTTCCTTCCTTCCCATCAAGCTACCCACAGCTTTACCTCCCTCTCCATACACACGGCCACTCCTCACCGACTAGACCACTTTTCTACCCGATCACAAGATACAATCCATGATATCAATAAAATTTTAACCTTAAAAGCCGAGTATAATGAAGCTTAACAGTGATACACAGCTGTAGCATCAAACATTGAACTGTCTTCACGTCTCAAACTGATTCCCTCTAAACCAGTAGGTGGGTGGGATGTTTCACACAAGTGGCAACCTGTGTATAATCCCTTACAAGTAGTGATCAAGCTCAAATTCATACCGCTTTGTGTATACAGTCTCTTTAAAGAATTGATTTCCAATTCTTTAGAACACATTTATAAACAATATTTTTTAGAAACATGGCCATTAAGTATTAAAGTGTAATTTAGTGCCTGTACAATATATTTATAGTAGTTTCTTTACAATTCTTTACTGCACCATCACAAATAGTGCTCACAACACCTTTTCCTAAATCAAAACTTTGAATTGATGTGCCATCCACTATTGTTGAGTTTATCTACCTTTTGGAAACACTCTTCCCCACGTAGGATGACCCCTTAGTACTTGTGGAGGTGGGGAGTTAATTTTTGGTCCCACACATGTGGGTGAGTAAAGTTGAGACACCTTTTGCATGTCTGAATGAAAGTAGTCTAACCGTAGCATATTCATGCCATCAACAATCTATAAAATGCCTACGTTGTTCCACTTGAAGAACTAGATGCATTCCTCATCTTGAATCGATTTTGAATCAATTAATCTACTCCAAGTTCTTTTCATAAGATCCATTTCATAGCTTCTTGCATAGATTATTATTATTATTATTATTATTATTATCATGGATAGTTTATAATATATCTTAGCATTTAATCATTTATTTTGCCATTTGTTTTCATAGTTTATTTAATCATTTATTTTAAAACCAATATTTAGTTTATAGTCTATTAATAAACTATAGTTTTATATTTTATAGCATTTAATCATTTATAGTTTATCAATAGCTTTAGTAGCTTATTTCCCTTTATTATATATGGATATCGGTCATTAACGTTTTTATTAGTTTCATTATTATTATCTTGCTTCCTTTTGGTGAAGTAACTTTTTGATAACATCTATATCTTCTTTCTTAACCATATCAACTAATTATATTTATCTTATTTTCCAGGTGAAATCAACAAATTCACGATCATCCAACAACGCCGTCAGATATCACTTGCTTTGTAAAACAATTTTTTTACCAGCCTCATATGTAATTCTAAACGGTGTCATTTCAAGGTACCCATGTGTTTTAGGTCACTATCCTGCACTTCTAAAAACACCATCATCAAGCGCACTTAAATAACTAGGAAAAGTGATTCTCCGGTATTTCTCAATTTTCTCAATTTTTCTCTTTTTACATTGAACTTTTCCTTTCTTGAGTTTCTCTGTATACATCGAATGTCACATTTCATTTTGGTTTAAAATGAACCTCTCGCATCCTAATTGATCACATAACTTAAGTAAATGATTTAACCCTCTCGCATTTCACTTATCACACATTGCCGAGACCGCACAAACATGATTAACACATCAAAACGTTCCTCTCACTTGGTTAACTGATTGGGACCTAAACACCCAACAGGAAACCATCTCTCGTTATCTCCCAATCCATAACTACCTAAAACTAGCCTTAAACTCCTTTAGAACCTTCCTTACTTGATTTTATTTTCTGTTCACATCCTCTAAATTAACCATGATGTTAAAAAAATCCTGCTTGATTTATTTGTCAACAACATACATAAACAGATGTTTCTCTACTTCACAACTATTGTCTCTTTCTCTCAAATCGAGACAAAAACAATTTTCTCTATCCAATGATGTTACTTCCTTTGAAAATCTCACCTAGTGAGATTCTAAACTCAAAACCACGTCACCAGTCCACTCAATCTCTAGTCTCCATGGTCTCACCTCATGATAATTATGTCATACAAAATTCTCCCCGCTTGACACCAACCTCGTATCCCTCATCAAGCCGCCTTCCTAAATCGATCGTACCACCATCTCCCCTCCTATAAATACACTCAAATCTCCTCCTAACCCCATATATGACTTCTTATACCAAAAATATCCTATAATATCTCAATCCTCCCAATCTCCAAAATTGGTGGATCACATTCCACCCACATCCCATTTTGACAATTCCATTAATAGGCATGTCCAATCGCCTCCAATTCTTAACACACATATCCCCGCTCATCGTCATGCCCCTATTACTCAACAACAACCTATGCAGAAATCCCAACCTGTGACACATGTTAGTCTTTGCCAAGCAACTCCCCAAACACCTACATATCCATAAATTAAATAACTATCTTATCAAACCATTCCGCAAACAACCTATCCACAAAATTATCAACCACCTTATTAGACACTTCCTCAACTACCCACACACCCACAAAATTATCATTCGCCTTATCAAACTACTTTTCAAACCAAATAGCCAATCCAATCTCAACCTTACAACACCTTGAGTGATTCAATTCCCGCCTTAATGAATTGGTTAGCTAGTTTATAAACCCTTACCGTACCACCCCAAAACACCTTATCTTATGAACACATTTGTAATGAACCCATTCATCCATTGGTCCCAAGTAAGCCCTATCCCCTCATTGGAAACTTCTTGCATTTAGTAAGTTCAATAATAAAGAAGATCCCCAACAACATCTCCTCACATTTAAACACACATGTTGTCTTATTGCGCATGATCATGATTTACTTCTTCACACTTTCCCCATGTCTTTGTCTGGTCTCGCGTTGGACTGGTATAACAATATCCCACGACATTCCTTATTCTCTTTCACCCAACTTGCACAATTGTTCTTAGAACACTTTTCTATCAATATCACATGCAAAACCACTATCACTGATCTATATACCATTCAACAAAGATGAAAATGATCCCATTTGCCGACTTTATCGCATGGTGGCATGCTTTGTTATAAACCAACTATCCTTCACTATCCCACAAATCGAAGTCATCGACTTATTCTTGCATTTGTGTGCCAAACATATATCATCTAATTTTCAGATCCAATCATTCTGAACCTTTGATGAAGCTTTCACAATGGCTTGCAAGCTCAAAACCCATGCCATTGAGTAGGGTCATCTTAAATTAAGTTCAATTAAATCAAAAATTGAATCTACCACCATTCACACATACTGATGAGTTCAAGGCTGCAGCCAACACTGTGGTCACTGAACCCTCATCCCCATCTACACCAAGCACATGGTCTCAATGATCTCCTCAATCAACAACCAAATACACTCCTTTAGGAGAATCATACAGTTCTATATTTGATAAGTTGATGAGTGTAAACTCTATCTAGCTACCTCCCATGCAACCCGTGGACAACTCGTAAGCCAAGCCTACTTGGTATCATGAGGCCCACTTTTGTAAATATCATCAAGTCAAAGGTCATGACATTGAGAGATGTCGTTCCTTCAAAGATCGTGTCCAACAACTTGTAAATCAAGGGGATATCCAAATTGATACTTCCACTATGTAAACTAATCAACCACCAATAAATCACGTCACCCCCTTTACATCTCAACTATCAAACACTTATATGATTAACACTATCAATCTAGATCCCATCTTATCACCAATTTCACATGTTCCCATAGTGGACATTATTATCACCTCTTATTCAAAACTTGTCACACCCACATCAACTTTCACTACCTGTCCTGAATCTACACCTTCTCCTATCCTTATCACATCCGCATCAAATTCAACTATATCATCCATTTCTGCTACTTCAAACATATCTCAATCTACCATATTAGATTCATCCCTAGCACTTCTTTCAGCGTCACCCATATCCACACATATCCCTACGTCTCTCACACCTATTCATTTACCAACATCTTCATCAAATTCACATGTTACTACACCTACATTACACACAACCATCCCAACAAAACTCTATCCTACAACATGCACCCTTGTAACCCCATCTTCAATATCAACCCCATTAGCTAACATATCATTCTTACCCCTTGAAACATTTTTGAAATAACCACTCCTTCTACTTGCACATCTGAAAATTCTCCCGCATTTTCTGCATTGCCCATACCCATAAGGTCTATTCCATCAGTCATCACGTCACTCACATCCCCACATATTCCAAATATTATTACATCCCTATCTATCCCAGCTACCCCTATATCTATCACACCAACAAATACACCTATTCCTACCCAAACATCTTTACCTATATCTTCGCCCATGGCCACATCACCCAGTCTACCCCAATACTCTTTACCTAATCCTTCTATCACACCAACCAAATCCTCTCGATCTGTAACCCTATCAAATATACCCCTTGAATCACCTACTGTACCAACATATCCATCTAAATTAAAGAAAGATGTTTTACCTTCTCCCTCTACAAAATCAACTCTTCTCATTCCAAAACTGAAACAATCCACATCTCACATAGATATCATTAATTACATCATACAAACACCTATCTCTTCATTAACATCCTTGTCTTGTTTTAGGATAGTTTCTCCATTAATAACCACACCACCACTATCATATCCTTCGGTTGAAATCATTGTCATCCTTGCTAGAGGTAAATATTATTGGTTGAAGTCTAAGGCTCAGGGAAAACATCCCCGACAGTCCCCTGCACATCCTCGAAAACATTCGGGTTTCCCTCCTCTCAACAATCCAATGCCACAATATCTATTTTAGGATTAGGTTTTTCATCTACGACATCTTGCAATAATCAATTCACATCCAAACAATACAATCCTTCAACCAAATTTGATTCGTCCTCCAAACCATGAAATTCATACATCCAATCTACATCTACGTTTTCTCCTAACTCCAAGTGAGATATCCTATCAAAACCCACAAAAGCTACCTTCCCATGAAACTTCAATGGGGTCATACAAAAACATCTTTTGATATTTAACTCGAACATCTACCATCATATTTCCTCATATTAAAGCCTTTAATCCCTATGGTTCCAAGCCATCATGGTTCAATTCTAATTGTAGTTGTGCCTATCATCATACCATGGGCCATGACATCAAACATTGTAATGCCTTTCGGTCTATCATCAACAATATTATTGAGAAAGATGATTTCCTCATTCAGGGGAAATTTACTTCTCCATCTACATTTAATCCAATCCATATCCCATCTATCAGATCTCCCATGATCCCTCCATCCACATCATCCCTTAATATCCATCCAACCCATGTCATTCCTCCTAAGGAGTACCCTCAATTGTTCATCAATACCACTTATCTTACTAAGCACACTTGTGGTCTTCGATCGTTTACCCCATCCAAATCTAAAACAATCTCATCTAAGCTCTTTTGACATCCTTTACCTCCACATTTAACTTATTGGGGGAATAACCTTCCCTTGCCCTTGAACACATCATCTGTACAAATCCCTTGTTACTAGGGGACTTCACTCTTTGACATTGTTTTGTTTACTTTCTTCACATCCATCCAATCTAAATTAATTATATCCAGATCCTCATCTCATTCTAAGTCCTCCTTTGAGGCCATATTTGTTCTTTTATGTTTGTGCTCCTTTTGGGAGTATCATCTTTTTCATTGAAGCCCTCCTTTGAGGCCATGTTTGTCTCTCCATTAAGGGACCTTTTTCTCTAAGTCCACCTTTGTGGCTATATTTGTGTCTCTTTTGGGGCACCATCTATTTCAAATTCCACCATTGTGGCTATATGTGTGTCTCTTTTGGGACACCGTTTATTTCATCAAGCCCTCCTTTGAGGCCATGATTGTCCTTTTATGTTTATGTCTCTCTTAGGGCATCATTTATTTTCATCTAAATCCACCATTATGGTCATATGTTCGTTTCCTTCAGGACATAGTTTTGTTTCCTGCTTGGCTATCATCTCATCTTATTGCAACTACATTGTCTTCCCTCTCATGGTGGTAAACCAGAATGGAACCTCTTAATGCATTGCACTTGCAACCAATCTACTATTAGCATATCTACCAATGAGAACTTAGTTACATCCTTAGATTGTTCTGCCATCTTTAGCCCCTTCCATTTATCATTGTAATAATCTGAATTATGCGGTCCACCTTCACTACTTTGATGTGATCCCGTAACCATTACATCCATTACCTTCTCGTTCTCTTATTGTAGCCATGCGAAGGGTCCAAGATGTCTCTTGTACATTCCTTATCCACTCTTAAGTGGTTTACTTAGCTATTCCCATCTCTCCCCCATGTGAAGCTCAAATTCAAGTATGTAAAGGCAAAATCAAAGTTCTAAAAAAGCAGGTGATCCTCGAAGGACAACTATTCATGTAAAATATAAAAAAGAAAAAAAGAAAAAAAATTTCACAAATCAAAATAAAAGAAAAATTAAAAAAATAGACGGATCCTCAAGGAAGGCTATCATATTATTCTTGTCATCTATATTATGTATAAAGTAGACCATACCCTTGATGGATGGCTACTCTGTTATTATGGCATCTCGAAAGGTTTTTCGCATTGATCAACCTTCATTTTATCAACATTTTCTCAAAGCTTCTGCATTGATAAGATCTCTACTATTTTTCTTTCCTTTCCCGAGTTGTGGCATAGAATTAAGGAACACCACTTTTGGAGATCGCTCTTCCCGCGTACAAGTCACATCTTTGATCCCTTTGTCATGTCAATATTAGGATTACGAGCATCCTTCATCCATATTTCCCTCATGATATTTTGGTATAACTAACTATCATTGGTTATGTGTTAACACCTGCTTATTGAATACAAGTGCAATGCCTTAAGTGGTAGCCATTTCTTGTTTATATCGAATCCAGTTCGAAACATAGTTTCCACTGTATGACCTTGCTACAACTATGTTCCATTCATCTCATCCAAATCATCTTTTATAAAAATATATCAAATTAAACACTATGAATTCTATATCTATACATCATCTCCATGAATTCATTTGCAAATACAATTTTCGGTTTGCAAATTCTACATGATCGCCGTTGCAGTTTGCGAATCCTACTTGAGGATCCTTCTCAAGGCAAGTTTGTTATCTTGCAGCTCCTTATCTCTCAACATGTTCAACACCGTATTTGATCCATTGCTCCTCGCTCTCCATGTCCACTCATCACCATTTGTCTCCACATCATCCTTCTCACCTTTCTGTCCCCTTGCACAACACCAGATATCTTACTTGTCTTTCCTCTTGAGTTTCTCTTTTACTCTTCCACTTTTAGTTTGAAAATCTTGCTTAACCATCCATATAGCCAAAGAACCTTAGTTAAGGTATATCTTCTTCCTTGGATCCTCCCACTGTAGAAGCTTCTCCACCATTTCCTCTTTCAACAGACGACAATCACCACCACAAACGTCTTTCCACTCCTCCTTTTCTACTTAACACTCTTGCATCATCACTACCACCATGTGGGCATCCCAGTTAAGGATTACCCTTACACTCTCCATCTACATTGCATATGTTCCTCCATCCATTCATGTCACACTCCTCTATTTCCTTGTTATCACTTTAATATCACCTCCTTTCATCTCATGTGCCATTTTGATATACACTGCTCAATATTTTCATCATTCTTCTTCTTCTTCGGTTTGGCGATCCTACTTAACCATCCCCATCGCAGGGCAATCTTACTTAAGAGTTTCTCTTAGGAATGGTTGGCCGTCTGATCTTTCCATCTCCCATCATCTCTTCCTCATCTTCTCGTCTCCCCGCTCGTCATATCCATTCACTCCAACCAATCATTCTCGCATCTACATATGATACAATGTTGTCTTTCTCTTTCTATATCGTCACTTGCCGGTTCAATAATCTTACTTAAATCCTCTGCGGCATGGCAATCTTACTTAAGATTCCCTCTTAAGCATGAATTGTCATCCCGCACTCCCCACTACCCCACATTCTCTCCATCTACATTTTCTCGGCATTCCCCATCATCACATCCTCTCACCTCCTCTTTCATTCTCGCAAACACCACTTCCTACTAGTCTCTTTTTCATCTCCATCATCCGTCGCTAGGTAATCTTACTTAACCGTTGCTTCTCCATTCATTTTGTGTCTTGTTTCTTCATTTTTCTCTCATTCATTCTCATCCACTGCATCCTCTCCTCACCTTCATCTTCCTACACATCATTATACCTCCTTTCTTTACACTTTCCACTCCTTCTAGATTTATCCCACATATGTACCCCCATATTTACCCATCATTGTCATTGGTCTCTCTAACATTATTTCATCATCATCTTTCGTTTCCATGCTAGTAATTATTAGTGGAATTCTCCTAAAAATCACTCATCCCTATTCCGCATAGCATGAATCCTTTTCTTTGACCTCCTCTATTCTATCTTTATTCCTTCCTTCCTCTGTGTCCTCTAATCATTATTGGAGGAATTCTCCTAACGTCCCTTCATTGGTGTTCCCCATCCCGTTCTTCATTTACTTTCTGCCTTGTCTTATCTTTTGTCTCATCTTTTCCTACTGATCATTATTGGTGGATTTATTCTAACATCCATTCACTAGCATTGCCTCTCCTATCCCATCCTTTCTTTTTCCTCGCAACCTCTCCATCTTCTATTCTTCCTTGCCGATTTATTCACTATCTTCATCATACACCTCTCTATTTTCCCGTCATCAACATATCCTCATCTCATGCATCTCCGTTTCTTTTCCAATTGATTTCATTCCTTCCCTCAAGTTTCTCTTTACGTTCCTTATGCTTCTCACTTTTTACCAAATATCTTCATTCTTGGTTCACTTCCTTCAAAGATAATTTTCTTCGTTGTCTTCTCCTCCTTTTTGATCTTCATCTTATTTCACTTCCTCAACATAGTAATTCCCATTTTACCTTGCCCTTCCTTCTTACTTCCCGTCAAAAACATGATTCTTTAGTTTTATCCCATTTACTTTATCATCTCATCATCCACATGAATTTCCATGCGATCGGTTCCATATGCTTTGCCTTAGATTTCCTCATTATGATTTGTTTCCTTCAATCTTATTTGCTCTATCATCTCTTTCATTTTCCATTACCCCTCTTTTTCCTCTTCTCCAATCTTCATCACACCTTTCATCTTGAATAACTCTCTCCCTTTTTTCATAATTTCATCCTCTCGCTCTATTCTTTTCTTGTCTTCTCTTTGTTTGTCCTTCTTTATAATCCTTCTTTGTTATCTTCTTCCTCCCCTTTCATTCCTTATTTTCTCCTCCTCCGTCTCCGTCCCTCTATTCCATACCCCTGTCACCTTCATATTTAATCTTTCTTACTCTTCTCATAATCAATCAATCCTCATGTCTATTCCCTTTTCTCTTTCTCAACATCCCTTACATATGGCATTCACAGTCAATGCCAATGTTTCTCCATTTATGTATCGCCATCTATCCCTTTCATTACCATTCTTGTTCTTCTCTTTGCCACATTGACCTCTTCTCTTTTTAAGAACCCTGTCATATATTTTATCTTTGTCATTCCTCTCATAGGGACATCATCATATCCATTTCTAAGAATCTCTTCCCATCTTCTTTTGACATTTTTGTCTTGGAAGATACCATAACGGCCATCACCTATCTAATCTTGTTCTCTTCCATGAATATTTGCTCTGCTTTTGTTTTGTCACAAAAGTATCTTTATCATACTTATCGAAGAAGCAAGACTTCTTTGTCTTCTTCACCTTCTAATTTTCTAACACTTATGCATCATTCCTATAAAACATGATTGCCATCATATTTATTATCCTTTTAGGGCATTTTATCTCATCCTTCTATCCTGTTTGCTCATCATATCCACATTTATGAGTATTCCCCTGGATATATTATTTCAACATCTATCTATGTCTTATGTTGGGACACCTTTTCATCCTTGTACTTGTCAACACATATAACTCACTTTGTGTCCTTCTCGTGCCTTGTGCTAGGGCATCATTATCTTCATCCATGTCCCTTTTGTGGATGCATGATTTTTCACATGATTCCTCATAGACAAAGGATTGCACACATCTTTCACATTTAGTTGCACATATTTTGATGTTTTCCTATGACCCATTGGTCATCTTGGTTTACATCCATACTACAAAGTGGTCTTTGCCCACTCACGGGTCTATAAAATGTTGTCATCTCTGCTCTCCGTTAAGACTCGCAATTGTCATCTACCGATGTGATATTGAGTCACTACCATACTTTTATTTATTATTTATTGCGATCCTTTTTTGCACGGGCATCTTGCCTTTGGACACATCTTTCATCTAACCCTTTTTGTTTTTATCTTGTGGCTTGCTATCTCAAACCACTCAACAAAAAGGAGCAAATTTAGACACCTATTTTTTGGTAAAATGCCCCTCGGTAATCTTACATGCACACTAATTCCATTCTTGAATCTCTTTCTCTTAAATTAAATAAATTCCTATCTATTTGCTCACATAATTTGATTGATTATCAATGGGATCCATATGGAACCATTTGATAATTCATTTTTTGGAATCATCCCCCATCTCTCACAAATTATTTAATTCAAAATGCACCCATCTAACGCTTTTTTTAAAAATAGAATCTTCTCACCTACCATGCCCCCACTACATCTAATAATTTAAGCCGTGGTCCCCACATGATCACATCATATCCCTAACTCACGTTACTTTAATACACCCAGGTATCATCTAACCTCTTGTTTAGTCTCATATCTAAGCTAAAAATATGGGGTTTTCCCCATATTTCAAAAAGGGGGAGAGGAAGGATTTTAAAAAGACCTGACGGAAGACTTAGAAAATGACCAAAGATCTGGAGATACCTAGGCCTAGAGAAGAGAAGAAAGAGCTTAACTAAGTTTTTCCAGTTTGAAGGAGAAATCTCTGCCATGGTTCATTATCTTGCCATCTTGATGCTTGGTTCATTTCCATAACAGAGCACAAGCTAAGTTCCCTCGTTAATTTAGTTACTTTTCATTTTATATTCTGTTACTACTGTTCATGATTTGTTATTATCTTGTCTGACACGTGGGTTGACATCTTCTAAGGGAGTTGAAATCCTCTTAGAACCGACACTGTCTGGGAAACTCCCGCATATTATGATCTAATCTTATCTGCTTTCGCTTTACAAATCTAGCTTATTGATATCATGCATCTATTTTCTTTGTGCCCATATCATCTATTGTCATCTCCAAGGTACTAAGCCTTTGTATACTTGACGTGGTTCAGTGTTTCTTGATTAATCATACAATCATCTAGACAAGAAGCTGGAAACATAGATATACACTGCTCCGCCCTCGCGCATGGTGAAGTTTAGTTAGCCATCGGTTTACTCTCCAGGTTCAAAGTTACCATCAAGATCTTGATTACCAGTGGAATACCTTGCAAATATGTTCCTCTTGAATACCACAAAACTAGAATTTAGCTACATCCGGAAAGAGTACGTCGAAATTGAATATTCTAGAATATAACTGTTTAGAACACCACGAAACCATGTATCCATAGTGTGAGTCCAGATCAGATCAACATCATAAAGGGTCTGAAATTCTTCATGTGTCTAGAAAAGTGCACGATACCTCCAGTTCTAATGAGATGCATAAATAGTAAGCTACTCATATAGTTCTACTAGAAAGATAACAAAAATCTCTCATATAAGCTATCATACAAATTTTGTTCTACCCAAGTGCGTGCATTAAATTTAGATCCACCGCTTTGAATCGCTGCATCTCATTCCTCTAGATCATGTATCCATTCCTCAATACTTTCTAGAGTTAATCGGTACGTCTTCATCACGAACCATCCTGAAAACAACTAAAAAGAGGTCCTGGAAATGGAACCAATGATGCAGCCTAGAATTTACCAGATAACACCCTAGTCATGCTAGCACATCACTCAGCCTTGATTGAGCACTCACCTGAAGTGTGCAAAGGTACCAGGTCCCTCTTTAGGGTTGCTTTGTAGTAGGATGTTAACATGATGAAGGAAGAAACATATAGATTCATAACTAATCCATCATTCTATAATGCATGCTACACTTAGATCTATGAAGGAACAAGCTTTAAACAGTAATCATGATTGAATCAATAACATGCACTACTCAAATACACACAGGAATGACACTTAGATTCAGCCAATATCTTCCATCTATTAATAAATAGAATCTCCTTACAATAATGTCAATCTATACCAATGCACGTGTGGATCTGATACAATAATTTATTCATATGCATATATCTCTATACCTTCATACATCCTGTCACACACACATACTCTCATATATTCTCTATTACACTTACCTACTATGTACCTAACATCATATATATAGGGTGGGGACTTGCCCTTCACCGCTTATCTATTCCATAAATAGGCCGCATGCTATTGATAGCCACACACCATTTATAGGCATAGCCACACATGCAAGTGTGTTATCTATAGACCTCTTGCAGTTAACTGAAGTGTCAATTCTATTATTATCTCGTCTCCATGCAAAATGCTTCGATCCGCTCCTCCAAAGATAGACAATGCATGGCACACACGTCTCTACATCATTGGTGTGTTTCACACGCCATCTTCTAAAAATAGGTCTCTATGCTCAAAATTGGCTAAGTCCTGAAATATGGACTTGTCTTCCATGTGTGGGTCCTTCCTATCCTTTTGTGCCCTTGGTTCCACCCTTCTTCTATCCTGCAGACTACTTGTGTGACCTTTGACAAGTATTCTTCGATCAACAATATACATGTTTACCATATCCATTATCACACAATATGAAGGAGTTACAACATCATAAATTGACAACACATATAATAAGGAAATCATTCAACATATATAATCAATAAAAGTATTTGAATTCCCATATTACCATGCTCGAGATCTAGTCATCTTTGCTACCTAAGCACAATTATCCATTGTAAACATAATTGATTACATACAAACTTTCATCGACTACATCTCGACTAGATTACATTCATGCACCTATACGTAACTCTCTAAGGGCCTTCCTTACACATATACAAATAAAAATCCACTAATTATAAGAGAACTATACTTAAGTATACCCTGTGGAGACTTTCCCTTGATTTCTTATATGATTTTTTCCTAATAATAGGTATGCTAGTAATAGGATGCATTCCTTTACAAATATGCTTTAACTATAAATCAAGCTATAAATAGTTTGGATTTATCCTGCTTTAATCCTACTTGTCTTCTAGCACTGCCTTTTTCCTTATCTTACATGTGTTTTTCTTATTTATAGACATTGCTTGTGTGTGTCATGGAATATGCACTTTCCTATTTGTATCCCCTTTCTCCAAAATTGGCTAAGTCTCGAATCTTATGGATGTGTGTGCACGAGTCTTCACATGCTGAACCGCCCTCCGAGTTACGCACAAATTTCTGTATTAAACTACTTTTATTTCTTGTTCATGCGCATGCTTCCTTGTGTTGACATGTAGTGACCCTCTATTTTCACACGTACTCTATGCATTCCCTCTTAAATATACATAATTCCTTATCATCGAGCACACCTTCCTACAAAAATCCTTCACGCATGGATAATACTTAGCCATTTTATCACTCCAACACTATCACTGTAAGGGGGTCTCTAATCAAGATCTCAAACTAGACAACATTCTCTTGGTTGATTATTCTTGCTTCCTAATGGCATAAAACTTGCTAACTTTGGATAAGATTCATGCTCCTCTTCAAGTATTTAAAAGATTTTCTCTTTCTTATTTTTAGGGTTGAACAAGGGAATCCAATTCCATCAAGTTACTTCTATATTTTTCCTTTCCTTTCTAATTTTGTCCTCAAATGAGAGAGATCTTAAAAAGAAGGTTTTGAAAAATGTCCTTATATTTATGATCAAAGGGGAACCCATTGTAAAATTCCCATTCATAACAAGGTCCTTCAAACCATTCAAAGAAATCATCCCACTCTATACATCACTTCCATGGACATTGGAGGGATCATCCCTTCTATTTCTTATGACAATTATATTGACCCTCCCCTTCACATAAAATCCTTTAGAAACCTTTACAAGTCAGTGGATCAAAGATAATTCCTATCTTGCCACCCAACTATTGACTAAGACATTTACGGAGATTCTCTAGATTGGTATCATACCCTTTTATCCAATTATATTATTGAACTTTAAAGCTTATTGACTCGTCTTGATAAATAAAATTAAATATCATGACCTTATAAAAATGACATCAGTGTTTTCATCAATTATAAACAAGATAAAAAATGATTTAGTTCAAGCCTTCATAAAAAATGGAATAATTTATCCACCAAGGCCAAACATAACATTCCTAATGAAATCTTATCTTATTGTAACTATTTCTTAGATCCCTCAAACCTCACCTTCAATACAAGGTGAGATCCTTATCTCCTACTTTTTTTTGAAAGAATCATTAAATAAAGAAAAATGTCAGGCTTACCTCATGAAGGAATTTAAAAATCCTACCTCTAAACAATAACCACGTAAGAAAATTCATGTCCTCATGCACCCTAGAAATAATATCACCACCGATGATGGAGTCCCAAAAACTATTCCTCAAGGCACTTCTTCTAATAGGAACATCCATAACATTGATCAATCTACTTCTAAACCATAAAAATTCCCTCTCTTCCTTATGTTCTGACTATCAATAACCTCTATCCGAGGAGGAAATGAGACAACACCTACATCAACCATTCACCATGGCTAAAACTCCTCTCGTAATATGTTGAAAGAATATTTTTGTGTGGAATGATAATTGGGGTCATTCCTATGAAACATTTTGTGCCCTTTGATCCTTTACCTATACCTTTCTCCTTGGAAATAATTTTTATCATAAGGACATAACATGAGAAAGGTTAGATGAGGTCACAAAATACGTTAAAAGAGAAAAAATCGATCAACATGAGGTGATTCATCAAGAAAATGAACGTCTTAATTTCTATAATGATCCACTACCCAATTGATTCAAATCTGACCAACCTAACTTTGGTTCTATTTAGAACAATAATACCACCACTAATGTTTTCTATACGTCATATCCATATACCATTTTATCTATGTAGAAAATTTTCCACATGCAAGGTACAAAACACTTCATTTCTTGTATTGAGCTATCATATCCTTCCTTATCTTAGATAAAGGCTTACAAGGTCATCTATCCATGTTCTCCAATCCAAACCTCATGTGAACGTATATCAATTCTAGATTTCACAATATAAGTAAATGCCATCGCCCATATGAAAATATTTCTACACAACCGATCCCATACATGGATTTATCATCCTCTTTAAATGTCATTGACCCCCGTGTACCTATATTATTGATCCCATATGATATTCCTTTTGATTTTACATATTCCATCATACCTTGTAAAGATCCTCGACCACAAAAATCCCATAGAAATGTCGAAAATATCAAAATATGGAGCTTTTTGAAACCCAACTTCTTTAGAATCTATTCATAATGATATCCCCAGTGTTCAAACTATTGCACAAATCAACCCCGGATATTGGGATGCCCTTGTAAAATTCTCTAGGGACTCAAGTCAAATCCCATTTTTGGAGTTATCTTTACCTCACCTCAACATTGTGGGTATCTTATGTCAACACTCTTCATAATAGATATCATTTTTCCACCATCTTTGGGAAAGAACCTACTCTACATGGTTTAAAAGAAAACATCATGCATCAATGTGAAGAGCTATCTATTACTACCAACTATTCTTCATGGATTTATTTCCCTCTCGATTCCATAATTCTGACGAGACTCTATTTCATGTAGATGATTATTCCCTCTTTATTTCATTACAATTTGGCCACATTATAGTTAAGAGATCCCTAATTGATGAAGTTTATGGTACATGTGTCGCTTCTCTTAATTTCTTAAGACACTTAAATACTCCAATGAAAACCTAAAATCCACTAGGACATGTTGTATTTGGCTCCCTATTGTTGTGCCTCACACCATTTGTGTCAAAGTCATGATATTTAACTTACCTTTGTATTATAATATCCTATTAGGTAGAACATGGAATCATCATCTGTACATAGTCATGTCATCTTACTGCCAATGTGTTAAGTTCACACAGTTATGGGATATATATAAATTGAGTGGAAAAAATAATCATTGGGAATTTTACCTCTTCCAAAAATGTGTGACATTCAAAATTACCACCCTATATGGACTCCCAATGATCCCATTTCAATAATACAAACACTTCAACTATTATATGGATTCCCTTTATGACTATAGTGGTCACCCAAAGGTCGTGGTCTATACTCCAACCAAACTTATCAACTTGGATGATGATGAGTGCAATGAAATAAACCTTAGGATCAATAGTTCCAATCTTCTAAATGCCATTCTATCACAATTACCTCCTACTCTATGACATCGCTCATGCATGAAGGATTTTGAATGAGTCCCTATCACTATCACTCACACTAAACATCCTCTCGTAGAGAATCTTGTTCAACCCCATACAATCATTGACTCATGTCATATTTATGTTAATACACCTGATTATGACACTTGTTACACTCTAGATGATCCCTTCCTATCGGGACATACCTAGGATAAGAAAGCAATTTTTTTCATTGTTATAAATCATTACAATCTACTTTTACTCATAGAACCAACACCATCATGCTATCCTCATGAAGTAAAAATATTGACTTTTACCTTGATATATATGACCTAATGGATGTTGAGGATAAATTACTTGAATTTGAATCTATGGATGAGCTCATGAACTACACTCCTCTAATTAGTGATCTGATTCCTAATCCACATACTTCTCCCTAGGATATCCTCTTTCCTCATATAAAACCTATTGTGACATATCCTCTTCTTCCCTATTATCCTCCAAGTTTTTCTATGACTACGCCCATGAGATCACCTCTAGCTCTTTTTTCTATTATGTCCCCTAACCCTCCCGTGGATGAACCATATTACACATGGTGTGAGGTTCATGGACATGATGTTTTGGAATGTAGAGCTTACTAAAAATATTTGAAGAAACTTGAAGAAGAAGTTATGTGAAATCAAAAAATAATCCACTCAAACCTCTTATTTTACACCAAACTATTGATATCATTAGATATTTTTCTCACATATAGATGATACTTGTTGGGTTTGCTCTTATAAATATTGAGTATAGGAATATTTAACTTGAGCACCTAAGTTTAGATCCCAATCTTAATCATCATGCCAAACCCATTCTATATCATCATCTCAATCTCCCCTAATTATTATTACACTGTCATCCCTCCCTTTATGATATCCATTTTGATGTGTTAATTGGTATATCAAGATGGGTTTACGATAATCACTTTTCCACATGATTGGAATTGTGACATGGTATCAATGTCAATTAATACAAATTATATTAACTAATAATCCACACTCACCATCAAATACTAAATGGTGAAAGTGACATTATAAGTGATTCTTGCCAATATTTTTCATGTTATCATTGATTCAATCAAATCTACTTGGCAGTTCATGTATCTCTATTTATGATTACCCACTTAGGTGTATCATCTAGGGCCCTATATCCATTTCTTCATACCTTGGATACTTTAATAATTATATACCACCTCTTGCTTGAGTTTCTATGACCATTGCTTCTTACCTTGGATACTTTGGTAATTTATCTCTCACCTTCCGCTTGGGTTCCTACAACCATTTATTCATATCTTGGATACTTTGGTATCTTTCCTATCATCTCCCTCTTGGGTCTACTTCTTATTGCTTGGGCTCACCCTCTCCTTGGTAACTTGCACATTCAATCCCACATACACCTTACATACTCTATCATAATCCTTTTACAATTTTTATCATTTCATTTTTTATCCATGAATTTTCTTACACTTGTGCACAATTAAGAAAATGGAATCATAAAAAGTAAAAAATCACATAAGCATGACATCACCAAATACTTTATCTCATATATATTTACATATCAAAATGAACCATTCTATACATCATCAATATAATATACATCTTAACAACATATAACATCCATCCTCAAGCACATCCTCCATAATTTAGAGGGCGTATAATTATTTGAGATGATGGTGTCTGACTAGAAGCACATAGGTATTGTAGTAGTGATGTGGCCCTCAAATGAACCCCCAATACTACTCCCTTTATTCTAGAAGCTGAAACATCAAAATATGTAATATGAGCCACATCATTTTATTGGCATGTAGCCACCACCTACACAAATGATAGCCTCATTTCCTCCTCCTGTGCTAATGCTTTTTGTTCTCATGCAAAAATGACTAGCCCAAAAATGCAAAATTCAAAGCATGATAACTAAGCCACAATGTTCAATTCACGCTTCTCGATCCCAAAAAACCTCCTCATGGCCATCATATCTCCAGGTGGTGCCATCATCATAGCCCAAAGGAAAGTCTTAATGATTTTTAAAGCATTCCTCAATGTGTAAGAAAGTGTGATAAATTTTATGGATGATTTTAGTGAAGTTCATTAAAAGGCAAGTCTTATTAGAGGCTTAAAAAGGATAATAATAATCATTCTCGAGCCAATATGAATCCTATAAAAGAGTTTAGGAAATATATAAAACATAAAAATGTGATTTTGGGGAGGCTTGAAAGTTTTGGAAGCTATTTAGGAAGATTTGGGAAAGAATTAATAATTTACTGACAACTGTTCAACAATGGGTTTTCTATGTGCAAAGAAAAAACATTCGAATAGTGAAACCTAACTTCTCTCGGATGATTATGAGAGCTCCGTATGGATTTAAAAGGTAAGCATTAGAAAATTGAAATATATGACAATTATCTACAAGGTGGAAATATCAGTTTGGTTATAAGGTTCAAATGTTTCTCGAAACATTCCAGACAATGCCACTGCCCTTCTTAGTCCAGAAAAAATGGTCATTTATTTTTAAATCTAGGAAGAATAAATTTATAAAAGTTATTCCATTGATCTTATAATGTGTTTTAGATTCAAAACCATATTATATTCGACCCCAAAACAACATCCTTTTCCTCCGGGTGAAAAAAACAAGTTTCCTAGCTATTTTTGGACATCTAGTGCAAATCTAGATTTCCATTCTTGCCCAAGAGAAATTTCAATTGTGTCCTAATTGTTCAATTAGGAGAAGGGAGACATGAGGGATAAAAATAACACCCTCATCCTCCTCCCCAAGGAAAATTTTGTGCCATGTGTGTCCCACTTGTCCAATTTTTTTGCCATAGTGCAAGGGGGACATGAGGGACACAAAAGTGCGCCATCACTTCCTCACCATTAGATAAAATATTTGTCCTATTTTAGACCAATTTAACCATTTTATCCTATAGGGACAAGGGGGACAATAAAATGCACCCCATGTAAAGTTGAAGCTTTTGGAACCCCATGCGACTTCACCGAGCTCCGCAAGTGATTTTTCTAGCCCCCTCTTCTCATCCACCTCTCCTCCCATGCTACCACTTATCATAATCCTACTCCAAGGTGAAATTATATACCCCTATTGTAAAAATTATCATGTATGTCCCCATTACAAATATTTTAACCACATTCAAACCCAACTTCAACCCAGGTTCAAAGCATGGTTAACAGGGTGTAGTAAAAAAATCTTGCACATTAGGCATTATTTAACCTAGTTTTCATACTAATATTTAGAGGGTTTTTAAGTGAATAAAGTACCGATTAATACCATATTTTGGCCATTTTATTTTATATTTCCCGTACATTCCCACATATGTGCCCAATAATTTTAGCATCTTCCCATCATTTTAGGCTAAATCCAGGCGCCAGTGCCCGTCTTGGGGTGCCCCGATCCATTTTCCCACTTTCCTGCCTCTTTTGGGCTCTTTCTAGCCATTTCTCATCTTTATCTTTTTCATGGTCAGCCATGTTGAGGTTAATTACGAAATTTGAAACAAGAAAACCCTATAAATACAATGTTATGAGACCATAATGAGGGTCCTAACGTCACACACTACTATCACTCCATCTAGAGTTGCATCCATTGCATCACTTGCATCCATTAGTGCCATACATAAAGGCTAGGAGATTCACATCAACAAACACAACATAGGGGAGGGATTCTATTCTATTCCATGCACACATGCTAGTACATTTTTATAGTTATTATTTCTCACTACTTCACAAAGTGTGACTGACACAAGAGCACCTAGTGCATAACATGCATGCACACACACACACACACACACACACACACACACACACACACACACACACACACACACACACACACACACACACACACACACACCAGAACTACATCCAAGTCTAAAATTTAGTGCAATGCTTAGTGATAAGGCCACAAGTTTGGTGGCTGAGGTTAGTCCAACCCATTCATTATGCATCTTTATTTTTCTTAGGGTTTGATACTTCCTTTTATATTACAGGTTATCACTTCTATTATCCAGCACATCCAAAAAAACTTAGTAGATTCAACACGATAGATAAAGAGAACTTTGGGACATATGATGACCATACAAAAACATATTCTAAGCATTTACAGAGATCGTGGTGCCTAATCAGAAACTGGGGTGCCCCGGGTGCCCCAAGACCTTCCAGGGCACCTCAGTTAGCTCAAATCATCCAACTCCACCATTTGTAGGACCTCTGAGTGGTCGTTCTCACTTCTGGAAACTACAATCAGACTGCGACACTCTTCCACAATCTTCATAAATCAACTAAGTCCTTTCTCCTTAGTTTCCTTGCATATTAGGGTTTAGTTTCATTTGACATAATTATTTAGAGTTATTCCATATTGTTTTAGTATATTTTACAACATTTTAGTCCTCCTATTTAGATTAACTATAATTACTATTTGTCTTCCATTTAGTCAATTTTAGTTAATCATTTTGGTGAACCCGAATGCTTTCACATTTAGGATCCTTCTTTTTCTTCTATCATGGGTCAAGTTTCTTTATCTGATTTACTTAAGAGACATCCCACTTGTCAGGTTGTTTTCCGAAAATCCCTAGACACCAAGTATTTTGATGATAATATGCCACCACATGAATTAAGTTCTATACTTCATAGTTTCTTTGTCGATCCTAGTCTTGATGAGCTTGTATCTAATCAACCACTATCATATTTGATTCAAGCCTTACTTCAAGATAAATTTACACCTTACATATACTATTTCTAAATACATTTGTAGCAATGGACTCCACAATTAGATCTCTTAGATCAGAAATTCAACAACTTAGGGATGATTCTTAATCACATGTTTTTACTCCTTCTACATCTCATGTTCAATCTATGTCTACTACATGTCATATAGCTGAACCTCAAGTCATGCCATCTCTAGAACCTCTCATACTTGATCGCAACATTAAACCACATGACATTCTCACTGAGCTTCTTAGTCGTCAATTGATCACTCTACCACCTATTGATTACTATCTTCCTTATCGAAAAACACAGTATCAAGATCATCTATTTTTCCATTATCATCGAATCAATGGACATGATGAAAAAAATTACTATGCTTGACAACGTAGAGTCAAACATCTTGAGCGTTAGGGATTTATCTCATTCACTGCAAAACATCTTATTGCACGCCCACCTACAACTTCTACATCTAAATGGGCTCCAAAAACTACTCCTACATCTAAGGAGCATCACCCTACCATTTCTCATGCACCTTCTTCAGTTAGTCAAGAGCAACCTAAGCAATAACCTTTCCAAATTAGTTCACCGTCTCATCCTACTCCATCCTCTACAACATTATCAAATAAAAACAACTCATCACTCCTTAAGTGTTTCTCTAAATCACATCCTCTTACTAAGTCATCTATTGTATTTCCAAGTCAAGCTAAGCAACCTCCTCCATTAAAGATATCGGCCACATCACCAAGTCATACACAAAAATCACCACCTAAGGTTAAACTTGTAATTCCAACATCCGCTATAGATCCTACATACATTGACGATTGGGACCCAAATGACCTCTACTATGATGAAGAACCATGTGATGGTCATACTTCTCTTTCACATCCCATCACTTTTGTTAAGGCAAGTAATCCATATATTGATCCACTTAGTGTCTCTTGATTAAACCTTCATCCCGTATACACTTGGGGGGCATAACAATCACACACCTCCACCCTCATGTTTTAGCATTGTTACATAACAATTAAACATCCCCCTCCTCTTCTAGTATCATTACATAGTCTTATGCCACACATTCCATACCTATGATACCATATCATGCATCATAACACCATCATTGCCGATGACACAATCTTGTGCTTCGGTCCACACTTGACTTTTGAGGGATTACCATTACACTAAACCCCACACACCACACTTAGGAATTACACATTGCATTTCACCATACATTGTGCATCATACATTATCCATTCTACACTTATTCTACATTCTACATTATACTAGTCATTTTACACATCACATTTGTTTCGCGTATTTACACATTTAGTCTCATCACACACCACACATTTATCCATTACATACATTCTACGTATTACATGAGGTTGCATTTACATATGGGTCTAGCTTTACATCTTATCACCACATATTTTTTTATCAAAACTTATCATCACACCTTCCATATTCTACATTGCATTCTTCACACCACGCATTATACATCCTATAGTCATCCATACTACATTGTCTTCTACGCACCGCACTGACCACCCTATGATGCACTTTAGTTCCTCGGTCCATACTTGACTTCCAAGGGTTTACTAATCAAATGGACCTTACATACACCACGTGACATTTCCTCATACATACATAGGACTAGTGAAATATGCTTTAGGCTAAATCGTCACCCACATTCATCATTGTATATATCATAGTGGTATACACTTTAGGCTAAATCACCACCCCTTCTTATTCATCTTGTAGTGACATACACTTTAGGCTGAATCATCACTTATTTCTATCATCATGTAGTGATAAACACTTAGGGATAAATCATCACTCATCCTTCCATCTCGTAGTTACATATGCTATAGGCTAAATCGTCACATTTTCTATCCGTTTGTAGTGGTATACACTTTAGCTTAAATCACCACCCTCCATTATTCATCATGTAGTGATATACACTTTGGCTATAAGGTTCATGCCACTCAATAAGTCATGATTTACACTTCAGCTATAAGGTTCATGCACATCTATTCTATATGTCGCATCTCATCACCACTATACATACACACTCATTGCAGTGCGTTAGATACACACGACACTACTCGACCATTTCCCGATGACGTACTCTCATTTAAGATTCATTCTAGACTACTGAGGGGGAAAACAAAATAAACCTCATTGCATACACATCCATACACTTAGGGGGAACGCTTGTTTCTATCAAATACATTCTATTCCATCCATCAACAATGTACCGCATTGTCTTGGGGACATTTACTCTTGTTTACTAGTGTTTTGCATGATCAATTTATTAAATATGTTAGCTTGATTTCTTATATGTCATTATTGTACACAAATGCGTGTTCATGAATTTTTCTAGTGTGATAGCAGATATATGAAACTTACACATGGAATGGATGCTTGCCTTCTACCCTTACTATACTGGTCACCGGGGCATCCACATTCGTCTTATCCAGTGCTATTATTTTATTTTGTACTTAGCATCTTATATTACTTGATCATACATGCTTTAACATATGTGCTATTTTTCTAACATGCTAATGGGTGTTCCATGTGTAGCACTTGTTTTGCAGGTTACATATTCCTATGACTACTTATTTTTTTACATTTGTCTTCTATTATCTATCATTGTATGCAGGATTTTCCCTTTGATTATGTGCACACTTGTTTGTTGTTTGTGGCCATGACAACCTTGCATGTCTTGTGACATTGTGAGTGATGTCCCATGTTTGCAACCTAATTTGTGTGGTCTTCTTGTTTTCTTGCATGTATACACTACCGTTCTTGGTAGTTTTTACATTATCAATGTATTTTGCACTTATCTAATGGCATGCATGTGTTTTCAAACTAACACTTGTTTTGGCTAGCCATCCCCTTTTATGCACACCTTGGTTTCTACCAAGCACTTTCTCTTTCCCCGCAAGGAATATTTTTTACAGTCAAAGTGTGGTAGGTAGTCTTTTGAGGCCACATTCTCCTTTTCGGTTATCATATACACCCCCAAAGACGGGGACATCATTGAGCGTTTTTTCACAATAACACATCGTATTTACACCGGTTCAAGATAATGCACTTTCCACCCTTGACATTGTGGGTTTACATACAATGAGTGAGTTTAGACTAGTCTACGAACTCCATACACAACAACTTTTATAGGACATGGTGTCCTTAGCATTTCGGGAGCAGTTAAAGGTTAGAGGACATAGATAATTTCCTCCCTATACTTCTTTAGCTAGTTGGTGTTGGATCACCCAAAAAACTAGGATGCTACAGAGATATCTTCACAAAATTTCAGCAGTAAGGAGTAAAGGTTAGAGGACATAGAGCATTTCCTCCCTATACTTCTTCATCTAGGGTGGCGTGAGATCACCCAAAAAAATTGTAAGAGTACAAGATATCCTTCTACACCCTTTCTCTCGACATGGATCATGTGAACATGTTCCATTTACACTTTCATTTAGTGTATATTTGACATTTACATACATATATATTTGACTACTTAATCGCTTTCTCCTTACAGTATGGCCATATGAGAAACAAACAATCCAATTGGGGCAACAACAATAAAAAAACAATAAAAATGAAAATGCAACAATGACACACTGTGATGGCACTTTCCTTTACTAACCATAAAGGTACACTATACATTGCGAAACTATGTACACGTGTTTTGCCCTAGATTCACTCTCATCACTTGTTATTCATATTTTCATCTTTAGAATTCCACACTCCTCCACTTTTTCTTTTTGTCATTCCACGCTTGAGTCTAGTCCATCGACACGTCTATTCTACACTCTTCATGGATATAAGGTACACACTTCTAATCTACTTTATGTTACCAAGATTTCCGCTCACTAACATAAAGTGGGGGTGAAACATAGTCAAAAATCTTGCACATTAGGCATTATTTAGCTCGGTTTCATACTAATATTTAGAGGGTTTTTAAGTGAATAAAGTACTAATTAATCCCATCTCTTGTCCATCTTATTTATATTTTATTTTGTGTTTCTTGCGTTCCCACACACATTCCGAGCCATTTTGGCATATATCCGTCAATTTATCCTAAATCTAGGCACTCGGCCTCATCTTTGGGTGCCTCGTGGTGCCTCGGTCCCACCTCGGGGTGCCTCGATCCATTTTCCCACTTTCTTACCTCTTTTGGGATCTTTCTAGCCATTTCTCATGTTTATCTTTTTGATGGTCACCATTCGGGGTTAATTTGAAATTGAAAAAGAAAACCCTATAAATACAATGTCCCGAGACCATAATGAGGGTCATAAAGGCGTCACACACTACTATCACTCTATCTAGAGTTACATCTATTACATCACTTGCATCCATTAATGCCATGCATCAAGGCTAGAAGATCTACATCAACACACACGACATAGGGGGAGGGATTCTATTCTATTCCATGCACACATGCTAGTATATTTTTTATAGTTATTATTACTCGTTACTCCACAAAGTGTGATTGGCACAAGAGCACTTAAGGCACAACATGCACACAAACACACCGTAACTACATCCGTGTCTGAAATGTAGTGCAACGCTAAGTGATAAGAACACAAGTTTAGCGATCGAGGTCACCCAACCCATTCATTCTACATCTTTAGTTTTCCTAGGGTTTGATACTTCCTTTTCTATTGGAGGTTATCACTTCTATTATCCAGCACATACGACATAACTTAGCAGATCTAGCATGACAGATAAAAATCACTTCAAGACATCTAATGACCATACAAAATTTAGATTATGAGCATTTACAGAGATCGGGGTGCCTAATTTGTAGACTAGGGCACCCCGGGGTACCCTAGTACCTTCTAGATTGCCTTAGCTAGCTCGGATAATCCATATCTACCCTTTGTAAGACCTCTCGAGTGGTTGTTCTTACTTTTTTAAACTACAATCGAATCTGCGACACCCTGCGGTAGTCTTCATAAATCAACTAAGTCATTTATCCTTAATTTCCTTACATATTAGGGTTTAGTTTCATTTGATATAATTATTTAAAAATTATTCCATACTTTGCTTTTAGTGTATTTGAAAACGTTTTAGTCATCATATTTAGATCAAATATCATTACTATTTGTCTTCCATTTAGTCAATTTTAGTTAATCATAGGGTGATATAAAGTTTATTAAAGCTCTTTTTGCAACTCATTTCATCTGCACAAGTCACCGTTTATTCATAGGATACTACCGAAAAAACATAAAAACTCCAATTTTGACCAGAGGTACTACCAAAATTTTCTTAGACAACCATATATACCAAAAATGAGATTTGTTCATATCTTTCAAACTAGGAGTCTGATCATTGTGAAACTTTTTCTTGAATATTCCTCTCCAAAAATCCTTTGGGAAGATTACACCTACAAATACATTGATCCCCTAGATTTTTAACTACAAAAATTGAAATCCTAAACCCCAAAACCTACTTTTTTGATTTCTAAGAGATTCAACAGACATAAAATGGTGAAATTTGGAGCAAAAGACCCCAGTGCAAAACAAAACATTTTGATAGTGGTTTTGTTACAATCCGAAACCAGTAAGTCTAGTTTCTAAAAATAATAGGTGATCTAAACAATAGGTTACTAAAAATAGTAAGTTTCCCAAAGTGATGAATTCTCAACATTCAAAATATCCTGAAAAAGTAAGAAACATAAAAAAGGGTAATTCAGAAATTTTCTAAAAATAATAGTATTAAGGAAAAGGGGCATCTAAAAATAATTTTTTTATATAATTGGTAAAAATTCATCAATTACAAAAATCCAAATGATCTAGAGACATTAGAAGCAAATAAAAATGAAAACTTACTAAAAATAATAGTCCTGGATAGGACTTGCTAAAATAGTAAGTATTAGAATTGAGCCTAGAAAGTTGTGGTAGCTCTTGCTCTACTTTGATATTTATGATTTTTACCATCATCACAATGCTGAGAAGTTTTTTCATGGCCCGAATTGGAAAGGAAACCCTTCGCAGGATCTCAAAGCACTAGTTCTAAAGTGATATCTGCAAAACACAACTTGATGTAGGAAGTTGGAACGATAAGAAAAGACCACCATGAGTGATGTTAGCAATCATCTCAAGATTCCAAACAATGCATACCTCCCAAGAGTGTTTCTAAACACTTAATCAAGTGCTTGGTGATGAGCTCAATGTAATTTGGAGGTTAGAAACATGTGATTCATCTTCAAGTTCCATTTCCATGAGGAGCAAATTGATCAAAAGGGTGTTCGATGTTATAGGCATGTTTTCACTCAGGTAACATCTTAGTCAAGGAAGTGAATTGTTAAGTGAAAAAGGGTGTCATCATGTTCAAAATTAAAATGTGAAGCTCATGGAGTAAGTTAAGAGTCATCATATCCTAAATTTTCCCAAATATCTCCGAGAAGCAATTTGAAGTGACCTAATCAAGCTATCAAGGCACTTAAAACCATAATGTCTGAAGAATCAAGAAATCATCTTTTCTATTGGAAAGCATATGAGAAAGAAGGTACGTAAATATCAAAAATCTAATTTCATTCAAGTACTTGTAGAGTTGTGAGGGTTAAATGGGTGATTTTCATGTGAGGCACCATGTATGTAAGAATGAGAAACAATCTAGATTTCATTTGATGTCACTCAATTGGTAATGCTCTTAAACACTTATTTAAAACTTAGAAATGTGATCACCTCAATAGAAGATACAAAGTATAACCAAACCTCATTTTAGTATAAGTGAGGGAGATTGGAAAATAACCTCGAAAAATTAAGAGGATGAAAAATAAGCACACAAAGGTTACCTATTCAAGGAAGCTTGATAAGAAGGTTAGAATCATCGAAGATACCATAAATCATTTGGAACTAGGTAAGATTGATGCATCATAGCCTCCTACTCTTCATAGGCATCCAAACGTTTATTTTTTCGGTTATAGAACCTTCCCATAATGAGTAAAATGTGATACCTCATCAAGATCCTAAAGATGTCCCTATGGTTAACATCATTTATACTCAAGAAGAGCCATTCCCATAGATTCAATATTTACTCATGAGTGAACCAATAACGACACAACAAACAATAATTGCTCTGAATTTGGGGCCATCACAAAGATCTTGAAGACCAAATGAGGTAAGAAGGCACATGTAACTTCTCACTTTTTCAATGGAGTTTCGGTAATAATTATGTAGAGGTTTCCTAGCCAAAAGTTACAAAACCTACAGAGGAAATGATTCAAGAGGACTATGAGTTGACCCACATCTCTTTGGGTCAAGCTACACATGAAGGTGATGCTCATTTATTCAAGGAATCTTCTACCCGCACACTTTCTCAAAACCAAGAATACAAATGAACAATCGAGAAATTAGAGGAGCATGTGAGAACTCTCACTTTGCTACATTCAACCTTTCTTGGAGCTCAATACAGTGCCTCCTCCTCCTATGGAAGATATTTCTCTGATTAGTAGTTTTGACCTTGAGATGATCAAGAAGGTGCAAGGGCATATAATGCAAGGGAAAGATAGTGACAAATGGATTGAGAAGATTCTTGAAAAAGGAAAGGCATTTCTCCCAAAGGTTCTCTCTCTATTCAAATATGTTCTTGCCACTATTTTAGAAGTGAATAAAATAAGGGAAGAGATTGAAAAAGAGAAGATCCATTGGGATGAGGTGTTCCCACTTATGTTTGAGATGAGTTACATTGACTCCCACACTCTCGTGAGTAAGAATGTGTTCACATTCATTGCTGAGAACTTGTCCCCAATTTGGATCCATACTATGAATGCTAGATATGACATGATAAAAGATGTCATCTCTAAAATTGAATCTAGTGAACAACATGCCTTCAAGATTTTGGATGATGTTAGAAAGAGAGTAGTAGGTACTATGAAAGATGTGTCATGAATCATTGAATATAAAATATATATGGTGTGAGGCTCATGAAAGAAGTGATCCCTCAATAGTTAAGTGTGAACTGTATCACTAGAGTGTGTCATTGGTAATGAAGGTATAATGTGTGTACCAAAGATGTAGGAGTGATGAGAAAGGCTAATCATGAAGCGCGAAGCGTAACGTATGGTAGTAAATAAGAGATACAATTGATAGTTATGGAAGGGGGGAAGGTGTGATTCCACCCAAGTGTGTGAGGGATAGTAGGCTATCTAATAATAGTTACAAGTGAGGGCCCTCCACATGATATCCAAGGAGACAAAGGCATGTGACGATGATCTAAGATTAGTGGTGTAGGATAGTAATTATGTGCACATGAAGGAGACCTATGTGGTGAAGGAGGTGGAGAAAACCTATGTGAAGGGGCTTCCCAAGTAGGGGAATTAGGCCAATGATGTGGTATAATGGATTGATGAGGATGAAAAGGTCGTGATGTAGGTCATGTGGAGATAAGAGATATATGTGCAGAAGTAGCTTTAGATTTAAGATGCGTAGGAGGCCTAGATGCCATGATTGGTGCATAGATATCAATAAGAGTGGGCTGAGGTAATTGTGTACATGGTGGAATACCTTTGATAGTGACAACTTGTTTGTTATGGATGAAATTGAGACATAAGTGATGTATGAAGGGGATGGCTTGGGCAGCGCAGAGCTTAGGAAGAAAAATCACTACATGTGGGAATTGACAACACAAACGCTTTGTTCTCATAAACATGACCCTTTACGAGATAGTGAAATTGGTGAGGAAACAAACATCCATCTCATTTTTACTTTGGATACCATTAGAACCATCGAGATATTGTTGAAGTGAATAATCCCCATAAAATGCAATGTGTTAAAGACAAAAAACGTGTTGGAGGTTCTATTTTTGAGTGCTAAAATCATTTATTAAAAAAAGTATTTTCAAGAAGGATGGATATAGATTAATCGAAATACACTAGCTCATGTTAATTGATAATATGGGCTAAGACCGACAAATGGTGAAAATCTCTCTTTCGTTTAATTCTATCTCGGTGAGCGAAAACTAAGGCTCTCATTTTCTGTTGGTTAGCAATTCGAAAAAGTTTTGAATGGCCCCCTGGGAGCGCTTCTAAGAGCATGTCACAACCAACAATTGAAGATCCAAGAAGGATGGTATGAACATGGTAAGGGGCCCAACTATAATGGGAAGCTTGACATGACCATAAGAATTAGGAACTGAAATGTGTTAATGGACATTGGGTATTTGATAGCTAAGATGAGAGCTATAAAGCATACATTAGTAATTGATGATGGATAGACCATAGTATTGTTAACGGTATAGGTACCAATAGAAGCATTGATATGTAATGAATTAGAAGAGAATATATCCCGTTAATCATGATTCAAGAAAGTAATGATCGGGTGGGGTACATTAGTAGTACCAATGTGAAAGTCAAGAGTGCCCAATGAAGGAGGAGGAATAAAATGATATGTATGGTTTGTCAAAGGATCGGTAGCTTACTTTTCATGATTTGGTAGAGGGAAATTAATTTTTTTATATTTTTATTATCATTGAATGGTTTGGAATTAGATGGTTTAGGGAGCTTGATGGCATTGTTATCAATGAGATCCTAATTAAGATATTTAAATTTAAAGAAATGATTAGTAGAATGGCCAATGCATTAGTGGTACTCATAGCATACATTTTCATTGTAGTTTTGGCCATAGGGGAGAGAAGGATCAAGATTGAGCAAAGGAGGAAGAGTGATGAGATTTTATTTGATAAGTTGCGGTAGTAAAAGATGGGGTGCATAAGGAAGTTTTTTGAAATTATGCCACGAGGGTTGTAATTGAAGCCTTTCGGTGTAGAAAAAAGTTCACATTGGCCTTAAATTCATTAGGCTTAGGAGATAGTTTTAAATTATATTTTTCTTGAAACTTATTAGAAGATGAAGATGAAGAATTATCATACTATTTTAATTTTCCCATAGATAATTTTTTTTCTTTGCGTAATTTGAGTGTATGGCATAGTTGATAAAAGGAGGGATAGGTCTCAAAGATGAAACTCTCTTGAAGTGGAGGTAAGATACTTTTAATAAAGAGATTTTGTAATTTAGATCAACAAGTACATTAGTCATCTTAGTAAGGTTGTTCTTATAACGCAACACATAGTCATTAGACATTCATTAAATCCTTGTTTAAGTTAAGAAAATTATGCATAAGAGACCTTGATGACAATATTGATAGAAAAATTTGTAAGGAAAGCATCGACTAAGTATGTAAAAGAGGTTACCGAGTGAATAGGTAGATCATAAAACCAACACATAGCATAATATTGCAAGATTCTAGGAAATAGTTTAGCTAGTAATGTAAAGTCATCTGCATAGTCAAGACATGCCACATGAAAAGATTGAAGATGTTTTGAGGGTCACCATGGCCATTGAAGGTATGAAGTTTAGTTGCAATGAAAATAGGAGGAAGTGGATAAGTAGATATGGTGAGGGTAAAATGGGTGTGAAGGAATAGTAAGGAATCTAGAGATGAAGATGAGTGCGAAGTAGATTGTTGTAATTGGTGAATTTTAATTTGTAGATCTTGGTATAAAAATAAGGTTTTGAGTGTCTCGAAGAGGAGAATCGATGGGTGTGATAAGTAATAGTAATGGTAAAATGATTGGTAGGATAAGGCATAGAAATGGGAACAGTAGAGCTAGGTGGAAAAGTGGAATGAGGAGGTTGGGTCATAATAGGAAGAGATGTGTCATTAGAGACTGGAAGTTTGAGCTCAGCTAGATTAGTGGTTTCCTCATGAGTAACAAATAATAAGAGATCTAGATCTTGAGGATGTTCAATAATATGGGCCTGGAGGTCATGAAGATCTTCATCGGTAAAGGTATCATGAGTTTCAGCCATGGGAAAAGAATCAAAAGAATGCCTAGGAGCAAGGTAGGGTTCAAGCGAGCGGGTTCACCAAATTATTTAATATAAATTGAATTAAATTGAATTGTAGAGTAACTAATGTAATGAATGATATGTAAATAGTAAAATACAGTAAATGTATAATAAAAAAGCATGCAATAATATAAAAACCTAAGAAAGAGAGAGAGGAGATGACTTAGCTGATTTTCACACAATCTAGAAGTTATCGGGAAGGTGAATAGATGGAATAGACTAAAAACAGTTTTGTTAGGGCTCGTTGGAGGTTACGAGACATGAAACTGCAGTGCGGCGTAAGCACCCAAAGGTGGGTAGGAGTGCATGGGTACTGGTGACTGGATATGGGTGCTACTTGTGCATTCGTATGCTCGATTCTGATCTTTCTTGTGTGGGAAGAGGTTCACTATTATTCACCGAATGTCATTCCCGATTTCACTCTTTGATCACCAAATTTACCTATATCCTAAAAAACAACTTTTCTACCTGCACATGTCCACAAACCACATCAAATATAATAAAAAATATGAAGAATTTGGAGTCGGAATGATCCGATAGTCCCTCAAGAGTGAACATACAATCGAGCATTTCACTCCATCTCGGACTCCATATGGTTCTCTATGGTTCTCAGTGTGTAATAATTCCCTAGGATGCCCATGTGCAAGTTGCAAAAATGATAATGGTCTAGATCTAGAATATAACAATGTATAGATCATGTGGGATGGAATAGAATGAAATTCTCCTTCCTATGTTGTGTATTTAGAAGAATGCAACCCTTGTCTCTTGAGTGTATGTACTAGATGAATGATTTTTAACGCTCTTGTGTATTTGAATGCAAGATTAGGTGATGCTAGATAATGCTAGTGTTTGGCCCTTGATTTTTAAAGCATAACTATGTATTTATATGATTCCCTTCTTTGAATTTTGAAATTAACAACTTGAATTCTGATCAAAAGTAGTAAAAATTAATCAAGAAGAGAAAGGGTACCAAGAAGGATAAGTAAAAGGTAAAGAAGGACATGAGTGCCTAGAGGACACGAATTCTCGACACTATTATCCCAACCGGGAGCTAGTGTCCGAGGCCATAGAAAAATAAAAAATTCAAATTCCAGAAAGAGTAAGATGTACAAGGCCAATGAAAGTACAAAAGACAAAGCAAAAGGCCAAAGGGAGTTTTCAATTACTAGTTTTCTTTCTTAGGAATCATGTAAATGATAGCATGATTTTAGGACCTAGAAATGTACCCAAGTGCATAGATGTTGTGTCTACATCAGGTTCACTAGAGTGTATGAAGTTGATGTGAAAATTAATGAGAATGAAAAGAAATGTGAAATGAATAAATCCTAAGAATGACGTTGATGTTTCAATATTTCTAATTATTCATGTTTCTTCCTTTGTTCACTAGGGTGCATGAAGTTGATGTGAATATTAAAGAGAACAAAAATGTGAAGATGAATCAATCAAAAGAATGAGTAAGATTCATTTCGGGTTCACCAGAGTTTATTATGGGAAAAATGTGTTCTTAATTGGGTTCTCAAATGTATGCATCAAAATTAAGTCCAAACACAAGATGTAGGTTCTAAAGGTGCTAAAGGATAACTAGATTTGTAATTCTAGAGGATAATGATCCTAACCCTAAGATAATTATATGTTGTTAAGGCCTATACCTAAGATAAAGAATGGTATTCTACTATGATTCAAAATAAGGACTAGTCAAGAGATGGATAAAGCCAAGGGCCGTAATATAATAAGACAATGCAATAGATCAAAACAAACACACATCTACTCTAGTTTATAAAAATGAATGACCAACCATCCACGTAAAATAAAAATGCAAGAAACAAAGGAGCTAAAAATGGTTATAAATACTTACATGTAGTGTGGCTATTGATGCATGATCCTTTCCAAAGACAACAATACCAAGAGATTCAATACAAGTGGATAATGGGAAAATTCAAATAGAAAATCTGTATTCCTAATGCACTATGCTAACCTAAATGAAAAATGGAAAACTCCAAAACCTCAAGTCTATCAACTAGATGTGAAAATATGCGTAAATTTCCAATGTGCATGCAAATGAATTTTCTTGGGATTGTGAAAATATTGGGTGATTGATACTAAAATGAAAATAAATGTGGGTTTTATACAATCGATGCCATTGCCTAAGGGTGATGGCATCAACTATGGAAAAACCAAACCCAACACCGTTTCCCTTGGGTGATGTTGTTGGTGTAATTGGGGAACTATAAATTCATGTGGTGTAAAACAAGGAGTGATGGAAGCCGGAAGGTAAATGGAGGAAGTGAGAAGGCCTAGGGTGACCAAAAATAGAGATAATGACGTCCAATAAGCATGAATAAGTGGAAATATTGATACAAGTAACTATAATGGATGTAATGTGTGAAGAAAGGGAAGAAACAAGGCATGGGTAGGGGAATTATGACACAATAGAGAAATCTCTCAAATGTTGTTGTCAGCCCACGTGAAAAAGTTTAATCACAACCTAATCCTGATAGGCCTCTTGAGGTACATACCCAAGAGGAAAATACATTAGTACCCCTTACATAAGATAGTTAGAAAACATAAAAATGATATTTTTATGTCTTATAGGAATGTATTGTATAATCATTATACCAACATTTTATTGTATGCCCCTTGGAGTTATGGACTGCCTTACTTATGGTGGGAGTACTTGTGGATACATTTATATTATGTTCTTCATTACTTTAACACTACAAATTTTTGACCCTTTAAATTATATTTCTAACCTTGAGTTATAATTTGAATTTTAGTTGTACATTTATTTGTATTAATGTAAAAGTGTTATAAAGAAATAATTTTAATATACTAGAATCCAATTTCAAGTATTTATAGTTATATGCTATATTTATTAGCAAGATCAAAATGATTTTTTAAAAATATAAGTGTGATTATTAGTAGAACTAACATATTTTTGAAAGTAAAAGTACTTCAACTCCCAAAAGCTACGAATTCTATTGTGATAATTTTGGAATGGATTGAAAATTCCTTGTAGGTAGGTTGGAGCAATAAATTTCCCTATCTAATAAGTACCTACAATGTTATTTGAAAAAAAAGGTCAATTTTTTTCTTTTGTCATGGAAACCTTGATCACTCCTTTGAGTGTTTCAAAATTCTCCTCCATCCAGAGTAATTTCAAATCTTCAAGAGACAAATGAAACACATCAAAATAAAAGCATCAAATTTATTATGAAAGGATATCTCAAGAATATACTTAAATGCATACTTGTCTTTGAATATATCTTAATAATTTGTGCTTATTATATGAATTTATGGATTTAATATGGTTGAGCATAATTTATAGAGAGGTCAAATATATTGTATACCCCATTGAATCTAAACCCTCATAACTTATTGTATATGTCATGCCAAGCTTCAATCATTACATTGGTCCCACATGAGACCAAATAGACCTAAAAATTATACCAAATAACACATGTTAGTTATAGAGAAATACCGGTCTCATAACATGATTGGTTACTACAAAATATTTCAAAGTCTTACATTGAATAAATCCATGATTTATATTAGTAAAAATAAGAGACAAGGCCTAACATTTACAAATATGTTTACAGGTAAATCTATAATCCGAACTTTGTATACAACGTGCATTCAATTTTGGGTGCTAATCTAAGATGAAATGAAATCTCTTCAACGTTATTAGAAATAAATAAGAGGATTTCCTACAATTAATTTCCTTGTAGAAAACACAAGGATATACATTTCTTTACACAATCTCTAAATAAAAATTTCATAAATATTTTGATCTTTTACTTTTCCTTACTCTTAAACTTAAACAAAACATAACTAAAAATGCATTTAAAAAAATACATCCAAATATTTGGCCTCGTTATCCAATATTCCTATTTTTATTTATTTACGAGACTCAAAAATAATAGTTATGTCAAAATATGGTGATGTCATGATAGAAAAAAAAACTTTGGCTCTCTTAGGGGTTTTTCATGCATTTACTTGCCATACGATTCTGCATGTACTTTTCCTTAGATTTCTTAGGGTTATCCCGACGGTCCTATCATAGTGAAACCCAACTATTTTCCTATCATTAAGGTGGTAAGTTACCTTTAAATGGCCACCTTTCCTTCCATTGCAACAACTATTTCAACTAAAGGTGGAAATGGCTCCCAAGCATGCGTGGAAGTTTGTTCTGATAGTCTATAACGTATGGATTATGAATCCTTCCCAGGATGTTGTTATTTCTAATGAATGTTTAGACCTTGTGGTCAAGTGGTATCGAAATAATTTCCTTATTTCTTATTTCTGTGGCTGCATTCCCTCAAAAACCTACCTTCAGAACTGGATAAAAAACCATTGGGAGTCCAATGATATCCTAGTTTCAGGTATCCGTAACCTCACCAAGGGGTTTTATATTTTCTCCTTTTGTGAGCCTTCTCAGCTCCAAGCCCTCCTCCTTAAGGTGGTTTGTTGGTATTTAGGGAATACCTTGTTAGTGCTTTCTCCATGGATTATAGACTTTATCCCCACCATCGAAGTTTCATTGAAAATCCCCATTTGGATTAAACTTCCCGGTCTTCCTATTCATCTCTGGTCTTTTATGAAAGATAATATAAAACCCATTGGAAGGGTAAATTTCCATGAACAAGAGCATTTTTTTTTTGCTCGACCTAACAAGAGTGTGTGTGTTGAAGTTGACCTAGATATTCAAGTTGGGTCCCTACGTATCTCTCAAAAGGTGGTTTATTTTAACCTCCCCAACACGTGTTTTCACTGTCAAGCCCTAGACCACCACATTCATGATTTTCTACTTCTAGCTCATTTTGAGCCAACAATGATGGAAGCCACAATTTTCAAGCCCAAGGATGAACCTCCGACTGAAGGTTGGACTACGGTAGGGAATAAGAAGGGATCTGTACAAAACTCTCTCAAGAGGTTCTATCTATCCCATATCCTTCCCATCCTTTGTCCAAGGATGATTCGATCTTGGATCCACCCCACTCATTGGTTTCCATTCCATCCAAACCCTTGTAGAGCTAGGTTTTTATTTCAAGTTCTGAGAATTCTGGGAATCTTGCTTCAACCTCTCTTCCTCTATGATGCTCTCACAGTCTACCTCGGAGGTTTCCCATAACATACGTGTTGGCCATTGTGGGTATGTGTTTTCATTTATGTCAACCCCATTGATGAAAAAGGGTGTCATGGTGTCGTATGAGTCTCCATGTGATGTTATTCAATGGTCAAACATGAAGGTTGATTGGTAGTGTCGGGATTTAGTGTCGGGATTTGGTGAGTTCAGTGTTGTCTTGGTGCATGATCTAGTGAGATGAGTCATTTTATGAGGTCTCCCAAGTTGGTTGGAGTGTGTCATGAGGTCATACATGGTCCATATGATGTGTCATGAGTGTAAATGGGTCTACATTGAGTCAAAATGGTCAATACATGGTTGAGTCAGGTCATTCCAGGGCTCTTTTCTATCCCCTGGATTATCCCAATTGAGGTAGTGGCATGATATTTGGACTGTATATTTCTTTTTGGAGCATGGTTTCATAATTATGGAAGTGTATCTAAGATGTATGGTGATTTTTAGGTCAGAAATCAAAAGTATGATGCATTTTTTGGGTCCTTGGGAAGCTACAAGTGAGAATCATCTTTGTTTAGTTTGGATGGAGATTTTGAGATGCATTTGGGATATTTAGTGAATTTGATAAGTTATAGGATTTTTTCATGGTTCTTAATGCCAAATTTCAGGTTATTATGCTGAATAGTTTTGAAGATATGAAAGTTTTGGTGAAACCGGGTAAGAAATAGTGTGTTTTTCAAGCAAAAGTTGATCTTCTGATGCTTGTTGTGAATTTTATGTTTTACATAGGGACCTTAGCTCTTATAAATAGATTATTAGGTAACTTATGAAGCTTTAAAAAAATAATTAGGTGGTTTTATCATCACATTTTTATGAATGATTGTTAAGAAGCTAAGTTGGTTTAAAACTCCAAAATTAAACCTCTAGCTAGGAGCAATTTACGAAAAGTGAGTATATCAACTTAGTTTTGATTGGTTACTAAAAAGTCATGATTGGATGTTGTAGATCAGTCCTCCAAATTTCTAGAAAGGTATGTTTGAGCATGTGACCATATGTGGGCCCCACCTAAAAATAGTAGTTTCAAGAAGAAGGTTTTAGGACAAGATGGCCCAAAGAAGTAGCATGGAAAATTGATGATGCATATGATCATGGATATTGTGTAATAAATCTATTGGATGCATGTATGATTGGTAAATGAAAATAAATTTATTTCAAGACTGATTAACTCCCCCTCTCAGTCCTTTGTGCTTCAAACAATTGGTATCAGAGCGGGTCCTTGAGAAGCAAGTTTCAGCAATTGAAGGAGATCCTTGAAGCACAAGATGGATATAGAAGAAAGTCAAAAGTTGAAGAGATCAAGAGAAAAATTCAAGAGGTTGCTAATATATCTAGAGGAAGTATATGCATACCAAAAAAGATATGAATAAATAAAGAGAAAGTCATGAAAAGAAGATGTTGATGATCATGAAGTATACGACCCCAAAGTGGTATATGGTCAAGTGAATCCTTTTCTTAGAATGGGGGTTTAATTGAAACCCCTAGGGTTTGATATATGGAAATCAATCTATGAATTATGTACACCATCTCAACCGAGTGACAAGGATGAAGACCTAGTAGTTGATGATGAAGATGACCTAGAAGCTGATTCCGATGGTTATGACTATAAAGATGATGGCAAAGTTGCTGAAGATGCCTTAGAAGAAGAAGTTGAGGATTTTCTAGATGAATTATGACCTATAATAGAATATTCATCATTTCAAGAATCCCTAATCATGAAATATTCCTATTAAAGGATCCAAGAGTGTCTTGTGGGAGAATTCATCATTCATGAGAGGAAAATCAATTTGTTAAGAACATATGTAGGGGTTGAAGTCAAAGAGGACTTGAAAAAGAGCTTGTTAGTGATCTCTCATGTCTTCATGAAAAATATGGATGCTTTCTCTATGAGTATATGTTATTGATTAGACAAAGGAACCATAGGACTATTGACAAGTGAAAAAAAGAGTTTCAAGGTCAAAATATGGTATGTATGTTCTCATAAAAGTCATGTGTCTATTGTGTATTTAGTTGATCTCTGTGCATATGGTCTTATGGTTTGTCTAGGCCCATCTTATTTTATGAAAATCTTGAGTTGTTGAAAATTCAATGAACATGTTTCAAGAATAGTGCTCGCTCTGTCATGAGTCTATGGTTTGTGTGTAAGCATGATGTCATTAAAAATCCATCATTGGTGGTCTGATCTATTAGGGTCTACATATGTAGTCTTTTCAATGGTTTGAGTTCTTAAAATAAGTTTTCAAACATATCATGTATTGTTCATATGAATTTGAGGCCTATAGAAGTAAATTCATGTACGAAGGCATCTATATTAAGTGTTTACAAATCCATCATGTGCTTTTAGTTGATCCATTAATCATCCTTATGCTGTATAAGTTATATGAATCTGTATAAGGCATTGTCAAGTCCTTAGGAGTCTTTGTGGTCTAAATGGTGTTATGTCATTCAAGTAGTCTATGATATCAAAAGTCAACTATTTTCCAAGTATCTTGGTGTATATTTAGTTGTCTTTTTCGTGTCAAGTTTGGAAGTTAATCTACATAATCTCTTGGAATCCTTTGTATTGTCAATGTAAAGAGAATGTCCAAGTGTGTGAAGTTGTCTAGCAATAGTGATGAAATCATGAAAGTATGCTCCCAAGTGGATATGTACATTTAGAGGCCTATAATTGAAGGTTTTGCATCTAAAATGCCATCTCGATTCATGTGCAATGAGTCAAGAAGAATCTCAACATAAACTAAAGGTGGATATGAGTCTCAAACATGTGTTTTGGGATGGAATGAAGACCAAGATCTAACATCGGGGTAGTAAATGTTTCTCTTGGTGGATATGATATAGAAATAATGGTATGTACTATGACATCAAGTCAAAGATGGATAATACTAGTATGAATTCATATAGAAGTCGGGTGGAGTCCTTTGGTCATCTTGGGAGTCTTCAAGTGTTGGTTTTAGTCGAGATAAACATAAAGTTGTGTAAATTCACTCTTTAAGTAAGTTGAAGAAACATAAATGGTGCAAGGGACTGTTTCTCATAGTCTGAGAATACTCTAGGGCACGATAATCCATGATTGACTATAAGGTAAGTAATGTAAATGTTTGATAAATCAATTTTTTCCATGTTATTGGTTTAGAATGTCCTTAAGACCTATGAAAAGGTATTGATTTGGTAGATGCCAGTATGATCTCCCTAAACTTGAAGAAGTCAAATATATTCTATGAATGAAAGGTACAGTCTCAAGAAAATCATGAAGGCTCCAAAATTTAGGGAATGAAAATGTGATGCTACAGTGCATCAGGTTACTTAGTGCCACAAATGAAGTCTCTTACTTATTGCTACAGATATCATTCTTTCTTTGATCTCAAGTAAAACATTGAGTCTCGAAATTGCTAAGACAATGTTGATCTTGTTCATGAGTTGAAGTTGAAGTAGAGAATATTTATTGGGGGAGCATGTACTATCCAACCCCACAAGGAGACAAGGAATGATTCGAGATCAATCTAAGTAAACCTATATTCAAAGAGAAAAGTATGAAAATTTGTCTCGGATTATAAAACAAAGAAGTGTCTATTGGTATGGTCCTCAAGTTGAATAAATCTGCAAAGGTCTCATCTCCGGGGGAGTTTTGTCTCAAACTCTTGAAAGGTGCAAGGTGATCTCGGTATGCAAACTCAAGGTATGAATACACACTTCTCGGACTATGAATGCTTTCAATGGTATGCTACGGATGCCAAAAGGTATTTATTTCTTTTGGTTTGAAGTTGTAGCTAGGTATATGCTTTGATTAAAATGTTGTAGTGACAAGAAAGTAAGGTTTCGGTGTTCATGTTATGTTAAGTGAGTGTATTTGACTTGAATAATCAGGGTTTTGTTGTGGATAAGGGTTTGTGAAGTCGGTTTCATTATTTTTCATGTCACCATAGTCACTTTGCTATCTAAAGGATGTCAAAATTCTATGAAAGGGTCAAATACTTAATGTGCTTGATCAAATTATATGCTCAACACTCATGAAAATCATGTAGAAACTCCTAATATCAACCTAAGACTATGAAAAATGGAGGGTCATAACAAATGTTGTTAAAAGTCATAAAAACTCGGTGTATCTGGTAAAATCAAACTATATACTCTAATGTTGTCACTATGTGGGACAAATCTAGGCATGGTTATCTCGAGTTGGTAGAATGGTATAACAAAGAGCTTATGAAATTTGAAGCTACAAAATGATGGTAGGACTTAGAAGATGATTGTTCTAGACATAATATGCATCTACAAGTGATTTGCATTAGAGACAATAGAATGACGAGGTTGAAATCATCCTGAAGAAGAGCACAAGAGGAGTTTTTGTATAGAAAATTAGATCTCAAGAAATATGTATAATAAAAAAGTGCTTGAAGGTTGAAATTCTACAAAGTGATCTTGAGTGTGACTATGTGTTGGAGCATGTTGTATCTGTCTAAGACAAGAAAATGTGAGAAAATGCATGTAAGAGGAGCCTAAAGTGAGCTGTGACAAGGATAAATAGGGTGAAGATACTTAACAAGGACTCCTAGTTCAAATTGACATGATGTTGACTGGGAAAGAGTCTACTTGAAAGAAACATATGAATGAATGATGTAAGAATCTCAAGGTGTCAAGACAATACTCTACGGGCACAGTACTACGTTCAAGATAAATTATTCATTATTCCTCAAAGTTTGTGAAGATATCATTTGAAGATGATCTCTGAAGTAATATGTATGTATAAGCTCTCTTGATGTTCTTCATGTAATATATTTTCTACTGAGTACAAGGAAGTATGATCAAAAAGGTTAAAGGATCTGCTGAGCATAAGGTAAGCTTCATGAATTTATGTGAACAATTTGTTGAAGAAGTTGTTTGAATGATGATTGTTTGAAGGGTCTTTTGCTAGTTGAATTTTGAGTCTAAAGAAGTCTTGTGACAAAGGGGGTCTTGGCTTGTCTCTCCTCTAGGTGAGTGAATGGTTTGATCATTTTATGCCTCAAACATGTAGTATGCATGCAAACAAGGCTGGAATGTTTGAGAAAAAGCTTCGGACTGAGTTTTGAATTTGATCTATTCTAGGCCTCTCAATCAAGGTAAGAATCCTAAATTTTGAGTTTTCTAGTTGAGATTGATGACATATCTCCAAGGGGAGTCCTAGGATGAAGTATCAAGATGAGTTTGGGCCTATAGATATTGTCAAAGATGGTTATAAATGCACTAAAATTGCCATTCATGGACAATAGTTCTAAATCGAGTGATGATGAAGATGGAGGTGGATTTAGTATTTTTGAGCATGATCCAGATATAGATAGTGATGTATAGCATGAATAAAGGATAATACTGAGAGAGTATCAATTGAGGGGAGCTATTTTTGGCTCTTACCAAGTCTAGGATATCTTCATATGTTGTTGTTGGAGTCAAACAAGGAAGGATACGAGTTCGGGGGAGCTCTATGTCAAGTAAGTCAAAAATTTTTCATTACTATCATTGTTGAGTCATGCGTTGTCATTATAAATGTTGTAAATTAAGTTGATCCTTTTTAATAGATGGAAAATGGGGAGAGAAGATCAAAAACGTGGATTTGAGTCATGTAGGTGTGTTTGTCATATGGTTGCCATCAATGACAAAGGGGATATTGTTGGCCATTTTGGGTATGTGTTATCATTGATGTCAACTTTGCCATTAATGAAAAATGGTTTCATGGTTTCATATGAGTCTCCATGTGATGTTATTCAGTGGTCAAACATGAAGGTTGATTGGTAGTGTCGGGATTTGGTGAGTTCAATGTCTTCCCCGGTGCATGATCTAGTGAGCTAATTCATTGTATGAGGTATCCAAAGTTGGTTGGAGTATTTCATGAGGTCATAAATGGTCCATATTATTTTTCATGAGTGTACACGGGTTTGCATTGAGTTAGCAAGGTCAATATATGGTTGATTTAGGTCATTCCAGGCTTGTTTCTATCCCTAGATAATCCAGAATGAGGTAGTGGCATGAGATTTAGACCAGATATTTCTTGTTGGAGCATGGTTTCAAAATAATGGTAGTGTATCTGCGATGTATGGTGAGTTTCAGTCAGAACTTAGAAGTATGATGCATTTTTTGGGTCCTTGGGAAGCTATAGGTGAGAATCAGATAGTTTAGCACAGGTAAATGAGATTGACTAGAGAGTTTGAGATGAATTTAGGAGATGCAGTGAATTTGAGAATTTAGAGGATGTTGACATGGTGATTCATGCCAAATTTTAGGTCAGTATGTTGGATATTTTTGAAGATATGCAAGTTTTGGTTAAACTAGGTAAGAAACAATGTATTTTTGAAGCAAAAGTTGATCTTCTGATGCTCGTTGTGAATTGTATGATTTATATGGGGACCTTAGCTCTTAGGAATATATTATTAAGTTATTTATGAAGATTTCAAAAAATAATGAGGTGGTTTGATCATCACATTTTTATTAATGATTGTTAAGAAGCTAAGTTGGTCTAAAACCCTAGCTAAACCCTAGCTAGGAGCAGTTTGCAGAAAAGTGAGTATATCAGCTCATTTTTGATTGGTTAATAAAAATTGATGGTTAGATATTGTAGAGAAATCTTCCTGATTTCCAGAAAAGTATTTTTGAGCATGTGACCATATGTGGGCCCCGCTGCTAAAAATAGTAATTTATGAAGAAGAAGGTTTTAGGACAAGATGGTCCAAAGATGTAGCATGCAAAATTGATGGTGCATATGATCATGGATGTTGTATAATCAATCTAATGGATGCATGTATGATTGGTAAATGAAAATAAATTTATTGTAGGAATGATTTACCCCCTCTTAGTTCTTTGTGCTTCCAACAATGCGAAGCGATAATGGGGCCAAATGCCACTCCATTCAAATCGAGCTTCCTGATTCAGACCATATTCCACTTGCCAATAATTTTTCCATTCTTAGCTTGAAGGATAGAAATATGGATGGGCAAGTGGATTTTGATATTTCTGATTTTTCATGAATTTCATATCATGGAATGTTTAGGGTCTGATAGAGGCCTCTAAAAAACTCTCTATTCGTTTAACTTGCGAGCGTATTGACAGTTTATATATTATTTGTTTAGACGAAATTAAAATTTATGTTTTTTTGCTCTAGAATACTCTAAAAGTGCATTGCCCCAGATTTTATGAATTTTTATACACAACAAATTTATGGTAAAGGTGGTGCTAACATTTCTATTATGCCTGACATTTTTGACCTTAATCAACGCCTCGGGCCATGATCCTGCTAATTAGGTTGTGTGATAATTATCGCTATTAATGATATTAATTTTGGTATTCTTAATGTTTATTCCCCTAATGACAACTTCAAAAAAATAACTTAATGGAAACAAGTAGGTGATAACTTACCTCTTGCTTATTGGTTGGTGTGTGGTGACTTTAATATGATAGAGCATCTAGATGATAAATGTGGCACCCTCCCTATGTGCTAGTGTGTTGGCGAGTGTGTGGCTGATATTTCTTTAAAATCCATTGAGGGATTTCCAATCTTACTGCAGACAGGCCGGAATTTAAATCCCAAGCTTGGTATACTTGGACCAATATTTGAGAAGGATATGATTTGGTTTTAAAAGATTCGACCATGCACTTCTTTTACAACATATATTTTTTTATTTTGACACACAAGGATCCTCTGCTATCAATGTGTGGTCTGATGTGCTTTTGTCAGATCACCACCCGATTACATTTAAGATTTTTAGTAGGGGCCCCTTTCAAGTTTCCCACTAATCAATTTTATCTTAATGTCTCTTTGTTGAGTCACCCTAGGTGGTCCCACTCATTGCTAAGGTTGGGAACATGACGCCACTTCCATCGTTCACTGCAAGTTGGATCTCATGGTGGGAATTGGTGATTCATTGTACCACTTAGTTTCTCTCTTTGTTTTAGAAAACAGAGGCCCGAGTCCGTAAGTGAGCCGATTTGGCTCTACACAAATAATTCGAGACAAATATCCTTGTTATTGGAGGCCAATCCTTTTGATATTCCTCTCCATATTTAGGTAGTTGAAACTTGACACAAGCTCAAGCTCATCGAGTCTCATTCAGCCCATGGTGTTTAGATTCGGTCGAGGTTGCATTAGCTTAATGTGTGAGATTAAGCCTCTAAAAGAATTTTCAAATCCTCGAGTCAAACAGGCTCGTCAATAGATCAAAACTGTCTATGATTCACATCAGTGGCTCACGAGCTACCAGAGATCACAAATGCTTTTGTTGAGCACTATCATCTAGTTTTTCAAGCTCAAGAGGTTTCGAGTGAGTGAGATTTTGCTTTATAAATATGTATTGATGTGGTTCCTAATAAGATTTCCCTAGAGAGTGGGCCTGTTGTAATGTTCCTCTCACCTTGGAGGAACTCCATGCTTCCTTGCTCTACTTAGCTGATGACAAATCACCAGGTTTGAATGGATTCCCGTGTAGATTTTATAAAGGGAATTAGTATTTTGTGGGACATGATCTACTTTGTGTCTATAATGAAGATCTCCAAAGAAATTATTTTAGGAATTTCATTAATCAAGGCAACATCAAGTTCATCTCTAAATTTGGTGACCATGATTAAATGAATAATTGGTGATCCATTACCTTGTTAAATGATTCTTACAAAATTATGGCCAAAGTATTGGTTCTTCGCTTAACATATATGTTGCCCAAAATTTCTCATCCCAAAAAAACTGGTTTTGTTAAAGGTCAATATATTCTTGATAATCTTCTAGTTGTGTGGGAAGGCATGGAATGGGCCAGGGTTTCTTGTAGAGGCCTTTATTTCTCAAAATTGACTTTGAGAAGGCTTATGATCATATTGAATGGCCATTCATTTTGGCTATGCTCAAAGCCCTTAGATTTGGTGAATTATTCCGATCATTGCAGGTACTCTTATTTCAAATGTTTCAGCTTACCTTACCATCAATGGCCATCAGTCCACTGCTATCGGCCTCTTCCATTCTATCAGATATGGGTTCCCTCTTGCGCCAACCTTGTTTGTTCTTGCTGTTGACACTTTAGGGTATCTTATTGCACATCATGCAGCTCAAGGTCACATTTGGGGGATTTTCCTTCCTGATCATGCGACACAACTCATCAATGGTCACTTTGCTGATGATTCCTTCCTTACCATTGCTGAGTCTAGAATAGAATGTTGCCAAGGTTTTTGACTACCTTGATACATTTTGTCTTGCCTCTGGATCCAACATTCAAATGGCTAAGACTTTGGAGTTCTTGAAAAGTTTTTCACCGTCCTAGATTTCCTACAAGCTTACTACTTTGGAGATGAATTGGCCACATAAAGAAATTCAAATTTTTGGGTATCCCCTTTGCCTTTTATATCAAATCCACCATGCTATGGCAGTATGTTCTTAAAAAAGTGTAGCATAAGGTTATCTGGTAGTCTTCTAAACTACTATCCCTATCTGGTAAATTCCAAGTTTGCACTAAGATTCTTACCACCACCCATATGTATTACTCGAGTGCTTTAGGTGCCCTTCTCACACCTTGTTCTCCAAACTTGCCAAGCTATTAAGGGGCTTTTTATGGTGCAAAATTTTTGGTTCAGCTAGCTTTCATAGAGTGTCTTGAGATGTTTTTTTCCTCCCTTTCAATCAAGGTGATATGGGAATCATTGATGTCTACCGGAAAAGTGTGGATTTATGTTCTAAATGGGTGGTTCGTTGTTTGTCCAAAAATCAAGCCTAGAGAATCTTGATATGACATTGCATTATGTTTGAAGATTTGTATGGAAAGAAATGTTGGATTAATATTGGGTGCACACCCTTATTATCACTAAAGTTCCAATTAAAATTACTGACACTTTGTTGCCAAAAGTATCTGGAAATCATTTGAGACGGTCAAGCCATTGATGCAATGGATCAATGATGGTTTTTGAAAAAGGCTCTATTTTAATTCTTAGAATCTTTGGTGGTCTCCCATCATCACTGATGATAATCTTCCACTTACGAAAACTCTGGGCATCAAATATCTTCAACTTTCTTACAAGGGAATTCATACCATTTAGGATTTGGTTACCCGTAGAGATTGGGTACCTTGGGCCGAGCTCAAATTAAAATTCAACCTTGGTAATTCAAACCTCTCATCAATCTACAAAATTTAGAAACTTGTTCTGATGTTATGCTTCAAAAGTTGAGGCTTAAACCCCACAAAGCTTGGTGGCATGATTGGCGGTAGAACCAGGAAATTGCTTTCCTTTGATACAATGTTGGAACAATCTACCATATTTTAATCCCACTCTTTTCTGTCATTTATAAGCTTAATGCCCAACAGGGTTTACAATCTGTGCATTCCACATGGCTTCACCGGCTTTCCCATACTTGGAATTCTCTTCTTGAGCCCAAAGTTAATCAATTCCTTTGGTGTCTTGTCTATCAAGGTCTGCCTATGGGCAAACTTCTTAGTCATATTAGCATCCCTAATCCTAAATGCCCCTTTTTCCCACCCTGAGTCTTTTAAACACATATTTTTGTCATGTCCCCATGCTCAGGCTATATGGACATGGATTCATTCTTTATTCCAGCCCTACCATCCCGAATTATTTCATTAACATCTAGCTTTATTTGGAGATTTTATTCCTTGGCATCATTAATCTTTGGAAAATTGTTTTGAGCCTGTATTTTGTTTCAGATTTGGAAAGCTCGTAATGCTTTAATATTCCAACATGATAAATTTGTTTCTCTATTTTCCAATAATGAAAAAGTGGTTATATTGTCTAATGTGCACATAGATTCAAGATTTAGTGAAAAAGGTTTCCCTTGAGTTTTCTCATCTTCGGAGCTTATTGATCACTAGGGAGTGCAACATGCACTATAAGTCAGATCTCGGTAGATCCTCTGCCACCTCCACCTTGGCCATTGCCACCTCGATGACCACAACCTACCGGAATGCATCATAGAAGCCACTCACGCAGTCACCATTTTGCCTCTCCTCGGGACCACCCTTGACTCCATCCTCGTCCGGACTGGATGGAGCCCGAATCAAGGGGAAGAGTATTGGTAGTTCTTCAAAATTGATCCGAATAGTGGAGTGTTTATCCCTCCCGAGATGATCCTCCTCCTCCTCCTAGTGCTTCAACACGTGCTTGATTTCGGTGGTATGATTTTTCTACTGTGCTCTCTGTTTTCCCTCTAGGCATTTTGATATAACCTTTGTGGTGTTCTTTGTTTCCTTTTGGCATTTTGTTGTTGCCTTCATGGAATTTTGTGGGACCATGAGTTTTCTGGTTGCCCACTGCTAATGTAACTCTCTTTATTTTATATTAATATAAAGGGCGGTTCAATAGTAAAATAATCGTTATGTTATTTTATTTTAATCTAATAACTTGATTTAGTTAACTACACAAAAATAATGACATCTTCTTGAAAAAGAGCTTTACATCAAACTATATTTGCAAAGAAAATGTTGGCACCTTTACTGAGCTTAAAACAATAGTTAGAGTACTCATAATTGTTACATTCTGCACCCATAAAATTGAACATGCCAAATTGGACAAGGAATCTCAAGACACATTGTTTTACACCACTAAAATTGAAAAAGGATCCATGAATGAAATATTTTTTTATATTCTCATAAAAAATTGTGATTTCTTGAATGTTCGAGTATTGGATGTTGGATAATATTTTAGTATACAATTAATTCTTGTAGTTCAATATATGCATGTTTCCAAATTTATGGTATGCAATCTTTTTGTAATGATTTAATATTCTAGCATGATTAATCTGTTTCTCTATTTTCCAATAATGAAAAAGTGGTTATATTTTCTACTTTGCACATACTGATTCAAGCTTAAGCGATGAAGATTTCCCTAGAATTTTCTCATCTTTAGGAGCTTCTTGATCATTGGGGAGTACGTCATGCACTATGAGCCGGGTTCCACCGGATCCTATGCCACTTTGCCACCTTGGCCATCGTCGCCTCAATGGTCGTCACCCACCGGAATGCATCATAGAAGTTGTTCACGTAGCCACCATTCTACCTCTCCTCGGGACCACCCTTCAACTCCTTCCTTGTCTAGACTTGGCTAGATCCAAACTACGAGGGGAAGGGCATTGGTAGTTCTCCATAGTGGAGCTCTTTGCTGCAAGGTATGCAAATTATAGCAGTTCACCTCCCCCTAGATGGGGAATTATGGTTCCTTTATAGATGTAGTTTTTAGACCATGATGGATGACATGTGGATCCTCCCTCGGTTGAGCCAAATAGTGGAGTGTTTATCCCTCCCCGGGATGACCCTCCTCCTCCTCCTAGTGTTGCAATATGTGCTTGATTTCATTTTGTGTGATTTTTCTACTATGCTCTCCACGTTCCCTCTAAGCATTTTGATGTAGCCCTTGTGGTATTTTCTGTTACCTTTTGGCATTTTTATTAGCTTCATGGCATTTTATGGGACCATGAGTGTTTTGGCCACCCCGATAATGTAACTCTCTTTATTTTATATTAATTTAAAAGGTAGTTCCAATAGTAAAATAATAGATTTGTTATTTTATTTTAATCCAATAACATTTTAGTTAACTACACAAAAATAATGACATATTCTTGAAAAATAGCTTTCTATCAAAATTTATTTGCAAAGAAAAATGTTGGCACCTTTACATAGTGTAAAACAGTTGTTATAGTATTCATCATTGTCACATAATTGTACCCATAGAATCGAACTTGCCAAATTGGAAAGGAATCTCGGGACACATTGTTTTACACCACTAGATTTGAAAAAGGATCCATGAATGAAAGATTTTTTATATTCTCATAAAAAATTGTGATTTACTATGCTTAGTATTAGATGTTGGATGATATTTTAGTATACAATTAATTCTTGCAGTCTAATATATGCATGTTTCCAAATTTATGGTATGCAATATTTTTGTATCCAAACCATAATGGTTGCCTTTTACATATACATGTATATATCTTATTTGGTTCAAAATTATTGTTACAATTATGCATCAAATTTTATTTACCTATATCGATGCCAATTAATTGCTAGGATCCGGTTGTGGTGTTGGAAATATATATGCACCATGCATTGCTAATTCCAACTGTCCCTATTTTAGAAGGATTAAAAATAGATTTAATTTGCTTTAGTTAAGCATGAGTCTTGCTTTAGTTAAATTCCTATTTTTAGGATTAGATTTAATTCAAATAATAAATATGCTTTATTGCATAACATGCAACTATTTTAAAGCAAGAGTTTAATTTTAGAATGCTCTATTTTTGGAGTGTAGAAGCTTATTTATTAGCAGCAGTTTGTTATTGTTTTACAAGAAAGTAAGGATGTGCATTGAAAGCACACAGCTGCATGCACAACTTGATTGTAAAGAGCTGAAGCTCTAAGTATGATGAATCTTTTATTAACGGAGACTACGCCTTTGTAGTGCTAGTTTGAATATTATCTGTTTATACAAATTATTTAATTGTTCTATTTACATATTTTATGTTGTTTGTTGTATAAGACCGTATATTTTCTACAAATTGGTATTAGAGCGAGGTTATTCCAAAGAACTTATTAAATTGGTAGCAAGCTATGGCTTCTACATCCGGCATGCAGAACACACGCAATTTAATGGAAAGAATTATGAATACTGATCATTGACCATGAAGGCGCTATTTAGATCTCAAGATGTGTGGGAGATCGTTGAAGATGGGTACACAGAGCCCGCATATGCGCAACAACATATACTTGTACTTTCTCAGGAAAAGAAAGATACTTTGAAGGAGTTACAAAAGAAAGATGGAAAATCTCTTTTCTATATTCATCAGGCAATGCATGAAATCATTCTTCCCAGAGTGGTAGCAGCCAGTCAAGCAAAGACCACATGGGACACACTACAAGTTGCATATCAAGGTAAGGAGAAAGTAAAAACTGCCAAGCTACAGTTACTTCGTAGAGATTTTGAGAATTTAGCAATGAAAGATTCAGATTCCGTAGAATCATTTTTACTTATGTAGTTGGCTTAGTCAATCAAATCAAATCCCATGGTGAGACTCTTGAAGACGAAGGATTATTGAAAAATTTCTTAGAAGTTTTCCTACAAAATTTGATCCTTTAGTTGTTGCTTTATTAAAGAAACCAAGGATCTCGAGTCGGTTTCTATTGATGAGTTATATGCATCACTAATCAATCATGAATAGAGGATGAATAGATCACATGCAAGTGTAGATTAGGCTTTTGCATCTCAGACATCAGGTAGTCGTGGCAAAAGAAGAGGTAGTTTCAGCCCAAGAGGCAGAGGAAGAAGTCCATCTAGAGGATGTGGCAGAGGTTCATCAAGCTCAGGTGGAAGAGGACAGTGCTCAAGAACGAGTTATATTCAAAGACAAGATAAGTCTCATGTTTAGTGCCATTATTGCAAAAAGTATGGGCACTATGATTATGATTGCAAGAAAAAGCAATATGATCAGGAGAGGAAAAATCAAAATCAGGTTGGAAGTTCTATTTCTAAACCTATGTTTATTGCATGCACAAGGATTGCCAAAGCAATACCTTCTTTATCCCATATTGAATGTAATTTGTCAAAAGAGAGTCCATGTGATGTATGGTATTTGGATTCAGGTTGCGATAGTAATCACATGACAGGTAATCTAGATTTGTTTTCTAGTTTGGATGATTTAGTTAAGAGTGATGTAACTCTTTGAAATAACAATATTGTGTCTATGAAAGGAAAAGGCACGGTTGGTATTCTAACAAAACAAGGGGAGCAAACAAGTATGTAAGATGTTTACTATGTTGCAGGTTTGAAACATAATCTTATGAGTATTGGACAACTGAGTACGAAAAGGATACAGAGTATATAGGAAGACAATGAGTGCATTATTGTGGACAAAGCTCCTAACACTCAGTTGATTGCAAAAGTGAAGATGAGTAGCAATAGGATGTTTCCATTGATTTTAAAACCTGGAAAAAAGAAGAAATCAAATCATTTTACGAAAAAATCAGTATCTCAATTTGTAGTAATGTCCTGTGCTAAGCCAAATCAGTCTTTTGTTGAGTCCTGTGCCAATGCAAATCAGGACTGCGCTACAGCAAGTGAGTCCTGCACTGATTCCTATGTAAATATAGTTGAGTCATGTGTTGAAGGAACACAATCAAATTTTCATTCAGTCATGAAGGATGAATCATGGCTTTGACATCTAAGGTATGGACATTTGAATTTTGGAGGTTTGAATTTATTACATAGAAAGAATATGGTTAAAGGTTTTCCATTGATTCAGAAACCGGAAAGGGTATGTGAAGGTTGTATTTTGGGGAAGCAACATAGAGATTCATTCCCAGTTGGAAAAACAACAAGAGCAAGTGCACCACTTGAGATTGTACACTCAGATTTATGTGGACCTATGCAGAAAACTTCTATTGGAGGTTGTATTTATTTTATGACATTCATTGATGATTACACAAGGAAGACATGGGTTTATTTTCTGAGAAATAAATCATATGCCTTTAATATATTTCAGCAATTCAAGGCATTAGTGGAGAAGCAAAGTGGATACTAAATCAAAGTTCTCGGAATGCAGAGCAGGAGGTGAGTATGTTTGTAATGAGTTTATGAATTTTTCGATATTATGGTATACACAAGTAGTTTACTACCAGGTATACACCACAACAGAACGGTGTGGTAGAGAGGAAAAATAGAACCATCATGGAGATGGCAAGAAGCATGTTGAAGGCAAAACATCTTCCAAATGATTATTGGGCAGAAGTAGTAACAACTTTTGTTTATATTTTGAACAGTGTCCAACGAAACTTGTTAGGAACATGGTTCCTCAACAAGCATGGACTAACATGAAACACATTGTTTCACATTTCAGAGTTTTTGGTTGTGTAGCATATGCACATGTACCTGATGAGCTAAGGAAGAAGTTAGACAACAAAGGAGAAAAGTGTATTTTTGTTGGGTATTTAGAGAATACAAAAGCGTACAAGTTATATAATCCGATCACTGGAAAGGTTGTGATCAGCAAGGATGTATAGTTTATTGAGAATGAAGCATGGGATGGAAGTATAGAGAAAACAATGAGTATAACAACAACTATTCCGCATGATGATATGGTAGATGAAACTTTAGAACAAGGTATTGTATCTACAAATCTTGGACATGCACCAAAAGTTTTAGCACAAGCTACACCTCCATCTACAATCAGGAGGTCACCAAGATTTCAACCATCTTCAGCCATGCAAGAGACACCACAGAGATCACCAGAAGCTACTCCATCACCACAAAGCAGTCCTACATTGAATAGTCCTGCATAACGGAAAACAAGAAGTCTATGTGAGATTTATAATGTTGATACAACTAATTCATTTTCAGTTTTTGCATTATTTTCTCGATCTACTTGATCCAAGTATATTACGAAGAGGCTACAAAAATGAAGTTTGGGAAAAATCCATGGATGATGAGATCGATGCTATAGAGAAGAATCAGACATGGGAGCTGATGGATCTTCCAAAAGGAAAGGACGTGATAGGATTCAAGTGGGTCTACAAGACAAAATACAATGCTTGATGGAAAAGTACAGAAACACAAAGCAAGGCTAGTTGCAAGAGGTTTTACGCAGCAATATGGAGTTGACTACAATGAAACATTTACACTAGTAGCACATTTAGACATGGTAAGAATGGTTTTAGCAATTGTAGCTCAAAACAAATGGTCTATTTATTAGATGGATGTTAAATCAACATTCTTGAATGGATTCCTTAAAGAGAAAGTTTATGTAAATTATCCAGAAGGTTATGAGATGGAAGGTCATGAAGGAAAAGTATACAGATTGAAGAAATCACTCTATGGTCTCGGGCAAGCACCTAGAGCTTGGTACAACAAAATAGATTCTTATTTGATTGAGAATGGTTTCGGTAGGAGCACCAAAGTGAGCCTACCTTATACACCAAAATAAATGAGCATGATAAAATTTTAATTGTTTGTTTATACGTAGATGATTTGATCATTACTATAAATCTATCTACAAAGTCATTCAAATCAGCCATGAAGGAGTTTGAGATGACAGATCTTGGTCTTATGCATTATTTTTGGGCATTCAAGTTCAACAATCAGAAGGTGAAGTTTTTATCTCACAAGAAAAGTATGCAAATGATGTTTTGAAAAGGTTTAACATGTTGAATTGTAAGCCAACACCAACACTAGTTGTAGTAGGTTTGAAGTTGAGCAAAGAGGATGAAGGATCATTTGTGGATCCAACATTGTTTAAAAAGTTGGTTAGAAGTCTTATGTATTTGATGGCCATAAGGCCTGATATCATGTATGGTGTGAGCCTCATATCAAGGTTCATGGAATCTCCAAAAGATTCACATTGGCAAGCTGGAAAAAGAATTTTGAGGTATGTATGTGGAACAAGGAATCATGGAATTCTTTATTCAAGTTCAGATGAGTTCAAACTCATTGGTTATACAGATAGTGATAGTGCTTTGGAAGTATAGATGATCGAAAAGTACATCCGGCTATAATTTTCACTTTGGAACAAGAGTGGTTTCATGGGCATCAAAGAAGCATCCCATTGTCACATTATCTTCAGCAGAAGTAGAGTATGTAGCAGCAACAGGAGCAACATGTCAAGCTATTTGGATGAGAAGAGTGTTGATAGATTTACAACATAAACAAGAGGAAGCTATGCAGATTTTTGTGACAACAACTCAGCCATAGCGTTGTCCAAAAATCATGTTTTTCATAAGAGGAGCAAGCATATTGATACGAGGTATCATTTCATTAGGGAGCTAGTAAACAACAAGGAAATTCATCTTGAATTTTGTAGATCCGAAGATTAGTTTGCAGACATTTTTACAAAGGCTTTGGCAAAAGAATTTTTTGAATATTTGAGAGATTGTTTGGGAGTTTGTGATCCCGTGCATGGAAAATCTGAAAAAGCAAATGAAGCTCCAAAAGAGTGAAAGCTATAGTTTGAAATTAAGGGGGAGTGTTGGAAATATGCATGCACCATGCATTGCTAATTCCAACCGTAGCTATTTTAGAAGGATTAAAAATAGATTTAATTTGCTTTAGTTGAATTCCTATTTTTAGGATTAGATTTAATTCAAATAATAAATTTTCCTTATTGCACAACATGCAATTGTTTTAAAGAAAGAGTTTAATTTTAGAATGCTCTATTTTTGGAGCTGTAGAAGCTTATTTATTAGCAACAGTTTGTTATTGTTTTACAAGCAAGTAAGGATGTGCATTGAAAGCACACAGCTGCACGCACAACTTGATTGTAAAGAGCTGAAGCTCTGAGTATGATGAAGCTTTTATTAATGGAGATTACACACAACAGTGTTGGTTCAAATATTCTTATGTTTATGCAAGTTATTTAATTGTTCTGTTTACATCTTTTATGATGTTTGCTGTATAAGACTGCAAAATTTCTACACGTGGGATGCCATCCATATTTGTGATTCATGACTATTCCTTCTTCAAATCATTTTTGTTTTTCATCCTCGGTGTCAGGCTTGTTTTTGTTTCTGTGAAGATTTTACATGGAAACCCCTCCTTATCCTGGTCTGTTTCTCATGGGGGCATCAAGAGAGATGGATTTTTATGATCCCATTACCTCTTCTAGACTGAGGAAGGTGTTTTGAATTGGCTCGGGCTCGGTGGGAAATGCAGTGGAACAGATTATGGGAGAGGATTATATTTAGGACAGTGGTTGAGAAAGAGTTAATGCTGAGATAGCCTCCATTTTCATCTCCCATCTCTTTCTCCTTGGTGTAAATAAAAAAGAAACCCTGAAGATATTTCGCCATATAATCCTACCCAAGCACGTGGTAGAGTTAGAGGAAGTGGTGGGTAATTTTTTCTTGCCTTCAACCTTTGCAGGCTTCTGTTGCAAGGGAAAGGGATTTGGTATCTCAAGAGCATGTATTGGAGCTGGAAAGAAGGATTTGGTGCCTCTGGAACTTTGTAATTCCATTCCATTAGAAGTCCCAAATAAAAGATGCAGGTCCGGCCTTTATTGATTCTTTGGAACTGGAATATCTATCAGCGCCTATTAGTCATATTCCCACTAGCATTGCTAAGCTCAGGGTGAAAGGTAAGGCATCCTATGTTTTCCTACCACAAGCCGGGGTATTCAGACGTTGTCTCAGTTCCCGCAAGAAAGAAGCAGTGCTTGCTGATGCTTCGAAGGTCCAGGTGAAATATGAAGTGATCGAATTATTTGATAATCTTACTTCCCAGGTTATAATAGCTATATAGTATGGTTTTGGTGTCTGTTGTCTTAGTGTGGTATAGTTTAGCCTATTTTGTGTAAATGTTGCCCTGCTTTTTTGATATAATGATTACTTTGTAATGCAAGGGATGGGACCCAAGAACCCCCTGTTCAAAGCTCCAGTAAAAGTGATTACCCATAAAAAAATTATTTACCTAAAGGAATTCATAGATTTTCTTATTATTAGCTCAATCATTTAACAACAAAATTAATATCATCTTTTAAATTGTCTTTTACTGTAAAAAATATATAATAAATTTGAAACTTCTTTTATATTTTCTATCAAGAAATCCCTTACACCCCTATAAAAATGCAAGTGCTATTTTAAAAGTGACAATATTATTAATTAATATTTTTCCTTTGTAATTTTAATGATTTGTTATAAGTTCCCAATAGTATAAATAGAGTATTAATGGTACACTTGTTTAAAGTCACATATATATGATTCTATTGAAAACTATTATTAAATAGGTCATCTTCTCTTATAAATGTTCATCATAAAACATCCTAAAGGTCATTACAATTAGGGCCACGAGGGCTCCCTTTATTTTTCAGTTGGGTGATGATGTTACGAAGCATAAAAATACAGAGATAAATGAGAATTGTTTTACTTTAATTTTTTTGTAATCCAAAGGGATTAAAAATATCCAACAATCAAGAGCTTCGAGGAGTGGATTTCTAACACAAGGCAAGTTCTACTAATCAACTTCATATGAACTAACACAAGAGTTGCTTTAATTCAAACTTAATGACACAAGGAACCATTACGTAATTAGGTATGTGTTTCCAAACCTAAACCACACTTTCAAGGGAAATCATAAATGAGGTGAGAAAGTTCTTGAATATAACCTAAAGCGAGCATAATTTATTATGTTTATTAGTGATACAATAAATTTAATTCTAAAAACTATTCATATATCCGGGTTCTAAGCACGTATCTACAAACAATTCTATAGAAGCCATAAAGAAGATAGGAAAAGATGAGCAAGAAAACATACTCATCCAAAACTTATCCACCATTGTATTAGTAAGAAAGTTACATGACAATTACAACCTATTCATTTTCTTTCTTGTTATCCCATTGAGTGTCTTATAAATGAATTCTTACTCATTTGCTTGGAAAAAATATGTAATAGATAGTACCCATTTTATACACATGAATCATAACAAATTCAGTATTTTATTGGAAAACCTAAATTAGTAAATTTAATCTTTCGTGATATCAAACTCCTCCACTCCACTTCATAATACAAGCATCAAAAAGACATTTTATAATATTAATTGGAGGTAGTTATGACTATAATGTCCATGAATGCTAACAATAAATTTGTTATCCTTTTAAATTTTACATTATTTTTGTTTACTCAGAAATAATTGAAATATTTTAACCATAAATTTAATTTTTATTTTCTTTCAATTTTTTTTTAAAATATATTTATAATAATTATTAATAGAAAAAACATAAAAAAAAAAATCTTCACACTTCTCAAAAAGTATGTCATTTTATTTGTAAACCAACAATACTACAGGAAACAAAAAAATCTTAGTATTCAAATTTGAAAATTTAGGAACTTAAAAATTTGACACAGAAAACTTGTTCACCCAATTGGCAAAGGTTTTGTACTGATATCACATAATAATTTGTTGAATTGGATTTGTATGCAACATTAAACTCTTAAACTAAATAGTCATTGTGCAATCTAGGAATTGTTTCAATAATTAAGCCTCCCTCATTCATGGAAGGCCGTATCGGTTCGAGAGTTCCACGATTTCAAAAATAGTCAATATAAATTAAGTTGGGGTATATATTTTACATTTGTGTATGCAATGGTGAAGCGGTAAGGCTATTCACTTGCATTTAGCAGTTTGGCAGGTCAACTGTGGAAAGAAGATGAGATGAAAAGCAGGTGAAAAGGAGCCCAACTTAAGAACTTATAATGCAAGGCCAGGGAAAATATTGTCAATAATGTTGTAAACATTCCTTTTTTTCTCCAAAAGAAAAAGAAATAACTCTCTTTTATTTGTAGAGCAAAAAACAATCCGTAACACAATTATAGAAGTATAATGACAGTTAGACAATATATAAGACTATCAGAAAACCTCAAACTATCCCAAAAACTCAAAATGCATATTTTTTCTTGATTGGAAACAACCGAGTTACATTATAAAAATTATATCTATTTTTATTTAGAAACAGTTGGGTTTTACAGCTGAGTTACATTATAAAAATTATATCTAATTTTAATTAGAAACAGTTGGGTTTTATAGATGTGGGCATCTTTATGTATTTTCCATGTGAAATATCTAGAAAGATTTATAGCGTCATAAATGGTCAAACAAACCATTTTTATCCTCAAATAAACTGCAAACCTTCAGATGAAATTGAAATTTAATACCTTAGAAACCTAATCATAATTTAATGTTATTATCTACGGAGCTAATCCTACAAAGCAAATACATCATGAAATGAGAAAATTCAGCTCTATTCCATTTAGATTAGACCAAACCAAGATCCCACTTCATTGCTGCAGAATCCACATCCTAGAAAAAAACAATAAAAATCCCAATCGAGGAGTAAATATATTAGAATGCAAGACATGTTTGTCCATTAAAATAAAAATTAACCATCCTCTCATATTAAAATTGGTGAAATATGCTGAAAAATACTTCAATACTGATATTTGTACTACATACTAAGATATAAATGATGTACTGATATCTAGAAAGCTGATGGAGTTGAAGAATCCAGCTTGGGAATGACCTAAACAAGGAAGTTCACAGACCATGGAACTTCCACCTGTAGAATCAAATCTAATTCGATTCAAATGATTAATAATAATAAATATACTATTTTGATAAAGGGGTTCAACAAATACTTTTATCTGGAGCTATGAACTGGAATTGAAACATGATCTAATATTAATAATAATAGTTGGATATTTACATACACTGAGGATGTGACAGAGGGAAAGTTGGATTACTTTCCCTCCAACTGATGCAACATTTTCTCAAACACAAAGATCTCACAAGGTATAGTGAGCAACCCAACATGGTTGAATCCAAACTCCTCGTCCTTGTCAAGCAGAGTTCTGAACTGTGGGCTGCTAAAATAGGTGGTGGGAATGCTGAAGTGCTTCTTTTCATCTTTGCCAACATGCACGACAAAGTATCCTTCAGGAACATCAGGAGGAGGGGAAGAAGAAGCGATTGTATTATACACTAACACATATGCCCATGGAGTGTTTGAGGAAGATTGCCACTTCTTTATCAAGTGCTTCAGCTTGACAATCTAGATGATTTTAATCCTCTCTTTTTGTTCTGCATTCTCACCACCCATTTATTTAGAATATATTTCTTATGAGAGAAACTCTAAAGGAGGTGGCATAAGATGTTATTTGGGATTCCTTTTTATAGGCAAGGTTTTTCTTTTTAACAGTTTAAAGTCTTATTTCCGAGGACTGAAATCACAGGAAGAGTAAGTTTCCTATGTTTTTTCATTTGTAATTTATGTGGATATTTTGGACGGTTGAGTTCTCTTTCATTGGTCCATTGTTAAATGTTTAACCTTTCCGGTTTAAATTACCGTTAAGTTTTCTCTTATTGGTTGAGCTCTAATATTATTATGGTCCTGATTCTAAACACCCTAAACTTAATCATAAACAACATAAATATAATTTTAAATTATCTCGAGTTCTCTCTTGTTAATTGAACCTTAATATCACTTTGGTCCTGATTATAAACACCCTAAATTTAAGTTCTTGAAGAAGAAGGTGACAGAGGCACCTATTTTGGCATTACCAGATTTTGATAAAGTGTTCAAGGTTGATTGTGACGCCTCACATGTGGGTATTAGTGATGTCCTAAGTCAAGGCAGGAAGCCAATAATTTTTTAGTGAGAAATTAAATGAGGTAAGAAATAACTACTCTACTAATGACGTGGAATTTTATGCAATTGTACAAGCATTGAGGTATTGGAGGCATTCCTAAGTGGCTAAGGAGTTTGTGTTATTTACTGAGACCACATAGCCTTGAATTATGTGAATACACAAAATAATTTTAATAGTAGGCATGCAAAGTGGGTATCATTTTTGCAGGGTTATACCTTTTCTCTAAAGCATAAATCAGGAAAACAGAACCAAGTTGTGGATGCATTGAGTAGGCGTGTGACTCTATTTACAACTATGGAGAATGAGGTGGTTGGTTTTGAAGCAATAAAGGATTTGTATTTTTCTGATTTTGATTTCAAGGATATTGTTGAAAGGTTAAGTAGTCCATTGTCAAGCAATGCAGATGATGTCCAGGATGAGTACCTTTTGTAGGATGGCTATCTATTTAAGGGATGAAAACTATGTATTCCAGTTGGGTCTATGAGTGAAAATGTATTGAAAGAGCTGCATATCAAAGGATTGGTTGGGCACTTTGGTAAGGATAAGACTATATCTTTAGTAGAAGAGAAATAATATTAGACAAAGATGAAAAGAGATGTGGTAAGATATGTGGAGAGGTGTAGAATTTTCTAAGTCTCGAAAGGCCATGCACAAAATACAAGGTTGTATATGTCATTTCCTGTTCCCAAAGGACCATGGAAAAATTTGAGTATGGATTTTGTTTTGGGATTACCAAACACACAATGAGGTAATGACTCAATTTTT